>JAFFSR010000249.1:9450000-9876621 GCA_017163975.1 Anastatus disparis
ATCTCGATAAATTGCGTAAACATTTTATTACATTTAAATTTTGAGTTTTATTAATAAAAAAATTAAAAGTAACGATTCCTTTTTTCATTTCAAACAAATACTTAATTTGGTTTTTTTATATCATAATTAAATTAATATTTTGTATTAAAAAGGTGTCGGGTTTCAAATATAATCCATCATAATAAACGGATTACATAAAGAGTTATAAAAAAAATTTGAATATAATCCAAATGAAGAACATACTATAATATTTATAAAGGTTCCAATTATTTTTTTAAATAGTTTTATTACCTGACGAGATTATAATCGTAAAAGTTATACATCATTTTATATTGTTTGTATTTAATTTTATATTAACAAATTATTATTAATAAATTAACACGAACACTTTGTTGCTAATATTGAGCAATGTTTTATTCTTAATTTTTGTCTTTTCTTTGGAATTTATCGAAGTAACTTTTGGTGTTAATTTACTAAAATTATTAATATACATGGAGCGTTCATTTATCACGTAATAATTTTAAAACAAATACTATCTAAGAAATAAATTAGTAAAAAGTGAAATTTATTCCATTTTATAAAATGAAACTACATATACTTATTTTAGGAATACATATTTTTATTTTTTTATCCTAACATATGTGCACATAATATAAAATGCAAAATATTGATTCATTATACAGTGGGATCCAATAAAACGGAGCCACCCTTCAGAAAAAATGTACCAACTAAAAAATTTTGTGTTTCAGCAAATAAGGGTCGTACAGAACTCTACGGCCACTCATTTTAAACATATTTGTAAGCACTTTTTAATGGTATATTATCAATTTCATTTTGAGTACTTGTCTGGAAAATATTACGACTTAAAAATAGAAAAAAAATAATTTTTTTTTCGCCTGTGTTTAAATTTTAATAATTTTTCGGAAATTGATGGTAGAAACACCGCTGGTTTTAAAGGTATTTTGCTTAACTTGAAATTTATTTATTTTTTTTCTTTCTAGGTTCAAAATTGACCAAGATTTAGCGATTTTTGTTCAAAAAAAAGTTTTTTTTCCGATATCTGCTTAATGAAATGAGATATAGAAAAATGTCAAATAAATAAAAAGTTTTTTCTTTACGTAGAATAACCTTAAATTTTTTCAAAATTTTTTGTGCATTTTCATTTTTTTTATATTGTTGCGGTATTCTCATATGCATGTATACCATACTCTTATAACAGTACCGCAACAATATCAAAAAATTTTGAGAAAATTTAATGTTATCCTACATAAAAAAATACACTTTTTTTTATTTCGCATTTTTCTATATCTTCTCTCATTAAGCAGATATCGGAAAAATAAAAAAAACCCTTTTTATGGAAAAAATTCGCTAAATCTCGGTCAATTTTGAACCTAGAAAAAAAAAAAATAAATTTCAAGTTAAGCAAAATACCTTTAAAACCAGCGGTGTAAAATGTTTCTATCATCAATTTCCGAAAAATTATTGAAATTTAAACACAGACGAAAAAAAAATTATTTTTTTCCTATTTTGAAATCGTAATATTTCCCAGACAAGTACTCAAAATGAAATTGCCAATATACCATTAAAAAGTCCTTACAAATACGTTTAAAATGAGTGTCCGTAGAGTTCTGTACCATCCTTATTTGTTGAGATACAAAATTTTTTAATTAGTACTTTTTTTCTCTAAGGGTACTCCATTTTATTGGACCCCACTGTATTTAAAAAAACTTGGGTTTTCAATTCAAATTCATAAAATAAAATAAATTAATTAAAATTTGATTTCATTTAATAAGTTGTTTTAAATGCTAGGAAATTAGAAGAATTAAATTTATATTAAATTTTATATCATTTATAAAAATATCTTTTTATTTGCATGAAAAAATTAAAATGAGTATTGTCCAACAAATAGATGTTCACAACTGATAAGAGATATTTTTGTGATTTTTTAAAACATGTCAAAATATAGGTTTTTTTCAATATTAATTTCTATATTTTCTACGCAAAATAATATATGCGTATATTACATATAATATAATTTTTTTAAGGTACAGGTTTATTAGTGGTATCTAATTTGCAATAACATTTTCGAGATCTCTAATTAAAGTCAATTCTCTAAATACTTTAGTATAATAACATGACTAAATAATTCCTCTATGGAAATCATTCCTGTTAATAACTGTAAATAATAGTAAATAATTGTCAATAAGTGTTAACAAATGTTGAAATTAAGACATAAATAACAGTTATTTAATATTATTTACTATTAATTACTATTATTTACGGTTATTTACAGTTATTAACAATTATTTACAATTATTAACAATTATTAACAATTATTTACAGTAATTTACAATTATTTACAATTGTTTACAGTTTTTTTTTATAGTTATTTACAATTATTCATAATTATTTACAGTTATTTACATTTTCAAAAATTTTTTTAATTAGTGAATAATTTAATGTTATTGATAATTATATTCAATTATTTATAGTTATTTACAATTATTTACACTTTTTTATAGTAATTTAGAGTTATTTATAATTATTTACGATTATTTACAATTTTTCATAGTTTTTTACAATTATTTACAGTTATTCACATTTACAAAAATTTTCGCGTACATATAAAAAAATTGAATAAATTTGTGAAAACATTAGAAAATGCAAATAACTGTAAATAACTGTCAAAACTGTAAAAAAACTGTGAAAAAACTATAAACAATCGTTAATAAATGTGAATAATCGTAAAAAAAAAGTTAATAAATGTAAATAACTGTAAATAAATATTAATAACTGTAAATAAATATGCATCGATAAAATAATTCTGTTTCTATTTTTTCTTTAATTTATGCATATTTGGACTCAGGAAGTCGAAAAAAGTGGTTTCTACAAAATGTCTGATGTGTATGTGTGTGTATTCATTTAGCTAATTAGATCTCGAAAATTACTCGATGGATTTGCTTGAAGTTTTGCATACAATTTATGTTTTTGTCTAACTGTTGCGGAAAAATTAGTTTTTTTAGCGTACTTTCAATTTTACAGCAATTTTAAAAAATTTTATTTTTTTTTATTTAACGTAAGATAATCGATTGATTTGCTCTCCAATTTTCATGAAAATTATTTGCAACTAACAAAAAAAAGGAAAACTTTCTAAAATTGATATCCTTAACGTACTTTAAATGTTAGAGCATTTTAAAACAAAATTTACTAAATATAATGTTGCAAAAATCAAAATAAATACAATGACATTATTTATTTTTCATAAGAATTTTTTATTAAATAAATTTTCACCTTTCGTCCTTCGGAAAACGATGAAAACTTATCATTGGATTTTTGGCTTTCGAGTTCTTACAACCTTCATACGAACAGACGTCCCGTTTTCCCATTATTTTAACACACAATTATCTACCCGACTTACTGACAATCAAATTATCTAATTATTATAAATGAAAAACACGTTATGTTACAAAACAAATTCGCGCGCGTTAATAGCTGTTTCCGTAATTAAATATTATCGTTTAAAATTAAATTTTTTTTACAAATTTCGATTTATTTTGAGACTTTGATTCATTATTTATTAAATAAATATAGATTTTATTTTTTCAAATATTATTTTATTAACTAAATTGTAGGAGAAATAAAAATATAATATTATGATTTCACAATACATTTTATATATCTTTATATATTGGAGGACAAGAGACAACGCCACTAAGCGGCTGGAGGACATTACTAAACCGCGTGTCCTCCAGAGCTTGAGCGCCTTCATTTACTTAAGCAGTACGCTTCTATAAGCGTCTATATTCGTTGCATGTGTATTGGTGCGCTTACAGCGCTGTACGCATACATACAAGTGTGAGTGTCCCCATATCACTCCCCCCAACAATTAAATTTTTGTGGGTAATTTTATTTATTTACAAAAGGGCAAAAAAGTGCATGTTTTATATCACAGATGGGTTAACAATTAGAGTCAGTCTTTTTTATATGAAGTTAACAATTGGGATTCGCATATAGTTTTGCAAAAAGAAAATGCTTTATTACAGTGAAAACTGTTGATGTTTATTAGCTATTTATCGCTATCAACGATTTGTCAACTTAAAAGTGCAATGAAAAAGAAATTTTTTTATAAAATTGCGCTACACACAAAAAATGGTACCCACAGAACAAGTTTAGTGCTTGTTACAGATTGCATTAAGGTACTTGAGTATATTTACATATTATGCACTTATGGTGCTTTACTTTCAAGTATGAGGGCTATTATGTACTACATTAAGTTCGCTGTGAAATATTACAAAGATTTACATAATCGTAGAATTTTCGCGCATTAGTTATTGCAGTCAAATGCACTATAAAGTTGCAGATTATGCTTATGTGTGTGTATCACACACTTAATTATAATTTGTTGACAAGAGTGGTTGATGTATTGCAGTTTTTTCAGTTTGTCGAGATAATTATTACTTATTGGATTAAGTGGCATTAATTTATTATAATACAAATTGCTTATTTAGCGTATGCTGAATTGCACGAATCAAAAATAAGAAGTTGAGTGTACAAAGTGCAGTGTGCATATTATGATTAAGTAATTAAAATTTTAAGTAGTGCACTTGACTGTTATGAAAAAGAAATTATTATAAGCGTGAATTTACTTAACGTTAAAGATGATGCGTTAACTGGAACACAATTTATTGCAAGAATGTGACTCTGTATATAAAAAAGAATAAAAAAAGTATAAAAAAATATAAAAAGTGAAGAGAAATCAAAAAAATAATCCGAATAATTAACTATTGCGCAATCACAAAGGTGTTAGTAAGAGGTACGCGGGTTTGGACCGCCGTGGATCTAGTTGTAAAAGACCCAGACCTCGAAGCGCTCATAGTGTGAAGTCCCAGATGTTATGGGGTTCTTCTGCGTGACGTAAGCGCCGAGGTTGATGAGCTGCCTGCGCTTAGTATCACGCATACTGATCTTGCTGTTGAGCGCTAGGAAGTTGAATAAGGGCACCCTGGTGATGACATCCATGGTAAAGCGTGGGCCAAACGCTCTGTTGCCCTTATTATTCTTTCCCAAGGTGTTGGTTATGGTGACGTTACATACTTAGAGAGTGCAAAGAGACTCCAAGGTGTCCTCAATGCCACGATGGTAGGGCAGTTTCAGCGTGGTCAGATGTTGTAGATCCGAGAAATCTAATCTACGCTGGCAAATGTCCAAACCCGTATAATCGACCACAAGAAGCACTGGAGCATGATTTAAGAAATTTTGCAAGCTCTGCTCAACGAATCTACTGTCTTTAAGGCTCAAGTCCATTAAAGAAGGAAGAGTATGGAGGTCTGGCTGATGAATAAAGTCCAGTGGTTCGGCGGTCGTGGTGTTATACTTCATGCGGAAGGTGCTCAAGGAGTTAAGCTCGGTGAACACCCACTCAGGGAGCTGGGACATCTGCAACCTTAGGTCGATGTTGGAACAATCCACCAGGCTAAGCTCAGAAATTTTATTATTGCCCTCGAGAAATTCGATTAAAAATTTTACACGCAACTGTGGACATCTCACAAACCTTAGAGAGGTGAGCATGCTAGTAGCCTAGCGGTTGAGCCATGGAATCCAAATGCGCTCGTCGGAGTTATCCTTCTCGCGCTTCTTCATCCAAGCGAGACGAACCATCGGGTTATCATGAATGGCAAGATGCGTGACACCTTCAAAGCTAACTCGATTCTCGAAAAACCCGGTAGTTTTTCCAATAATTAACCTTTCAATAGTGGAGAATCGGAACAGCATTTCCAGTGCCGTAGGCGTTACCTCAACGCCGCGCAAATCAACGCCTGTTAGATGCGTCCGTTCCTCCCGACCTGACGAGTTAACTAAATTAATATCCAACAATTTTTGGAACTCTGACACATCTATGGGCCACCACTCGCGGATGGTGATACCTGAAAAATAGAATTGGTGCGCATCCTTGAGAGTCATTTGCCGTCCGGTATCGCTCGCTACCCGAGTCAAAGTGCAGGTGGCCTATTTTGTACTGGACCTCGCGCTATCCTTCGAATGCACTATACACTGTGACTATTGCCAACCTGGAATCATTGTCCAAGTGCCTAATAATCCGTCTAAGATAAGATCAAGACGCAGTGCTACGAGGCTGGCAAAAGTAGGGTCTTGAGAGACCTGTACAACCCGCTTGTGAGTCGGTAGTCGCTGAAAAATTCCTAGCCGGACATACCTCATATGGCTGATTCCATTCAGATTCATGCAGGCCGTCACTAATCGGATTTTTTTTTCTTTCAAGTAATAAAAATACCTTCTCTTATGTATATAAAGATAAAATTTACCTCGCAGAATGCTCAAAAAAATTTTTTTTTCTTACTACAGCAATTTTAGTGTTGGATGTAAAAACGAAAATTTGAAAATTGAAAATGAACCTCTACTTTTAAATGACTATAGCTCCGTCAATTTTCAACCTTTTTGGGCGTTCTTTTAACAAAAATGTGCGGAATTTTATCTAGTTTCAAATGCAATCTCAATTTTCGTAATACAATTGATCCCACTGAGTTATTTACAAAAAACCGAAAAAAGCGATTTTTTTCGAACACGATTTTCTCAAAAACTATATTTTTTTTTTTTGAAATTTTTATATGATTTTATACATAAAAAATACTAACTTTTAGAGTAGGTGAGAATATGCGATTTTGCCTTATTTTTTTTTAACAGATTTTTAAACGTTTTTTTTATATTTTCGATTTTAAAACATTGATACCATGGCGCATCGTACTATTTTTCCAACTTTACGTGTTCTTACAACTATTATTATGCTTTTATTTATTAATATATCAAAAATATCAACAATAATCTTTGAAATAAACCCCGGATCGAATATTTTGATCAATTAGAACCAAAGTTATGACGATTTAAAGTTTAAAAAAAAATGCTGAAACTTTCAAAAAAAAATATTTACTTTGAATTTTGAATTTTGAATTTTGAATTTGAATTTTGAATTTTGAAAAGATGAATTTTTTAAATACTAAAATATATTATTTGGTCATTTTCAATGAACAAATAATATGCGATACAATTAAGAAATGAACACTAATGAATTGAGAACTAATGTCAATAAAAAAATCCGAATTTGAATAAAACGTTTCAATTTACTTCTTGCCACTCATGTCTCGAAGTTTTAGCAGTGTAGATTTGGTTTCGTTCACTTTTCCAACAGTGAATCTTTTGAATACCTTTAATTTCTTTTGCATTTTCTAACCATTCCATTTTTTTTTGTCAGTCGAAAAACTTCTAACTCATCCTTGCGGATAACAAGAATGTTAATCGACGGAGTATATTTTGATACGTGAGTGGCGAAATTTTCAGCGTTTCTAATAAAATCTGCACTCTTCTTGGACAGATTATGCGTAGTAGCATAATGTTTAACTAAACTACCGATACCGTCACAAGCGCTTTTACCATGACCTGTTGCAGAAAAAAGCTATTTTCTGTTTACTTTTGAGTTTTGAAGCTCATAGAATTGATATCTATTTTTAAAATGACTGGCAGCTCCATCGGAAATGGTTATGATTTCATCAAGATCTTGCGCAATATGTTTCTGTTTTAAGTTGTCGATAATTAAATTTATAGCCGTTAGGGCATGAGACAAATCATGTTTAATATCGGCAGAGATGGTGACATAACTGACTGTTTTATCATTTCCAAAATAGCATACTGACGTGAATATTGATATTATGGTTTTTACTCCAATGATAGCTTCGAATTTCATTTTGGAGCAGAACTGTCCAATTTTCTGCAAAATCGACATGAATAACTAATTGGAAGTCATTATTCTTCGCTAAAAGTTTAACCTCTTTAATTGCTATACGTTGAATTTCTTTAACCAATTTATGAGCACTTACAGTGAGAGCGCGCTCTCTTAACTCTATTAAGAAATTTTCAATTGTGCTAGTTTTATTCAGTAAATTTGATTTTTCCCAAAGACCATAAATTATTTCTTTATATAAATCTTCTTCTGTCAAAGAAATTACTTGTAAATCAATAAAATCTCCAATGGGACATTCTTTACATTCTCTTAGTACACATTTCATATCATCTTTTGAACAAAAAAGTGAAGAACATATTTTCTATTCCAAATCTGCAATGTCTTGTTTATTCTCTTTTTTATAATTATTCAAAGCATTAACATAAGTTTAAGATTCTCGCCGTAAACGCAAGTACGCGAATCAGTGGGTGGATGTGATATAACCCACTTTAGTCTTAAAGCGTAGAATGTTGATTTACCAATTTTTGTTTTCATTTCAGGATTTTCGTCTTTAAATAATTAATATATTTCTTTTATACTTAGCGTAAAAAAGCGTTTGACTTTTTTAGTTTTTATACCATTTTCTTTGATAGATACTGTGTCGCTTTTATTTGCACTTTGACGAGAACAATTGAAATCATCGTTCAAATGATAATCCTTCACTTTCATTAAAATTTCACTATCCAAAGAATGGCCACAATAGTTCTCAGACTGCTTGTAAATTTTTTTATTATTTACCAGTGATCGTGCTTGATCAATCATATAAATAGTTACATTTGGTAAAACTGATAATAAGTAATCTTTGGAATTATCACTTGGTATAATACTCAACAATCGCACTGTCTCAAGAAAATTTAAACAATTATCTAATGCAATTTTAATATTCTCAATCCATTCATCATTTCTTTTACATTCATTATTTTCATTTAATGCGGGCAAATCCGTTATATCATAGACCTTCATCATTTTACTTGCTACTTATGAATCAAATGCATCGTTCATTTGTTTTCTTTTTCGAAGAGCATAAGATTCTCGTATCTTGATATTGATACTTTGAGGCATTTTAATTGGTGAAATGTTTAATTTCAAATTACTTGAAGTCTCATTGAGCTGTTCTACCACAGCCTCACTATGAATAAAATCTTCCGAAGATTGTTGACTGCTTGAAGTCGATGAAATAGGCGCATTTTTCACTTCATCTAATAATATTTTGTAACACGAAGGGCATACTTTATCTTCTCTAGAGAAAGAAGTATTTGGATACAAGCGCTTCAAAGACTCCGTTAGATCACCTAATTCTCTAAGCGGACTTTTGGAGCAATCATAAACAACTTTTTTGTGTCTTTCTTTTAAATCCTTGCACTTTATTTTAACAATCAGTGATGCCATTATTGATATTCTGTTCAATGACAGATCGTAAAAAATAATTTTTCTTAAACATCTTTATTTTTAAACGCGTTAAGTCGTTGATGAGAATGCAAAGAACGAATCATCGTCACCTAGTGGTGACATGCGTCAACTCCCTACAAAATAAATTCAAATTCTAGGCGCGAATTTCGAACTAATAAAAAAATTATCTTGCGCAAAAAAAAAATTTTTATTATAATAATGTACCATAGAAAGAAGATAAATGGTTATGTATTCTTTTATCAAAATAACTTTTTTTTTTAAATTAAAAAATTTATATCTTCAGATTTTAATCTTGAACGCAAATTGCGTTTCCTCAATGTAAATATCATATTTATTTAAAGTTTCAGCATTTTTTTTTAAACTTGAAATCGTCATAACTTTGGTTCTAATTGATCAAATTATTCGATCCGGGGTTTATTTTTAAGATTATTGCTAATATTTTTGATATATTAATAAATAAAAGCATAAAAATAGTTGTAAGAACACGTTAAGTTGGAAAAATAGTACGATGCGCCATGGTATCAATGTTTTAAAATCGAAAATATAAAAAAAAGTTTAAAAATCTGTTAAAAAAAAATAAGGCAAAATCGCATATTTCCATCTACTCTAAAAGTCAGTATTTTTTATGTATAAAATCATATAAAAATTAAAAAAAAAAAAATATAGTTTTTGAGAAAATCGTGTTCGAAAAAAATCGCTTTTTTCGGTTTTTTGTAAATAACTCAGTGGGATCAATTGTATTACAAAAATTACACATTTTTGTTAAGAGAACGCCTAAAAAGGTTGAAAATTGACGGAGCTATAGTCATTTAAAAGTAGAGGTTCATTTTCAATTTTCAAATTTTTATTTTTACATACAACACTAAAATTGCTGTAGTGAGAAAAAAAAATTTTTTTGAGCGTTCTACAAGGTAAATTTTATCTTCATATACATAATAGAAGGTATATTCATTACTTGGAAGAAAAAAAAATTCGATCAGTGACGGCCTGCATGAATTTGAATGAAATCAGCCATATATCTTCTGGGCACCTTGCCCTATGCTCGTTTTCAAAAAAAAGTTTATTTAAAATGGCATCGCACTGCATTCTAGTTGATGACGCGAGGTTATCGCTGGTCACCCGCGCACTACACCTTGAACCCTTAACAAAGACCGCGTTGATTTTAAATTCCTTATGTCCACGAGCGATCAGCATGTCGCCCAAAACCTTCTTGGAAGCCTTGTGCATATTATAAATTAAAAAGGAACGTACATGCTGATCGCTGATGAACAAGATAGGAAGGTGACGGTCATAGGTAGGTAGAGTGCACGGGTAAGTACGTAGGGAGGCACGAACAGCGGCGTTCATGGTCTCGATCAGGGTTAGCGAATACTCTTCTTTGAACTTCGAGAGATAGAGCTCCGCTATACGAAGATGGTGTCTCGTAGGAGAGCCTTCTGGTGTTGCCACGATGGCATTGAGAAGACTCTTGTGTAGACAGAGAATCTCTACGGAGACATCCTGTGTCCTGACCCAACCACTATGGAAAGACATGTCTTTGAGCAAGCTGGATCAGCAGAAGCTAGAGAACAGACAAAAAGGCATTTTCATTAGTTATACTTAGATATCACCAGCACACAAAAAAAAGTGGTCTGACATCGGCATCAGACCACCATACCTGTATGTTTTTCGGGTCACTGAATTCGAATCCGGGGTCGGTTTGACCCCATCACGTCAGGGTCAAGGGCAGTTCAAGGTCAAATCGAAAAAAAACGGTTTATGCCGAGAAAAATGCTATACCTTTATATTTTTCGGGTCGCTGAATCCGAACCCGAGGTCGGTTTGACCCCATTACGTCAGGGTCAAGGTCAGTTCAAGGTCAAATCGGGAAGACACGGTTTATGCCGAGAAAAATACCATACCATTATGTTTTTCGGGTCGCTTAATCTGGATCCGAGGTCGGTTTGACCCCATCACGTCAGGGTCAAGGTCAGTTCAAGGTCAAATCGAGAAAACACGGTTTATGCTGAGAAAATGCCATACCTTTATGTTTTTCGGGTTGCTGTATTCGAATCCGAGGTCGGTTTGACCTTATCGCCCACAGTTTTGCCACAATTTATATAAAATTTTAAAAATACCAGAACAGTTTTTTCGTCATTATTAGGTCACATTTGCATGTATTTTGACGTGGTATTTTGGTTACTTTTTATCTTTCTTGTAGTTTTATGAGACTCAAGCCTCTTCTAATCGAAGCGCTGGATATTGCAGTTGAAAAAACTGCTTAATCCTTCTTTCGCTTGTAACGTTCTTTTTTGTGTTTAAAGGATCTATGTAGTGGATTTTTAATCCTTTTCGAATTACTGTTATCTTCAGTGTCTCTTTTCAGTAGCCAACAGTAGTCTGCCATCATATTTACGTCCCATTTTCCTTGCCAACGCTGTTCAACTTTTTTCAGATCTTGATGGTAACGCTTACCTTGCTCTTCGCTGCAATCGCCTAAATTCTCTGGAAAATAGCTAACATGAGAATCTAGAAAATGGAGTTTAAGATTCATCAAACATCCCAAACGCTGAAAGTTACTTACCATATTTGCTACGATGGCTTCAAAGTCAGCACTTTTCTCATTTCCCAAAAAGTTTCGAGCAACATTTCGAAAACTAAGCTATGCAGCTTTTTCTAAATCGTTCATTGTATTTATGAAATGTTCATCGTAAAATAGTTTTCTGATCTGAGGTCTATTGAATATCCCTTCTTTCAACTTAGCTTCAGTCAATTGAGGAAATTGATTTATCAGGTATTGAAAACATTGTTTTTCCTTATCTAAAGCCTTCACAAATTAGCACTTAGTACTTAGCACTAGCACTAAGCTTATTAGCACTTTTTTATTAGCACTTTTGTTACTGCATTTTAACAGACAACATTCTGCCGAATTGATAGCTGGGTAGATGAATTGAAACAAACATAAGTTAGTTGTATGAACAGATGCGTGGTTAAATCAACCATGTTATTTTCTCAGTGTAACGTTCTTTTTTGTTTTGATGTTCTCGTTCGCTTGAATGTTTCCCTGTGTGTGCATCCAGGGCACCTCTACGCGGTGACGGCGGGCAACGGAATTGCAACGCTATCTGGCTAAGTCCCTGGATCACGGCTTTCATGCCGTCATGGCAGGCACGGGTGGATTATAATAAGTGCCCTCTTCAAAGATGAAGAGGGCAGTTTAATATATTGTCCGGATGTTAGCGGTTTGATGAATGAAACGAAGCAGGACTGTTATGTTCCTGAAGAATGGAGATTGTTTATAGACTCTTCAAAACGGAGTCTCAAGGCAGTACTGCTTCACAATGGAAATGATTACGCAAATCTGCCAATAGCATACTCGACGCGATGAAAAGAAAGTTAAGAAAATCTCCAATATGTATTAGAGAAAATTCGTTATAATGAGCATAGGTGGCAAATTTGTGGTGATTTAAAAATTATAACAATTCTCTTAAGTCAACAATCAGGATTTACAAAGTATCCGTGTTTCTTGTGTTTGTGGGATGGTAGAGATCGCGCAAATCATTACGAATAAAAGGTTTGGCAAGCAAGAGCAGGTCTCGAACCAGGAAATCACAATATACTGAAACAGCCTTTAGTTGATCCATCAAAAGTATTACTTTAGCCTCTCCATATAAAACTCGGGTTAATGAAACAATTTGTGAAGGCTTTCGATAAGGAAGGACAATGTTTTCAATACCTGACAAATCAATTTCCTCAATTGACTGAAGCTAAGTTGAAAGAAGGGATATTCAATGGACCTCAGATCAGAAAACTATTTTACGATGAACATTTCATAAATACAATGAACGATTTAGAAAAAGCTGCATGGCTTAGTTTTCGAAATGTTGCTCGAAACTTTTTGGGAAATGAGAAAACTGCTGACTCTGAAGCCATCGTAGCAAATATGGTAAGTAACTTTCAGTATTTGGGATTTTTGATGAATCTTAAACTCCATTTCTTAGATTCTCATGTTAACTATTTTCCAGAGAATTTAGGCAATTACAGCGAAGAGCAAGGTGAGCGTTTCCATCAAGATCTGAAAGAAGTCGAACAGCGTTGGCAAGGAAAATGGGACGTAAATATGATGGCAGACTACTATTGGCTACTGAAAAGAGACACTGAAGATAACAGTAATTCGAAAAAAATTAGAAATCCACTACATGGATCCTTTGAAAACAAAAGAGAACGTGACAAGCGAAAGAAGGATTAAGCAGTTTTCTCAACTGCAATATCCAGCGCTTCGATTAGAAGAGACTTGAGTCTCATAAAACTACAAGAAAGATAAAAAGTAACGAAATTACCACGTCAAAATACATGCAAATGTGACCTAATAATGACGAAAAAACTGTTCCGGTATTTTTAATATTTTATATGAATTGTGGCAAAACTGTGGGCGATGAGATCAAACCGACCTCGGATTCGGATTCAGCAACCCGAAAAACATAGAGGTATGGCATTTTTTTCGGCATAAACCGTGTCTTCTCGATTTGACCTTTAACTGACCTTGACCCTGACGTGATGGGATCAAACCGACCTCAGGTTCGGATTCAGGGACCCGAAATACATAAAGGTATGGCATTTTTCTCGGCATAAACCGTGTCTTCCCGATTTGACCTTGAAGGGACCTTGACCCTGACGTAATGGAGTCAAACCGACCTCGGATTCAGATTCAGCGACTCGAAAAATATAAAGTTACGGCATTTTTCTCGGCATAAACCGTGTCTTCTCGATTTGACCTTGAATTGACCTTGACCTTGACGTGATGGGGTCAAACCGACCTCGGATCCAGATTCAGCGACCCGAAAAACATAATGGTATGGCATTTTTCTCGGCATAAACCGTGTCTTCCTGATTTGACCTTGAACTGACCTTGACCCTGACGTGATGGGGTCAAACCGACCTCAGATCCAGATTCAGCGACCCGAAAAACATAATGTTATGGCATTTTTCTCGGCATAAACCGTGTCTTCCCGATTCGACCTTGAACTGACCTTGACCCAGACGTGATGGAGTCAAACCGACCCCGGATTCGAATTCAGCGATCCGAAAAACATACAGGTATGGTGGTCTGGTTCCGATGTCAGACCACTTTTTTTGTGTGCCGGTGTAATTAATTAAGGTCATTGAATATGAAATCAATATTATTTAACATTTTATGAAATTAACGAAATATTATATTAATTTAATTACTTATTTTATCAAATTTATCTGATTATTTTAATATTGAATGAAACATCAAATTCAATTCATAAAATTTTTAATATTAACAATGAAATATTTCTTTAGCATAAACAAATTATTACATTGATTAAATGAAAAATTATTTCGATCCAATATTTTGATTTCACATTTTTATTCAATATTGAATCGATTTTATAACTTCTTTGATTACTTCAATACAAATGCCTAATTTAATCCACTCAAATATTCCATAAAGTCCATTACGTTTTTTAATTAATATTCATGAAATATTTAATTGCGATATTATGATTAAATTATTTAATTGTTTTGACTAACTTTTCATTGATTTAATAAAAATTATTTCTTAGTATATATTCAATTAACCTAAAATCTTTGATTTGAAAACTTTGTAAAATCTTTATTTGTAATCTATATTGTGTGTGTGTGTGCATGTGCAGGTGAGCGTGGGCGCGCGCGTGTGTGTTGTGTATGTGTGCGTGTGTGTACATGTGTGTGTGTGAGTGTGTGTGTGTGTGTGTGTGTGAATTCAGTACGTCAGTTCAAATCTATCTCGAAAACTATTAGATGGATTTGCTTCATATTTTGCACACAATTTATTGTTTTGTCTTACTAGGCGGGAAGCTGTTGAAAATTGATTTTCTTAGTGTATTTTTTTAAAACCTTTTTAAAAATTTTCAAATTTTTCCGATTTTTTATTTTTTTTTTTTGTATTTTACGTAAATTACTCGAAGAATTTGCTTGAAAATTTCTATAGAAATTATTTTTGACTGCCAAAAGAAGAAAAACTTTTGAAAACTGATTTTCTTAACGCAATTTTAATTTCAGAGCATTTTTAAAATTTCTTTAAAAATTTTTAGTTTTAATTTTTATTTCATTTTACGTAAACCATAAGATCAATTATCTCCAAAATTTTTATACAATTAATTCGCTATTGTCTAAAGAAAACAAGCTTTTGAAAACTAATTTTCTTAGCGTAGTTACAATTTTAGAGAATCCGAAAGATTTAAAAAAAGATTTTGATTCTTCTTTTTTTATTTTTTTTTATTTCACGTAAAGAACACAATAGATTTGTTCTAAAATTTGTATACAAGTTATTTGCCACTGTCTTTATAAAACATGCTTTTAAAAAATAATTTTCTTAGTGTAGTTCTTGCATTACTTTTTTTGATTTCTGATTCAACGCTTTTACTAACTCTTTTCTGACTTCCTCTCTGTCTTTCTATCTTAGATTGATCCTCATTTTCACCTTATTTTCATTCATCCCTGACTTTTTCTTCCTATCTCCTAATCACTCGCTTACACTCACTAATTTTTTTTAATAAAAATTATGTTTTTTACATTGAAATCACATTTAAAAAAATAAAATCAAATTACTTTAACTCAATGAGCTCTATGAGAAAGTGTTGCACCAAAGCACTTGGTAGCGTTTTTTCTATATTGTTATTTATTATTTTATTATTTTTCGACTCTTGGTACGTAACTATTACGCGTTTCCCGACATCATTAGTTCAAGTAAGGTGCTTAAATCCACTTGTTCGTATATATATTTGTGTATAGGATTTCTGACTTTTTGCTGAGTATCTTGCTCGTTATATTTGATGATAGGATTTTTTTAATTTCTCAGTGTCGTTTAAAGTTTTGTGCCCTTCCTTGTATGTTTAAATCTTCTTTTTTTTTATTGTAAGAGTTTGCTGTCTATATCAAGAGGCATGGTCGCGCCTCGGCGCCAAGTTATGGTATTATGAAGTTTGTCGAGCGCGTCCCTCTTATACTTTGAAATGAAGCATTGAAATTTCCAAAACCATTTTCTGCAAAAATATGCAATAAAAAAAAATATGAAAATATATATTGAAAATGTCAAAATTTGTATTCTCTACATTTGAAAAAAATTCATTAGAATCAGTTTACTAAATCTTAAGTAAAACTGATTTAGAATTTCAAATCATCATATTCTCGTTATAAAATTTCTTCTTCGTTTTCAGCCAAACCGGAAGTGCCTCTCTAAGGTTCGCATTGTACTAGTGTATTAGAACTACAACCGTATATGATAGAATTTTTCATTGTGTGGATACCACATATAGATACATGTGTGCAATTCATCGCAGAGCCATATTATCGAGCACGCCAAACACGCGATGGCGTAGGGTGGCAGGTTCAAGAGGGCGGCAGATTATTGTTAGATGAAAATGAATAAATAGTATATTACCTAGTATATCACCTACGGAATAGGTGAATAATATACTATTTATTAGAGCCAGAGGTGAGGGTGACAAACATACGATTCAAAGCGTTTTTTATTCACTCAAGTGGTGAATATATGATTTTTTTACACAGGCAGTGTACAGTGGGCACTTTACTATTCGCTGGAAGGGAGTAAAGTACCCACTGTTAGCGCTTTATGTAAAAACAAACATATTATGGCAAATTTAAAAAAAAAGAATGATTAACGGGATGTCGAAGTTGTTAGAATCGATTTTTGCTTTTTTTATTTTATTGATATCTCTTTTAATTCACTATTTGAACGAATATACTGACTTGTCCGCACTGAAGCTGTAATAATACAATTATTTTTATTAAAATAAAAAATCACTTGAGTTTATTCTTTTATAAACTTTGAATGAAAATTTGTTATATAAAAATTGTTTATAACTATTTATGTTTAGTATTTTGGTAAATTTCTTGAGTTGTCCGCACTCGGGGTTAATCTAAAAAATTTTCTTACCGTAATAAAAGAATTTGATTTCACATACCGTTTACTCATAAACTTTGAATAGAAATATTATTAGGAGGGGAGAAATCCGTAATTATTAATAGCAAAAGGAGTACTAGCTTTTTTTGACAGTCTCACGACTATCACACTCAGTTTTTTAATGTTATAATTAATTAAAAAAATAACTTAATCAATTTAATTAAAAAATTTTTTTCCGCGGTTGTTTAGTTACATTATAAAATTAGAGCATATACTCCTGGAGAAGGCATATTATGTTCTGAGATTATAAACAGATATTTTTGACAAAAAAGTTCATGAGGGATCATGAATTTCGCTTATTCCAGCAAACGCTGGTTCTAAGTTTAAGATTTGTTTTGATTTAATAAAATAACTTGAACTCGTGCATCTGTTGTGAAAAGAAGCGTGAATTTCGCTTTCCTCTGCGTACTTTGATTTAAGGTTATAATCATTGGTTTACTTAACAAAAAATGTCTTGATATTTTACAAGTCGTTCTTGCATGTGTAATTTGTAATGTATTTAAACATAAAATAGTGAAAGTTACATTCTTAATCTCCTTACAAGGGCATCATACTGTATCTTGGCGTTTGGTGTCAAAAATGTTAATGCGGCCCTGATATACATGTGTATATATATATATATATCTCCCTATATTATATAGTTATATAAAAAAAAAAAACCTCATCTACCCCTCATTTTTCCTCCCCCTCTTTTGTATGCTTAAAACATCACATTCCACCCCTCGAAATAACGTAAAAATCTGTCTAGAAATGATCTTTTTTGAGAAAAAAAAAAGACACCCCTCTACTACCCAAGTCACCCCTCTTGCTACCCCTCGTACGTCACTCACCCCCCCTCAGATAATTTAGCTAAATTTACCTTATTTTATCAATGTATTTGTTACTCATTCTCTATACCACTACTATCACTCTTTCCACTACTACCCCATCACTCCTACCCCTCATTTTTTTTTCTCCTCCAAAAAAATCAAAAGTCACCCCTCAAAATAACGTAAAAATGTCTTTTGAAATGTCTTTTTTTTTAAAAAAAAAAAAAAAGATTTCCCCCTCTACCCCAGTTACCCCTCTCCTACCCAAGTCTACCCCTCAGTCCACAAATCACCCCGTCACTACCCAAGTCACCCATCTTGCTACCCCTCATGTCCCTAATACACTATTCATAATCATTTAGTGTTTATTTTTATATCGTTAATTAAATATTTAAATTTTACCAATATTTTTTTAAAAAACCTTCTTGTTTGATGACTCCAATACTTTAGAGACCAAATTTGGTTATGAAAAATATTGGTATTTAATTATCTTAAATATATTGATTCTTTATTTTATTTTTAAACGTCAATTATTTATTTGAAATATAAACTATTAAGAAAAAAGTTTTTTAATATTATATTTATGAAATACTTGCTTAAGGCTATATAATGGAATATATATTTAATACATAGTTAATAGTATTATAGATTATTGATATAATTATTTTTTAAGTATCAAATAATAACTACGTTCGTTAGACAACTTTCCACACCACCCATACTGAGACAAAAAAAAATAAAAAACTTTTACTTTCAACATTTGAGCTTACTTTTTTTTGGGTTTAAGCTGTATTTGCCTAAAAGTAAAGCACATTTTACTTTGTCTTGATTGTCTTGGTCAGAAAAACTTATTAAAAAATTTCCTACATCTAAAAGATTCTTCTTTCAGGTTAGCTTAAATTTGTTTTCTTGTTGTCTTGAGTTTATCTTGTGAAAGTTTTAAGTAGAAGTTTTTATTTTTTTTATCAGTTCAACGAGGTATTGTCAATGGCGCGTTGAGTTTTTTTTTTGTTTATAATGTAAAATTAAACAATAAAAGTGGTACCCTTCGCCAGTAGCCCTACATAACCACTTTTAAAATAATATGAATTAAAAAAATTTTTTCACATTCCTTTAAATGTCAAAAGTAAAAATGTTATTGTAAGTTTTTTATTAATTAAAAAGATAAAAATTATAATAATTATTAATTCATTTATATATAAAAAAGTAAAAATAAAAATTATATTGTTAATGTAAAATTTTATCTCTTATACTCTTTATACAAATAAATATAGTTATATAACTTTTATTTTATTTTTCTCTAATATTTTCAATATTTTAAGGAATATATTTATATCCTTTTCGTTTGTTTATATTTAAACAGTTATAATATAAATTATATAACAAATTATAAATTTTTTATATAAAGAGTGTGATATTAATTTTTTAATATTTAAATAAACTATTTAAATAAATTTAATTCTTTAAAAAACGATTTTATATAAATTTATAATATATTTTTAATATATTTATTTTAAAATTATAATTCTAATTATTACGATTTTCTTACCTATTTTATTGTTTTTAATATATATTTAAATCAATCTAAAATAAAATAAATCATAATTAATTAATTTATAAAGAAATATTGAATTATAAGTATTTTAAATTTTAATTATATATTATTTTGAAATATAATATTAAAAAATAAACTTAATATAAACTAATTATAATATAATAAAAAAATATACTTATCTAAAATTTTAAAGATTTACGAACTTATGAAAATGTAACTTATAATACTTATAAAGAAACTGCTCTTGCAATGAATTTAATAGAACACGAAAAACAAATTTATTATATTTTTGAAGAAGCATGCCATGTTATGTTATCAGTACAATTACGTAAATTTTTTGCATGTTTTTTATTATGTGAAAATATTCAAGGTAACATTATTTGGGAAAAATATAAAAAATTTTTTATTGAAGATTTTAAAGAAAATAAAGAAAACAGAGCTCTATCTCATATTAATCAAATATTAAATTTAGAACAAATGTCATGTGAAAATTTTGGTTTACCTGAACCAAATGAAAACTATATCAAGGAAAACGAAGAAATTAATGATGAAATTATAATTTTTAGTGAAAAAAAATTTGATAAAATGTATAAACAATTGAATAACGATCAAAAACATATTTTTGAACAAATAATGAATGATAATCATAAAATTTTTTTCATAGATGGACCAGGAGGTTCTGAGAAAACATTTTTATATAAAACATTAATATATTATTTTATAACAATAAAAAAAAATTCTTATCAATGGCTTGGACAGGTATTGCTTCAATTTTACTACCAAAAGATTTAACCAGTCACCGAATTTTTAGATTACCGTTAGACTTAAACAATATTGAAAGTGCATTTTTAAAATTTGATTCAGATAAGAAAAAATTAAGAGAAGCAAATGTAATTATATGGGACGAAGCATCAATGATTCCTAAAAAACCTTTAGAAATAGTTGACAAAACATTAAAAAATGTCTGTCATAATAATGAAATTTTTGAAGGAAAAATTATTATTTTAGGTGGAGATTTTCGTCAAATTTTACCTGTATTAAAACATGGAAATAAAAATACAATTATAGAACAAACTATAAAATATTCAACCCTATGGCCCATGTTTTATATTTTTAAATTAAAAAAAAATATAAGGTCTAATAATGAAAATTTTTCATCATTTTTATTAGATATCGGAGAAGGAAAAGTTGATACATTTATTATACCAGAAAAATGGAAAACTAATAATGTTTGCAATAAAATTTATCAAAACATTAACAATAATTATTGTTTTTCGAAAAATGTTATCTTAAGTACGCATAATGAAGATGTAAATATTTTAAATAATAAAATATTGAATTTAATTAATAATGGAACAATGACATATTATAGTATTGATTATGCAACATATAAGGGTGTTGATCAAACAGATGATAATATTCATTTAAATTATTCAATAGAAATGTTAAATAATATAAGAGAGGGATTACCTCCACATGAACTTAATTTAAAAATAAATGTTATAATAATGCTAATTAGAAATTTAAGTATAAAAGATGGATTATGCAATGGAACACGATTAAAAATAACGAGATTATTTAAATACAATATAGAAGCTAAAGTAATTACAGGCGAAAATAAAGGAAATAAAGTTTTTATACCGCGTATTACATTAAGCACAAATGAATCATCGTCTTTACCATTTATTTTATATAGAAAAGAATTCCCTATTGTATTAGCTTTTGTTATAACTATAAATAAATCACAAGATTAAAGTTTTGAAAACGTAGGAATATTCATAAAGAACCTTTATTTTCACATGGACAATTATATGTTGCTCTTTCAAGAAGTAAAAATCTTTCTAAAATACATATTCAAAATGAATTAGAAAATAAAAATGAATTAACCAATATAGTATGGAAAGAAGTACTGGAAAAATAACAAAAAAAAACTTTAATTTTTTTAATATTAAAAATATATTTATATTTCTTACATACTAATAAAACATTTGTTTTTTTTAGATATAACGTAATAAAACAAAAAATAAAAACATACTTTAAATTTTCTATACAAAAAAATTAATTTAAAATAATAAAGAAAATAAAAAAAAACTTCAAATATTTTATAAAAAAAAATAATAACAAAGTTATTTAAAATATAATTTAATTAATACTAATAATAATTGAATCATTATAAAATGGAATGGGATCCAGTTTCAAATGAATACATTGTTGTAGAAAACTTACAACATCAACAAGAATTAGATGATTTAAATAACCAAATAAACGAATTTGAACGGTTTCAAGAGCAGTACGAAGAATATATGGAAAATTTGAATGAAAATAGAGATTTATCTAGATTAAATAATGCAATTAATAACTATATCGGAATTGAAAATGAAAAACTTCATTTTGAAAATTGGAACAACGTAACATATTATTATAAATATATGACAAATAAAATCATTCAATATTAGTTATAAATACGTGATCCAATAATGGAATATTATATCACAACTCATAATACAATATATTATAAATACTTATTACGTATTGCTAATATAATTTTTTTTATATTATAAAATATAATATAAAATATATTTAAGTAATAAATCAATAAAAATAATAAATATATCTTTTATAATAACAAAAAATTAATCAAATATATTAAAACAGTAATTTAAAATATATTTCATACATCAAAAAGACTTAATTGCATTAAGATATATTTAAAAAAAATAAATAAAATTTAATAAAATACTCACTTTATAATTTTATTTATAACGTACATGGATCAGTAATTAATTGTATTAATATTATTATAATTATGATACAGGCATTAAACGTTAAATAAATCAAATAAAATCCTATTATAACTTAAACATTTTTAATTAAATTTAAATATAATAAAATGTTTAAAGAATAAATAAAAAATTATTTTATGAAACTGTTAAGTAGTTTTGAGACTGTTTGAGATACCGACGTTCTCTTTCTCACTCACACATTGTCGGGTATATAAGCGTGGGAATCCGTTCAAGGAGTCAGTGTTTTCAAGGTGTTCGAACTGTTCGGATCGTCCCACCTTTTGTATTTTGTGTTTTCTTTAAACGACTTTCTTCAATAAAGTGAATTTATAATATATCTTCTTTTTGAGTTTGTCCCTCTCCAAGAAGGCTTGTGTGGCAAGTATGTTTTTTTTTTGTGTAAACATTTTGGTCCTCCGAGCCGGATAGAAGAGAGCAGGGGGAGACTGAGTGATCTTGCCACACATTTTCGCGCCTTTTTTTGTTTAGTGTCTCTTTCCCCCAGATTGGTCGGACGAGTTCCCGCGTCTGTGTCAGGAGTAGGAGACGAAGCGGCGTGCGTCTCTCGCGCTTCCCGCGCATTTTGCGCGCCTTTTTTGTTTAGTGTCTCTCTCCCCCAGATTGGTCGGACGAGTTCCCGCGTCTGTGTTGGGAGTAGGAGACGAAGCGGCGTGCGTCTCTCGCGCTTCCCGCGCATTTTGCGCGCCTTTTTTTTCGTTTTGTGTCTCTCTCCCCCAGACTGGTCGGACGAGTTCCTGCGTCTGTGTCGGGAGTAGGAGACGAAGCGGTGTGCGTCGCGCACGCTTCCCGCGCATTTTCGCGCTTTTCCTTCTTACTTTCATATCTCTCCCCTTCCCCTCAAACGGGTAGGACGAGATTTCGCGTCTATGTTAGGATTAAGAGAAGTCGTGGTTATTCTACAGAAACCTATCAATGCAGTTACTTCGTGTAGAGTTTTATTTTGTGAGACAAACGCTAGAATCGCCTAAATTTATTTTGTTTAAACAGTTTAGTTTCTTTGTTCAAGAATCAAACAGTGAATTCTTTCATTTCTACGTTTAATTTAAATTAATTCTCATGTTTTCATCTTAATCGTTAAATATTATTTTCTTTGTTTCTAACAGTAAGTCTAAAATTCTCTTTAATTAATTTTTGGTTTTAAAAGTCGTTTAACTTCTGTTTCGTAAATCAAAATTTTAAACTCCTATAAATTAAATTTTAAATTTTGAAAACATCTTATTTCGGTAGAACGAGTATTTAAGTCTTAATCATTTTCATTGTGGTTGAGTGTTTTGTTTTGTTTTGTAGCCTCGGTGAGTTTGAACAGATTCTTCAAACGGATCACGGCGGGCGGTGTCGCTCTTAATAAGGCTTTAATCACTTACAAAGAAAGCCATCAAATTCAAGTATCAATTATGGAGAGGCTTGAACGCTTAGAGATGTTAGCAACACGCATCATCAATTTTTCAAAGGGACTACTTCAACGATACTGCCAATCTATCAAGAGGTGTAATCGAGGCGCACAAGGAATCGCTCCAGTCGCTCTGGAAGCGTTTCAACAAGAAACATTATCAGCTGTCCAAAAGCGCCGATCTACAAAACCAGCCATACTTCGTCAACGACGGCTTCAGAACTGTTCAAGCAAGGTACAGTGCAGCTCTCGGTGCACTTTACGACCTGCATGAAAGCAGTCACCCACAGGGGAACGAAGCTCATGTCTCTTCTCGAGGTCGCCTACCCAAAATTGACCTTCCAAAGTTTTCTGGAAAACAGGAAGAATGGGAATCGTTCAGGGACCTGTTTTTGTCCCTCATTGCAGAAGATAAATCCCTTTCTGAGGTACAAAGGCTCCACTACCTAAAGGCATCAATGGATGGAATAGCTAAGGCTGCAATTTCACACTTACCCGTCACGGCATCCAATTACGCAATTGCTTGGCAGACTTTAATTAAGAGATTTGATAACACCCGATTATTAGTGACTAATCATCTCAATGCCCTTATGAACCTTCCGAAACTCAAGAAAGAAGATTCCTACGGACTTCAATCGATCATGGACATCATCAACGCTAAAAGAGAGGCCCTTCGCAACATTGGACGCCCCATAGAACATTGGGATGATGTATTCATTCATCTTTGCACGAGTGCCCTTGACTCCGCTACCCGAAAGGACTGGGAAAACTCATTAGGAGACAGCCACCAGCTCCCTAAGTACTCAGATCTTTCCGAATTCATTCAGGGTCGGATTCAAGCACTCAAGAGTAGCGAGTTATGTGGCGCTGTCAACGTCGCTGCTGGAACTACCCAATCATCTGAGAAAGGCAGACATGCATATGGAGGTCGCAGTTATCGATCCTTCACGACCTCCACAACGACGATTCAGTGTCCTTCATGCAAGCAAAATCACCCGTTGGGCAAATGCCCGGACTTCGTCCAACTCAGTGCCGCCCAGCGTATGGAGACAACAGCTCGTCTCAAGGTCTGCAATAATTGTCTTCGGAATGGTCATTTTGTGAGAGAGTGTCCATCAACTTACTCATGCAGAAAGTGTCAAATACGCCATCGCACATTGCTGCATGATGGTGTTCAACGTAAGCGTTCAGCTCAAACACAGTTAAATGAAGTTCCTTCAAAAAGAACTTGTCTTTCAACGGGTCAACAACATGAATCGGAAGACAATACCCATGCCCGCAGCAAGTGACAAATACTTTTGGCCACAGCCCTTGTCCCATTACTATCTCCTGAGGGTCGACAGGTAGTGATCCGTAGTCTAATTGATCAAGGTTCGGAGGCCAGTTTTATCGAAGCTGGAATAGTACAACGTCTTGGAGTTCAATCCCAAGATGTAAACCTTTCAGTACACGCGATTGGGGGACATCAAGCTGCTGCTATTAGACAAAAGGCTGTGATCTCGATACCTACAAGGAAAGGGCCAATGGCTGCAAGTTTCTACGTTCTCACCCGCCTTGGTATCAAAACTCCTGGAGTAAATCTAGAAGATCATCATTGGCCCCATCTTAAGAATGTGAAGCTTGCTGATCCAGACTACAGACGGCCAGGAAAGATATCCTTACTCATAGGTGCTGATCTTTATGGAGACATCATCCTTCCTGGTATCAAAATTGGCCCCCCTGGCTCCCCAATAGCACAACGAACATGCTTAGGATGGATTATATCAGGGACAGTGGAAAACTCTCTCGCACCAAGTTCCGTTTCAGAGAGGCTAACTACTAGTACTCAAATATCACACATCGGTGATAAATCTGGAGATTTATTACGAAGGTTTTGGGAACTTGAAGAGGTCGGGCATGAGCCTCAGTTGTCACAAGATGATCAGATCTGTGAAGATTTATTCATCAAAGGATGTCGAAGGGATGCTACCGGTAGATACATTGTACGCCTCCCTATCAAACCAGGACTCATTCATCGCCTGAATCATAATTTACAAGCAGCCAACAAACAGATGGAACGCCATGAGCGTCTCGCATTAAAGGAACCTCGACTTCAGGAAGAATATAAGACCTTTTTGCTTGATTATGAGCAAGCTGGTCACATGAAAAAAGTCGAGATCCAACGGGATAAATCATCGGAACAACCGAAGTTTTATTTACCTCATCATGGAGTGTGGAAAAATCATGAAGGTTGCAGGAAGCTTCGAGTTGTTTTTAACGCTTCTAGCCGTTCTTCTTCTGGATTATCACTGAATGACATCTTATACACCGGACCAGCTCTTCAGAGAGATTTGTCAACTATTCTTCTTAACTGGATGCTTCATCGAGTAGCCTTCTCCTGCGATATAAAACAAATGTACCGGCAAATTAAAATGGATGACCAAGATGTGAATCTACAACGGATTCTATGGAAAAGAGAAAACGGTGATATCGATCATTATCAGCTGTTAACTGTCACATATGGTGTCTCAAGCGCACCATACTTAGCCATCCGCACCTTGCATCAGTTGGCAAGTGACGAAGGCAATAAGTATCCATTAGCCAAAAGGGCATTAATGTTAGACACTTATGTGGATGATATTGTAACAGGAGCGGAGGATTTACAATCTGCTCTCCATCTCAAGAATCAGCTGTCTCAACTTCTATTGTCTGGAGGTTTTCCACTAAGAAAGTGGGTTTCGAATGAGCCTGCTTTGTTGGAGGAGATTCCCTTAGATGAACGTGTAAGGCCGCTGTGGAAGGATTTTATGGATCATGCTCCGGTTCAAGCCCTTGGAATCTCCTGGGATCCAGTTCAGGATGAACTCAGATTTACCACTCCTTTTTTGTCGGTGAACCCAACGGCAACCAAACGAGGAATTCTCTCCATCATAGCCAGGCTCTTTGACCCTCTTGGGTGGGTGAGCCCCTTCACAATCAGAGCGAAAATTCTTCTTCAACTTCTATGGAAAAGAGGACTGGAGTGGGACGATCCATTGCCAACCGATCTCTCTTACGTATGGACTGCATTCTGGAGCGAATGTCCAACTCTCTCTGAGATACGAATACCAAGATGGCTAGGTACAAACATCTCCAGTACAATAGAGATACACGGCTTTGCTGATGCTAGTCAACTGGCCTTCGCTGCCGTCGTGTACGCTCGTTTCATCTCACCAAATGGATCTATTAACACCAGACTGCTTACCGCAAGAACTCGTGTTGCTCCGGTCAAGACTGTAACCATTCCCCGATTGGAACTCTGCGTCTGTGTTCTACTCGTCCGCACCTTAAAGAAACTTCTGGCAGGATTCCAACGTGAGGTGAAATCACTTTATGCTTGGTCAGACTCTTGAGTCGCCTTGTCCTGGATAGACTCTGATCCATCTAAATGGACTGTATTCGTGGCTAACCGGGTTTCAGAGATTCAAACAAGCATCACAAGCCTCAATTGGAATTACGTTCCCTCTAGCCAAAATCCTGCTGATCCGGCATCCCGAGGAATGAAGATTAAGGATCTGAACGAGTCCGAAATCTGGTGGCATGGTCCCAGCTGGTTAAAACAAACATGCAATGATTGGCCAACTTCGCAGGGGACTGACTCTCTACAAACTCTGATGACCGACGAACTTCGCATCACTAGATGTCACAATATTCAAGTTCAAGACAATATTCTCACCCGCTTTTCTTCTCTCACCCGGTTGACTCGGGTTATCGCGTGGGTTCGCCGATTTTACTCACGGTGCATGGACCATGACAAGAATTTGTCGCATCATCCTCTTACCGCAACGGAGCTTCAAAGGGCCTTCATTTGCTGTCTCCAAATTTCACAGAAAGAATCATTTTCTCAGGAGCTACAACTACTACGCAGAGGCCTTCCTTTGAGCAAAGCTAGTCGTTTGGCGCACCTGAGCGCCTTCATCGACGCAGATGGCACCTTGAGAGTTGGTGGCAGACTCAATGCTAGCAACCTCCCATTCAACGAGCGCCATCCAGCCATTCTTACAAAGGAGTCCCATCTTGCTCAACTAATAATTGATTGGGCTCATCAAACAGCTCTTCATGGCGGTGTAATACTCACTTACTCCTTGGTGGTCAGACGTGTTTGGATTTTAAGAGGACGTCAAAGAGTCCGTGATACGATCCGCCGATGCATCAAATGCATTCAAACCCGTGCACGAACTACAACTCAACTGATGGGTACTCTTCCAGCACCCCGCATCGAAGTCGCCACCCCTTTCTCAAGGGTTGGCCTCGATTATGCTGGCCCTATTCTTGTTAAAAGCTCTCCAGGGCGTGGAATCCGATCAAGAAAAGGATACATTGTGGTATTTGTATGCTTCTGTACAAAGGCGGTCCATTTGGAGGTTGTTGGAGACCTCACCACGAATACGTTTCTCCAAGCATTCCATCGTTTTCGCAGCCGACGAGGCACTCCACATGAGATATGGAGTGACAACGCCACAACCTTTCACGGTGCTGACGCTGAACTCCGTTCCATGCTGCGTGAAGCGGAAATCAAGTGGGATTTTGTGGCTGGATCATTGGCGGATATGGGCATCAAATGGAATTTTATACCACCTGCAGCTCCTCACTTTGGAGGACTATGGGAGGCCGCAGTCAAGTCTGCAAAATCACATCTAAAACGGGTAATAGGAACTCGGTTATTGACCTTCGAGGAGCTGAGTACTCTTCTTGCGCAGATTGAATTCGGTGACCTATATAGACTGACGACCGGCTGACCCACGAAACCACCCACGCACCCCCCCACCCTACACACGGCGTACACCCTTGGCCTGCCAGATTACTGCACCTCAAACTAAATAAAACTTGACAATAACCAACCGGAACGCGTGGCCACGGAACCACCAGATTGTACACGACATACACGCAAACATAAACCTAAACTATTCTCACTTAGTTTAACTGATACACGTCCTCACCAACGTACTATCCGGTCAGTTCTCCTCATCGTCCCACCTTTTATTTTGTGTTTTCTTTAAACGCTTCTCATTTTTATATCCAGTTTGTCCTCATTTTTTTTTTTTAAAATTTTGAAAAAATCTTTTTGTTTTTATTAATAATTTAATTTTTTTTATCTTTTAATCTTCTTTTTATATTTAACTATTTAACATATTTATTTATATACTTTATTTATTTTTATTAGTCCTTTCATTTATATTTTTTCTTCTTTAATACTAATTTTTATACTTTTTGTTTTCTATTAAGTAAATCACTATTATTTAAAACTTTAATCGAATCTTACCATCTACATCACCAAACCAATAACCACATATATCTTAATTCTTTTCAATACACATTTAACTAATATCTCTATTACCCACTCTCTTCAACACTAAATAAATTTAATTTCTTTTTTTTTATTCTTATAAAACTTTTTTCTTTTTTTATTTTTTTTTTTTTTTACTTTTATTTTTTTTTTTTGTTTATTTATATTACATACTTTTTTTTTTTATTCTATACTTTTTATACCTTACCTCCCCAATTCTTATTTCTCTCTCTTCTTAAACTTTTCCTTTATCCCTTCTTTGATCTTTTTTTTTTTTTTTTTTTTTTTTCTCTTTTTTTTTTTTTTTTTTCATTTCTTTTTTTTTTATTCTTTTTTTGTTTTTTTATTTTTCTTTACCAGCTTTTTTTTCCTTTCTTACTTTTAACTTTTTTTATTTACTTTCTAGTAGTTAGCGTTTTTTACTTTTATTTCTTTGTTTTTTATTTCGTAATTCTACGCGCTCTTACGCGCGCGTTTACCCGCTCTAGCGCGTACCTAACGCCCACAACACCCTCACCACCCAACCCCGCCATCACCACCACAACCCCCACCTCCTTTCTCTTACTTGAGCCCAACCATTTTACCCACACTACGTTTGAGGTCTTTTAAAATGAAAAATATCCGTTTAAAAAACTGAAAAATGACCAGTCTGAGTTCATTGAATAACGCCTTAAACCTTTTATGACCCACCACCTGATGATTGGGTGACGCCATCAATATTTTTCTTCAAAAGTAGAAGAAAACGAAGTCCCCAACCTGGCGGAAAAATCGTAAATTTTCTAAACTTTTAGAAAAAGTCAGTCATAAGGTTAAAAAATAATATTCCAATATCGAAAATTAGAAAATAAACTTTGAAAATCGGAAAAAAGGGCTAACGATCCAAGGTTTGGACTTCAAAAAATTCTTGGTTTTAGCTTCAGATGTTATAAATATGCTCCAATAAGTTTTATAATGATATCTTTTGTGGTTGAGCCAGAAACAAATTTTTTTAATCAAAGTTATCGGTTGAAATTGCAATTTTTTGATATTCTATCAATTATGATACCTTCTGAGAATAAGTATTGTAGTTTTTTTTTCATTCATGAAAAAGAATTTGTAATTCATAACCTTAAATCTATAAAAAATCCATTTCTTGCCCATACGTATGCGTTGCAGTGGCTAAAAACATTAATAGAATCGCAATAATTATTATTAAAATTAATCTATATGTTCCCTGGTAAAAATGTGAACATAAAAAATGGCGTATAATACAAACTATGGGCATTATCAATAATAATATTTTGTCATGTCAATATTGGGCAGTAAATAGTCAATTTTCACCGAATCTACAGAGCCTAAATTTTTTGTACAGGCAAAAATTCTAATAGAAATATGTTGTCCTTAAAGTAGGCATTTTAAATACCTAGAAATATTTTAATCTATAAATCCAATACATTATTTCATCTACGTTCGAATTATAATAGTATATTATGCGTCAAGACCACAAAACGTATCATTCTTGGCGAGTGTATGCTGAGGGGCCGAGCGTAGCGAGGCCACTCCAGCTGCACGAGCAAGAATGATACGTTTGTGACCGAGACTGCATATACTATTTTTTTGCCCAAAGGCTGTTAAGCGGAAGCTGGGGCGGAGCCTCCCCCCCCGCCTATAAAAAAATAATTGATAATTCTTAAAATATAAGAGAATTTAATAAAAAAATTCAACTATAAAGAATAAATAATTAATAATTCTTAAAATACAATGAAAAAAATTTGATTATAAAAATCATTAGTAATAGTTAAAATACAACATTAAAATTGAACAAAAACACAATAAAATATAAAATAAAGTTAAACTATATAAATTATAATCAAAAAATATTTAAAAAAAGTTTAAAAAAAATAGAATAAAAAAAATTGGATTATAAAAACAACTAATAATAGTTAAAATATAAAATTAAAATTAAACAAAAATACAACAAAATATAAAACAAAGCTAAACTATAAAAATTATAACTGAAAAATATTATTTAAAAAAGAAAAAAGAAAGTTTTAACACGTGAAACTTGTCACTATGTCTTTCTCTTGCTCTTTCCTTTTCTTTCATAATATACATATATTGAGTCTATGTTATTCGTTAACGGATACCCAGTATAGTATATGTAAGAAAAGGATAGCGATATTAAGGAAAGTGAGCAGTTCATTCAGTTCAATTTCAAGAATCAGCAACGTCGAGAACATTTTTCTGCGAACTTTCATTAAAATAATACATTGAATATACACATTTTTATTTTGCGGCCTAGGACAAGAATATACTATATTGTGCTTCGTATACAGGACACATAAATTCATTTTGCGGCCTGAGAACGAAAAAATATGTTTAATGAATACAAAAAAAATGAAAAAATAAATCGTCTCAAACACAAATAATTGTAGAGATTTAATTATGAGTATTTTTTCTGTTTCTTACATTCACATTTAAATCTTCGAAAATGCGTGTAACATGTTAGTGGTATATAGGTAAATAAAAACATTTCATATTAGTTAAAATAATGGTCATAAAAAATTCCCATTTTCAACTTTTCATTTCAAAGCAATGGTCAAAAAATGGTAGAAAATCGTTTCGATTTCTACCAGGGTTATTCATAAATTATATATTTTCTTGATGTTCTTACTTTTTTTACAAGTAATAAATCTTATTTGTTCTTTTTTCGATCTTGAACAGGCTATTATAGCGAGGATTCTATTGACATAGTCTATGGTGTACCCTGCAAAAAAAAGCAGGTGAGAAATCACCTGATTCCTTAGGTGATTTATCATGTCAAAACATCATGCAATATTTTTGTTGGTTTTTATACGTTTCAAACTATGCTTATTCAATTTAGAATTATTTTCAAAAACTGTTTAAAAGTTTAAACTTATAAAATTTTTTAAATGATTTGGGCTTTCAAAAATTTTGACTAATTTTACAAAAAAATTTTATAGTTCCGAATTTCAAAAATTTTTTTAAATATTTCTCAATTATCTAAGCATAGTTTAAAACGTGTCAGTACTTGTTGTAATATGTAAAAGTTGCACCTTTCATTTGTATGCGTATCGCCACCCGTCAGTAAATGCGTACTCGACCATACATACGATCAGCTGAAAAAGAGAGGCTCTAGTTGAGCACAGACAGTCTGTCGAACAGAGTCTAGCAAGTGCCATGTAGCGACAAAGACAAGCTCTTTACAATCGTATATGTAAAGTAAAGCTAAGCCATATACAACAAAATAGATTAATAATTACTGTACTTAAGAGGCGGTCGGAACCAAATCGGTGATTTAGTTCGGTGCTTGTAATAAATGCTTATAATAATTTATTCATTTATTAATATGGTAAAAATATAGTCATTTCCTCTAGTCATGTATATAAAGAATAATTTAAAATAGCTAAAGTCACAAAAATATAAAAAATATTGTCATAAAGCGAAAAATGCCACCTAACAATCGACACGATAGTTTTTTGCATGCGGTATACGTCAAATCAGTTTGATATTTGTAATAAATGCTTATAATAATTAATTTACTTATTCATATGGTAAAAATATAGTCATTTCCTCTAGTCATGTATATAAAGAATAATTTGAAATAGTTTAAGCCATAAAAGTATACAAAATATTATCGTAAAGCGAAAAATGCTGACTTAATATATACCGCAAGTCACCGATTTGGTTCCGACCGCCTCTTAAGATAATTTATAATACATATCAACCAATTCAATATTATTGAAAAAAGTGTTTTCTTTCCGATCCCGGAACATAAAACCTCTATACCCAACAGTACCAAAAAAATTATCACATGTTGTTTTGGCATTATAAATCACCTGAGAAATCAGGCAATATCTCACTTGATTTTTTTTAACAGGGGTAAAGACCCGTGTCTAATCTATAAAATATATTCAGTCTTAAAGAACGATAATTTTTCCTTTTGTAAAAAAATATTTCACAGCTAAGTTTAGAGCATAAAAGCAAAAATAAGTTATCGCGTCACGTGGAGCACCGCCTATCCAGAGCTTGAATAAAATACAACCTAATACTCATTGCTGATTGGCATGCTTTATCCCTGTTAAAAATGTTTCCCCGGAATTCCAGCTGGATTTCCACATGGAAATCCAGCTAGACACTTTTAACAGAGACGTGATGCGATAACACATTTCTGCTTCTACATTCTTAATTTAGCTGCAGAAATTTTTTTTTTAGAAAGAAAAATTATCGTTCGTTATGACTGAATAATGTATGTTATATATTATACACGGGTTTTTACGCTGTTGACTGTGACTGTAGAACTCCCGCTATAACAGTCCTGTCCAAGATCGAAAAAAGAAAATAAGGTCCATTACTTGTAAAAAAAGTAAAAACATCAAGAAAACATAAATTATGAATAACAAATAAATTAATTTTAATAATAATTATTGAGTTTGTATAAATGTTTTTATCCACTGCAACGCATACGTATGGACAAGAAATGGAGTTTTTATATATTTAAGGCTATGAATTACAATATTTTCTCGTGAATGAAAAAAAAATTACAATACCCTCAGATGGTATCATAATTAATAGAATATCAAAAAATTGCGATTTTAACCGATAACTTTGATAAAAAAAATTGTTTCTGGCTCAACCCCATATATATATATATATATATATATATATATATATATATATATATATATATACTAGGGGGGGTACCCCCCTGCTCGCGCTGCTCGCCAACCCCCAGTTATGCTATAAATATAATTATATATTAAACATTTATTATTAATATTATATTATATAATGTAATATTATTTAATTTATTATATAATATAATTTTTATCTAAACTCTAAATAAATATTTTTACTATTTCTATTAATATTAATTATTTATGTTACTTTATATAAAAATACCTCAACACTATTTTGTTCATTATATTTCAAAAAGAAGAGATATATATAATTATTATTAATTCATTATTTTTTTATTTTTATAAAAAAAGAAGAGATATATAGTGTTGAGGTTCGGCTTTCCACACCACCTTACATTTCAAACCTTTATCAATATAACTTATAAATATTTATTTTTTAAATCAATATTAATTTTGAATAAATTTGTAAAATTTTTTTGTTAATATAATTATATAATATATGAAGTTTTAAAAAAGGTGTGTAACATAGAGGTACCTTGATGGCGCGTTAGATTTTTTGATTAGTGGAAACCCTCGCCAGTAGCCCTAAAAACCACTTAGTCTTATAAAATATATTTTATTTTAAATATTTATAATATATTTAATTATATGTAGTATAACTTAAAAATAGTGTTATTATTGTTATGATATTAATGATCATTAGTTTAAAATATATTGAAAATTTTGTTGATAATTTAGTATATTATTTGATATATCGTAATGATTTTGAGTTTTATAAGATTTATAGGATTATTTTGTTATAATTCCTTTTTTATATCTTTTTTCTCATTTTAAACATTTTATGAGATATATCAAAATTCATACTAAAATTTATAAATTTATTATGATATTGTAAATGAAATTATTACATGATCATTATATCATATTTTATTTAAAATTTAGTTATTTATATAACAAATAAATAAATAAAATAATTTTAAATTATTTTATACTTACTTATACTATATTTACCTGTATAAAAGTTATGAATATGAATTTTTATTTATTGTTGTTATTAGTTAAATTATTTATTTATTAAAATTTCGTTTTATAAATTTTAAATAATCATAACTTTTAAATATTTTAGTTAATTTTTAAATATTCTAATTTTTTTTGTTTTTAATAATATTAATAATTTAAAAATTTTTTTTAAATTTATTATTATATATTTAAATATTTATGATTTATTTTAATTTTTCATATTTTATTAATAATGTTAGCTAATCTTAATAAATAATTAGAATAAATTTCATGACTTTGATTAAAGTAATATTCTGCTATTGGTTCGCTTATATTTATTTTATATTTTATAATTTCATTCGCATAATATTTATAATACTCTGGTACTTCATTCCAATTTTTAAATTCAAATTGTTCATTATTTTCCTCTATATACGAATTAATAATATTATTTAATTTAAAAATTATTGTATTGCTTATTGAACTATTATTATCTAGACTTTCTAAATAATATTCATATTCTTCTTGGAAATTTAAATGTTCTTCAATTTGATCATTTAAATTTTCCATCAATTGTTGATCATTGACATTGTTAATTTCAACATAATGACCTTCTATTGGATCCCATTCAATCATTTGTTGATCATTAACATTGTCAATTTCAACATCATTAATTGAATTCCATTCCATTATGTTTTTTTATTTATATATTATTAAAAATTTTTAATGTTTATAATTAATATAAATATAACCTGAAAAAAATAAAGTTTAATTAATAAAATAATTTATAAAAAATTTATTTAAATAACATTAAATTTTTGTTAAATTATAATAAAATTATTTTTCTAATATTTCTTTCCAAACTATGTTAGGTATAATATCTTTGTTTTCCGATTCATTTTGAATATATATTTTATTTACATTTTTACAACGTGAAAGAGCAACATATAATTGCCCGTGAGAAAATAAAGGTTTTTTGATGAATATTCCTATATTTTCGAAACTTTGGCCTTGAGATTTATTAATTGTTATAGCAAAAGCTAATATAACAGGAAATTGTTTTCTATATAAAATAAATGGTAAAGATGATGATTCATTAGTGTTTAATGTAATACGTGGTATAAAAACTTTATTTCCTTTATTTTCTCCAGTAATTATTTGTGCTTCTATGTTATATTTGAATAATTTAGTTATTTTTAATCGCGTTCCATTACATAATCCATTTTTATACTTAAATTTCGAATTAACATAATTATGGTATTTACTTTTAATTTCAGTTCGTGTGGAGGTAATCCTTCTCTTATGTTATTTAACATTTCTATTGGATAATTCAAATGAATATTATCATCCGTTTGATCTACACCTTTGTATGTTGCATAGTCAATGCTATAATAAGTTTTTGTTTCATTCTTAATTAATTTTAAAATTCTGTTATTTAAAATATTTACATCTTCATTATGTGTACTCAAAATGACATTTTTTGAAAAACAATAATTTTCGTTAATGTTTTTATAAATTTTGGCACAGACGTCATTAGTTTTCCATTCTTCTGGAATAATAAATGGATTAATGTTTCCTTCTCCTATATTTAATAAAAATGAAGAGAAACTGTCATTATTAGATCTTATGTTTTTTTTTAATTTAAAAATATGAAATAAGGGCCAAAGATTTGAATATTTTATAGTCTCTTCAATTATAGTATTTCTTCTTCCATATTTTAATACTGGTAGAATTTGTCGAAAATCTCCACCTAAAATAATTATTTTTCCACCAAAACTTTTATCATTATGACAAACATCTTTTAAAGTTTTGTCTACGATTTCTAAAGCTTTTTTAGGAATCATAGATGCTTCATCCCATATAATTATATCTGTTTCTCTTAATTTTTTTTTATCTGAATTAAATTTTAAAAATGCGCTTTCAATGTTATTTAAATCCAATGGTAATCTAAAAGTTCTGTGACTTGTTAAACCTTTAGGTAATAAAATTGAAGCTATTCCGGTCCAAGCCATCGATAAAAATTTTTTTTTAATGCTTATATAATAATATATTAATGTTTTGTATAAGAAAGTTTTTCCGGAACCTCCTGGTCCATCTATGAAAAATATTTTTGTTTATTATTTATTATTTTTTCAAAAATTTATTTTTGATCATTATTTAATTGTTTATACATTTTATCAAATTTTTTTTTACTAAAATTTATAATTTCATCATTAATTTCTTCATTTTCTTCAATGTATGTTTTATTTGGTTCTGGTAAACCAAAATTTTCACATGACATATCTTCTAAATTTAATATTTGATTAATATGTGATAAAGCTTTATTTTCTTTATTATCTTTAAAATCTTCTGTAAAAAATTTTTTATATTTGTTCCAAATAATTTTACCTTGAATATTTTCACATAGTAAAAAACATGCAAAAAATTTACGTAGTTGTATTGGTAACATAACTTGACATGCTTCTTCAAAAATATAATAAATTTCATTTTCGTGCTCAATTAAATTCATTGCTAAAGCTGTTTCTTTATAAGTATTATAAGTAATATTTTCGTGAGTTCGTAAATCTGTATAAGATGTTGCACCTTTTATTCTATTTAATATTAATTTTAAAAAAAAACGTTCATTATCTTTAGGAGATACTACATTTAATCTACCAATAGCTATGTTTTTTCTATTTTTTGATCGTTTTATCCAAGATTTTGTGTTAGAATTGAAAATATAATATTGTGGTATTTCAAATAATATTAAAAAAATTTTTAATATTATTTGAAATAGTTTATTTTTTTAAATTTCTTATAATAATTTATATTATTTATTATTTTATTTTTCTTTAATATCAATATTTATATAATATAAAATAAAATATATTAAAAAAATATATAAAAGTGGTTTTTAGGGTTCCTGGCGAGGGTTTCCACTAATCAAAAAATCTAACGCGCCAATAACGGTACCGCTATATTATACACCTTTTTCTATTCAATAAATAAATATAAATAGTTATTAATCTTGAAAGTTATATAAATTTAAACATAAATATTAATATCAATTAATTTTAAAAGTTGTATAAATCAATACTATTAAAGGTTTATAATGTAAGGTGGTGTGGAAATCTGAATCCTCAACACTATATGCTTATTTTTATTTTAATACAATAAAATATTTATAATATGAATAAATTATTAAAAATCATTATGTTTTCAACAAATGAATTAATTATAGTGTTGAGGAATTGTAATAGAATTAATTTAAATTTATATTTATTAATTTCAGATAAACTATGTAAAAAATGGTAATAAGATATCTGATGAGGCACATGTTTTTCATTTTAAATATTATAAATTGTAATTTTATGCAACTACTTTCGAGTTTTCAACAAAAAAAAAATTAAAATTTTTATATTTTTATGTAATATTATACATAAATAAAATATAATAAAAAAATATAAAACTATATTATGCAGTATTTGATGGTTCTAAAAAGTTGTGGGGGGGGATTGTGGGGGGGTTGCGGGGGGTTGTGGGGGGACTGTGGGGTCTGTGGGGGGGTAGTGGGGGGTCTGTGGGGGGCGGGGGGCGTGGGGGGTAATGATCGATAACATAAAATAACGTAAATTTACGTTATTTAATTAATAAAAATCATGTGGGGGGCTGTGGGGGGGGGGGGCGTGGGGGGATGTGGGGGGGGCAACGACTGAATTTTGGTTCATATAACTATATAATATAGGTAGATAGATATATAGAGGTATACAGCAGTAAAGAAAAGATCAACGATGTAATTGATCTTATCGCCTAAGCAGAATGCGAAAAGTCAATTTTCATATAGAAGAAGAATCATAATTATAGTGTTGTGTTGTAGTACAAATAGTGTACTAAGCTTGGTTAAGCCAATAAATAATTTCATCAAGAGGGATCCTGGCCTGCAACATACACTAAGCTTGACTAAGTCAATAAATAATTTTATCAAGAGAGATCCTGGCCTACAAACCAGGAACGTGTTCTGAAAAGATGGATTTAAATAACTGCAACAGAAATGAAGTTGAGTTAAATTTATTAGGTATAAATGGCCATTACTACGGCATACAGCCAGACCTTATCACAGTGAGGTCTTAAGCTCGACTTTCTTACTCGAAAGCTCGCAACGCAAATGGCTAGAGCGACGCCTAATCGATGACGGTTAACTTACGTTAACGCATGCGTGGTACCGAACGTACCCACATACTCCCCCTAAATGCTAGCGCAGTAATACAAACTTTCGATGCATTTAAGCTAACACAAGACATGTTAGTAAATTCTAGCAATGTTTACGTATTATAAAGATTGCAGGTAGCAATAGAAATTTTTACCATAAAGTAACATGCTTAAAGCATCCTCTCATGCCTGCATACTTTACAGAAAAAAAAACAATGTGTATAATACTCATTCACATACATGAATATTTATCAGCCTTACTTGTGTTGCATATAATAAGAACACTTTGTGCTTTAAAATCATCTTAAGTGTATAAGAGCTTAAGATTTTTTTACAATAAAAAAACTTTTTATAATATCTCTTTTACTCATTACGACACTCACTGTTTTGAAAGTTATATCACATAAAAATATAAACTTTCCAAAAATATAGTTTTTACCAAAGAAAAAATATAAATTTTACAAAACTATAATTTTTACAAAAGTATCATTTTTAGAAAATGAAATCATTCGAAATACTTCATACATTACGTAAAAAAATGTATATAAACTTTTTACAAATATATAAATAAAACGATAACAATATAAAATTTACATAAATTAATAATACGCGAAATGGGAGCGCGGTGGTGTGGGAGCCCGATGGTATTGAAGCGAGGAGATGACGAGAGCGCAGTGGCGGGGAGCTTAGTGGTGTAACGGGGAGCGCAGTGGTATAACGGTAGAGTTCTTGCCTTCAACGTGGTAGGCGTGGGTACGAATCCTTGACAGATTCTTCTGACTTTTTTTCCAAAAGAAAATTAGTGTATGTACCATTTATATCGCGACTCTTAAAAAATCCGACCTCATTGGGTATCAGTTAATTGTTGGTCACAAAAGTGGCTGACCATCCATTGGTAGTCAAAGTTTTCGATATGGTGTGTCAGACAGTCTATTCTGATGTAATGTATTAAAAGGGAAGCGGGTAAGGCTTCCTCGATATCACTATAAGATATAGGTTAACATATAGAGGACAATATCTTCATATATTAACTTTTTTTTATAAAAAAAAATTAATATGTGAAAACAAGTCGTATAAATATTCGGTGTGCAAAAATAACAATAACTGAGAGTGATACCTCATAATTAACTGCGTCAGAATAACTAACGTTGGGTCACAAATAAAATGTTTGCTAAGAGCATGACAAATACTCAAGCTTACGCCTGATAAAAGCTTAACGCTGGATGTTATAACTACCTGGAAAATGGTCTTCTAGATTCTGATGGAAAAATGAAAATGTCATATCTATTAATAAGACAACTAAGACACTTGTAAATGTTATAAATAACATCACAAAATGATCTTTTATTAACTCAATACTTTTATTTACATTCAAAGATTGACCAGCTTATCTGAAAGGAAAAACATGCACATTTTCAAAGCTAACATCAGAAGACTAGCTTACGATGTAGGAAAACGATGCAAGAATTGTATATTAAAATAGAATATAATAATCTTAGCTATCATAACTACATTCCATTACTGAAGACAAAATTTATACATATGAGGTTTATTAGTGTGATGATTTGTCATACTTCAGATATAAATAGGGAATAGCAGAATATGCTATCTGTCTTTACAACGCTAAATAAAGCATAATCAACTATTTTTGTGAGTGTATATACCCAGTTTAAGATGAACGAAATAGGTAACGATGTTGATAATGTAATAACTCTTCGCACAGGCGGTAATAGCACTTAAAACAGTTCTTCTAAACGTACTTTAAAATTGACTCCCTGTCATACTAAATAAACTTTATTACTAGTAATAATAAGATAATCTGAACATAGAAAAATTGCTTGCACAACTTAAATGTCTGTCCCGGATGACCAGTGTGGTAACGCTCTTGTAAAGACAGTGTGGATAGCAGATATATGTCCGTTTAATCCAGCCTGCTAACCTTAACCTTTAGCTGGCAGGGGGGGGGGGGTACTATAGTACTCCACGCTCTTTCTTATCAAATTTTGAAACCGTTTCATTTTTCCTCTTATAAACTATGCTACCCTTTGGAGTAACCTCTGAAGATCCCTCCAGAATATTTTTGAGTTAAGATAACCAATACTCTAGTTTTTACGACAATTTTTTGCGCTGGGGTACTATAGTACCCCATAGGCCAGCTATAATCGGCTGGAGATGCATGCCAGCTAAAGGTTAATTTAACATACTCAAGAGTCCCAATATAGAAGGCCGGCTACTTATACCCGATATTACCCTAATTACTGGTTTGGTCACATCTATCAATCACGCATCTCGTGAAAGTACTTGAGCAAGGCTCTTTGACCATAACTTGAGTAAATGTGTTAACCGTTAGAACTGAATTTGTTAATTTGTAAAGTTTAATTTATTAAACTTTATTTAATAAACTTGATTTATTATTTTTATGAATTTTTAATTGTTATTGTAACTTATTTTTGTAATTTAGGACGTTGGTTCTTTAGGATAGGTATCCAAGAATAAAAGAATATTTATATATATATATATATATATATATATATATATATATATATATATATATATGTTGAATTGAACTTATCTTTATTTCTCCTTCTTAACCTTTAGTACAATAATTTTAGGCGAAGCGTAGCCTTAGACGGTAAGTATAAAATTAAGCTTGCGCGCTAAAGACTCTTGGGTTTTTATACTATGGTGAAAGACAGTTGCATTCTTTCGTATGTATGATATTATTGATACTTTTATAGTTTTGGGGAAAAGATTGATTGAATTTCGCATGTGATGCAGTTTAGAGTTCGACCGCCTCTAATGCGTCGCATTCTCGTGTGTGGCATTCTCGCGAATGTATAACGTTATTGTTTGTTATCGCAGTCTTGAGGTAAAAGACTTGACATATAATACGTACGGAATTCAATCACTCTTGAGTATAATGTGCAAGATGAATATAAGTATGGATGTGCTATGAATGTTTGTCTTTGCTTACAAATGCATTACGATTTATCTATAACACAGAGAAAAGAGCTAGACCAAAGTACTGAGTCAAATGGTTATATTGCACTGGTTCGAACTCGCTTTGTAGGCGATAGTGATAGTGTAGTCAAGCGCTAATTAAATATTTAATGTGAAAAATCAAAAGTAAGTTATAATTTATAAATAAGCTAATAGTCTATCCTAAAATGTTTACTAACCCGTTTAATGATACTAATGCGATAAGCTAAATTCTACTTAGAGTGTTGTATTCGCTTTTGGTATGCTAAATCGTAAATTAAACGCGTTATACAAATTTACAAATATACAATTAATTTTACTACATAAAAATATTAATTACTAATTGAAAATTGACCCCTGATCTAAATCTAATAGATCTGATTAAGAAATTTGCTGTAATTTCATAAATAAATAAATGCTGGTTCATTTTTACCAATATAGTGACAAGTGAACCAGGAAAAGTCAAAAGATCTTATCGAAAAAATAATGTGTTCAAAATGTTAAATTAGATAGGCAACATATTTGTTTGCTTATATCCAACATTAAGTGATCTTTTACAACTAAAATGCCAAATGACAGAGGTGGTAAGTAAGACTACTCTGTACCTAAAGTTAAACGTGGTTTTGGTGTTATGAGCGACACACTTCCATAATGAGGTATTCAATGCATACCACCAACCGGAAGTGCGGATAAATAAATTAAGTCTATTTCTCAAAGGCTTGATCATAAGTAGCCAGGAAATATACGTCCTGGAACCTCTTAATTTCTCAAATGCCGAGGTATGCAGTTGTTGCCTGCTCTGTACCTCGATCCTTAAATTGACTTGAGTTACGTCACGCTGTGACTAATGTAACCGGCCGATAAACTATTCGATAGAGACTGACCCTGAGTGAGGTGTCAGCTAATTCACTAATAAAAATGACCAAGAGACTTGAGAATCTATATATAACGTTCAGTTGAACTATACCAAAATGTTTCTGCAAACAAAAATTAACAGCAAAAATAACTACCAAAAATACATGTAGATCTTAGCGTTCAAACTGATGTACAGGTATATATAATACAAGTTATTGTAATTATCAGTAACATGACTAATTACGGGCCGTTAAAACTACCTGATAAATCTGCCTAAATAAGATTACGTAAACGCGAAATTACCCTCTATTGTTAAAATTAACTAATATAATAAAGATGAAATGTAAAATAATACTGTATTTACTTAGATCAAAGATCAGTCTAGAAAAGCAAACCTGATTACGTGTGCGACATGCATATGAATGACATATGTGCACAAAGCTGAGGTTGTGCGTAATCCAATTGCAGTAAGTCGCTACTGACACGCAAACCAAAAATATCAACCTTATTTTTGGACAGAACCTTACCCTACTCAGCGCCCGCTCTAGCGGTTATGCGCCCTGGACAAAAAGGTAAATTGCCACCTCTTGAGAATATATATATATATATATACACACATATATATATTGCAAACTAAGGTACGTTTATTTTCAATAAAAATCAAATAATTTAATTGAAATTTCAATAGAAGCATATATTGATAAACAAACATAAAATATAACATAACTTTGATGATCAAAAATTACAAAACAGTAAAATTAATTAATAAATATCTATAGCTAGCGTAAAAAAATTAAACATGTATAATAATAATCACAAAAAATTTTTTTTTCTTACTTTCAGTTCAGCAAATTTTTTTATAACGTCTTTTAAATTTATTTGATCAACAATTTCATGCTCAATAGCCAAAATAGCCAATCCATTGAGACGGTTTTGCGAAGTACTCAAACGTAAAAAGTTCTTAAGAGCAGGCCGGCTTCGCTGTCCTTGTTTAATTGAGATTTTTGTTATTTACTCAAGTATTAATCGGTGTGTCTGCAAATTGAAGGTTAAGCATAATAGATATTATTATTACAAATATTTATGCACAAGAAGAAAAAAATCCATTGCTTTGTTTTTGAGAAAAGTAAGTAACGCGAAAATATTATAAACATAAACTTTTACTTTGGTGTTACTTACTTTAATCAAAAACAAAACGGTAGAATTTTTTTTTTTTGTGCACAAATGTTCATAATAATAATATCTATTGCGCTCGACCTTTTATTTGAAGATACACCGATTAATACTTGAGTAAATAACAAACAACTCAATTGTTACTCAGTCGGTATCAGGTTCTACTCCGGCCTGCCGTTAATGAGTTTTAATTTCGAGAAACTCCTTTCACCACTTGCCACAGTTATTGGTATTGTTAAAAACATTCTTAAAGCAATAGTAAGATTTGGAGCAAAATTTAACTTTGTAATTAAGCTCAACACATTGCTTGAGCTTTCTTTTTTATCCAAAAGTGCTGATAATGCTGAAATTTCCTCTGCTAATTCTATTCCATTCAAGTCAACAGAATTACCATCAGTCAAAATGCATTCTAAATTCTTACAGTGTTTTAGTAGCATTTCTTTGGGCATTGTATTTAAATCGAATATATCATATAAAAATTTAAAATAATTACTATGATTATTAAGTTGTTCAAATCTAGCATCTAGTGCATTTAGTGCTTGATCAATTGTAAAATAAAAAAATTCTATTTTATATTTTTCTTTTGGATCTTCGATGGGTTCATCTCGTACTTCGTATGAGAAGTTTCTTTTTCTTTTTCTAACACGATGTGTTATTGCTGATTCAAAATTAGCCTCCACATTAATTTCGGTAGCAAGTTCTTTTGCATCAATAATAACTTCACTAAAGGACGAATCTGATCGAAGATTCGTAAAAAATATTTTGCAGTTTTGTAAAAGATCAAGTACAGAAGGTAAATCAAAATCTTTTATTTGCATCAATTTACTTATTGGATTAATTAAATTTAGAATTTTATACCAAATAATTAATGAACACAAAAATTTGAATTGTTTGATACAATTTAATAAACCTGAGGCTTCGTCTCTAATTAAATTATCAATTTCTTGGTTTTCATAAATGCTTAGTAAGGCGTCGTATACATCTCCCAAATGGAATCTTAAGGGTTTTAAGGCTTCTATTCTACTCTCCCATCTAGTGATACTTAATGGTTCCAAAGTTGAATTTTGAACATGTTTCAAAAGTATTGCCCATCGAAAAGTAGATGTCGAAAAAAATAAATATATTTTTTGGACCATGTTAAAGAAATTAGCGGCTTCCAAGGATGCTTTTGCCATATCATTAACAACAAGATTAAGAGAGTGGCAACTACAAGGAACATAGAATGCTCGTGGATTACATTCTTTAATTCTAGATTGCACTCCTGCTTTATCGCCTCTCATATTGGACCCGTTGTCGTATCCCTGTCCTCTGATATCCTGCAAATTCAATTCCAAGTCATTAAGTTCTTTAATTATAATATCATACATTTGTTTTCCTGTCGATCTTTCAACTGGTAAGAAGCCTAAAAAGCTTTCATTAATTTTAATTTGAACATCAGCATTAAATTTATTAATTGAAACATATCTGATTACAAGAGTCATTTGCTCTATCTTACTAATGTCAGGAGTACAGTCTGAAATTATGGAAAAATATTTGGACTTTTTTATTTCATCAATAATATGAGACTTTACACTTTGATGTAGCAGATCTATTATCTCGTTTTGTATATTTTTTCCAAGATAGTGAGCTTTTGTCTCTTTTTTGTTCAATACTCTACGAACGTGCTCTCCATTATTGCATCAAACTCAGATAGTAACTCGACTATTTTTAAAAAATTACCATTATTATACTCAAACAACTTGTCGCTTGTACCTTCAAAAGCTAAACCACTTTTACCAAGCATTTTTATAATTGCTACTATTTTTAGAAGTACCTCGTTCCAATGATTCGTTTCGGCATTAATAATTCTTTGAGCAGTTGCATTTATAGTTTTATAACTCTTTAACCTTTGGTTCATTTCTAGCCAAGATTTTTGGGCTTGTATATGATTTTTTGAAATTTCATGGTCTTTTAAAGTTTCACCAAGGTGCTTCCAACTTTTAAAACCTTCCTTTGAAAGAGAACTAATTATGCAGCCAAAAATTTTGCAACAGAAGCAGAAAACGCAATTTTGTGAAAAAGAGTACACTAGCCAGTCTCGTAAAATTTGCTCTCCATTGCTTAAAATTCGTGTATCATAATTTGCACTAAAATGTCGACCAGAATCTTTGGAAAGAAATTTGTAATTATACAATGGTTCAGGTGGACCTTGTCTTCCTAAGAAACTTCTTTCAGCGTCTCCTAAAAGTTGTGGCCATAATGCTGGATCAGTACTTAAAGTTTGTAAAACGGTTTTTGTTGGTGTCACGTTAGTTTTAATTTTTTTAATGTTTTCATCTGGTAGTGATGAAGTCAGAGAGCTTTCAGTTCCAAGTGATTTAAAAAGGTCTATTTGTTTATCAGCATTAACCTCTAACGATTCTGTATTTTCTTGTATGATCACGCTTGACATCGTACTCTCAGAATCTTTATTTATTTTAGTACAACTCTTGATATAAGTTTCTAACGCACTGGCTTGTTTTTAACTTTCAGCTGCCTTTTCTAGTCTTCTTTTTTTATACTGGTAACCAGATAATTTTCTTCGACCGTTAAACATCCTGAAAGAGACACGCACATAACTTAAATCAAATAATGTAAACTATAGAATAATATAAAGAAAAAATAAAAATTTATCTTTGTTCTAAAAAAGTTAAAAAAATAATTAACATAACTCAATATTATATTTTGTCAATCGTCATAAAAAATATTTATGAATTACACAAAATATTTTTCGTATTTCATGAACATAAAGAAATTCTAGCATTATTGTATACATATTTTATAATAACAAATATTTCAGGAAACCATAAATAGTCATTAAAAAAAATTATTCAATTAAATTATTAAAATATATTATTATAAAATGCGTTTTATCAAAGCAATTAACTTAATAAATGTCTTATATTATCGATTTAAATAATTATTTTCATAAAACAAAAATATAAGTTGTGATTACCTATAAAACGCTTTCAGATTTGTTACAAAATTTTATTGATTCAATAAACAGTCTTTTTATACAAATTAAATTTTTATTATTTCACTAAAAAACGCTTTTATTCTTTCGATTCAATTATCAAATTACAATAGACTAATATCTATCAAACTAATCAACAGTTTAATTATAGAGATACTAACCTCCAAAATTTAAAAAAACGCACTAAAGTAAATTTTATAAATTTCCACTTGTTATCAATACCGACGAAACAATAAGAATAATGAAACCACTATTTTATAACTAAAGAATAAGCAAGTCTGTGCATGTTTGAATACAAGTTAAAGCAGGTCTCTGCTCGCGTGGTTCCGCTCAAAATATTTTTTTGTTCTAAAAAGTATATGCATGTTCAAACATCGTCCTCTATAAATTCTGCGTTAATTTTTCAATGATAGTGTTAATATTTTGAAGCTATACGTTTCTTACGCAAACTTAGGCCAGTAGGACTTAACGAACAAAAACCGATCGTTGCAATTGTGACCCCCACCCTATTTCCAGTTTACTATAGGTAGTACATGTATAATTTATTCATATCATATATTGTTTGCTGCTTCGATTCACACACTATATATTCCTTACACTCTCTCTCTCTTTCTTTTTCTCTTAAGCCATACTCTGCTTAGAAATATGCGTGAATATACACGCTACCTAAAGTAGACGTGTGCGTTATATACAAATTTTCGCAAGTCTCACACTCCCTAGTTTCTAAAACATAACCAATATAAATGCTGTACGCACTGTACATTTTTAACAAACAAAAAATCGTTGTGAAATTTTTTATTAAATAAATATTTAAGATATCAATATTTTTTTCACACTTACAGCCAAAATGCCTCCCCCAAATGTTGGCGCCCCGGACAAATGTCCGGGTTGCCCGCCTCTGGAGCGGGCGCTGCCCTACTCCAATATAAAAATCGCGTTGCAAAAATACGATTGTTGAATAGAATGAAAAATTTGAGCTAATCACGACACTCATAATATCAATCAAACCACACAAAAAACCCACACTCACAATTGGTTTGTGTGTCATTCTACAATTTTTTAACACTTACGCTTGCATTCTGCAGAAATTACGTGAGTGATCGCAGACCTATAACGTAACCACTGCATGCAGTCATAGGTAAAGTTATACTGAAGTCGAGGACCGAAAATCAATTTATCAATTAATAAACATGTATAACATGAACATAAAGCTGTGTATGAAAAAATAAAATTGTTAAAATTACTTTACCCAAAATGTTTTCGTGGCCAACTATGGCATACGCCAACACTCACAAACTCTTAAAAAAAGCGAGCGCTGCATTTTATTTAAAAATACATTCATACTGCACAATTAAAACACAGGTCCAGTTATCTGTTGACTTTATTTACGCACTTTAACAATAAAACGCCATGCGATACGAATATTAATGTAAATATACGTATATCTAAACTACATTTAGCCTGTACACTAAACTAGACAATAGACTAGCTAGTTAAAATAGAGTCGGGTCGGTCGTGCATATGTGTCACGTGAAAAAACTGAGATCCTAAGATTTGTTTACAAAATTGTACGCTTAAAAATATTGAGACATTAGGTTTAAATAACAGTCACTATTACGAACTATTCTCACATATAAAAAACAATGATCTCACCCTATTCGTGTGTGCCACCTTGTGATTACGCTCTTAATGTTTCATGCTTTTCGTTGGAGAGCGATTTGACTGTAGCGCCTAAGCGTTACTACTTTATTACAATGCAACCTTTTTAACATCAAAATTGTCAACTCTCTATAGCTCTTCCAGTGGGAAACCGAAAATGACAAAATTTACTAACCAAAAAGAAAAATTGAATTTGATTTATTATATATAAGAGAAAGAATATAAAATATAAATTTTTCTTTCGATCCCTCATTGGAAGGTAATAGAAGAGTGAAAAGGATTTTATACATGGTACTCAAGTAACCCTGAAGTTAACCTATAAATAAACATTTTTATATACTACGTATAATACCTCACTTCTAACATCGCTCGGTTAAATTTCTTCATACAATGAGAATTTGCAATGTAAAATTATGGTGAATAGAAATTTCCCGAATTCAACTTTAAAGATTACAATCTACTTATGCTTAGACATTTTATGAATGGATTTTTATATCCAAAAAGTTGAATTGTAAAGTGGAGAGTATGTTTGGTCTGAATATTTGTCTTTATCTTTTCGAGTAAGTTTTGTATCGAAAAATATAGAAAATTTTGAAGAACCATACAAATCTCAGAAATACCTTGAAGAAATTAAAGTTTTATAGTCCAATTGTAGAGAATCACTTTGAAAAATAGAACCAAAAGATGATAGGGCTGTTATGTGTTGATACGAATAGATGGATATAGATAGATAGATATAGATAGATATAGATGGACATTGATTTATTTTGTAAAAAGAGTACAAAAAGGCGTGTAATACATGAAATAATAAGTAATAATTCTATATAAAGTATTGCACATAATAAAATAAGATATCACAGTCAATTATTAAAATTAATATATAATACTGTATCAGTAAGTCACCATGTAAAAGTGATGTCACAGACTATTCTAAATACACGCAGAAAACATAAATTACAATAAAAAACAGTCTTAAATATCTATCAGTCATAGAATTAAAATACATAATTTAAAAGAAGAATCACTGTCATGAAATCAATAAAAATAAAATCGGACAATACAATAACAAAATAATAGTAAATAATTAAAAAATAAAATAATAACAACATTCAAAAAATAAAAACTTATAAATAAAAACTTATAAAACTTATAAAACGTACAAATACGTACATTTACGTAGTAACACGTACATACCCGTACGAACACGTGCACACAGGTATAAACACGTACAAATATGTGCAAACACATGCACGTACGTACAAACGCGTACAGACACGTACAAACACGAACAAACACGAACAAACACGTACACACAATCACACAGACGTATAAACACGTAAAAACACGTGTACTCACGTGTTTTTATGTGAGTACACGTGTAAATTTGACACGTGTAATTTCAAAATTTTTTCGTAACGTCACAAAAACGTCACAACCACGTCACAGATAAAAAAAATCCCAATTTATCAAATTCGAAGCGCTTAAAAACGTTAAAAATAAGATTATGGCACGTTTTTATACAAGGTGAGGAAAAAGTATGGAAACCCCTGTGAATTTTGCGACTTTTATAGTAAAACAAAACAAACAAAAGGCATACCCTAGGAAATTTTGAACAAGGAATCCGATGGTGACCTTGGATTCGACCTCGCACCTCATTTCCAAGGTTATTTCAAAGTCAACCTCATTTTTTTTTAATGGGAACTCTGACTTTTTATACCGCAATAAAAAAAATGGAAAATTTTACGTCCGGATATGTGTTTAGGTATGAGATTAACGTAACCTCTAGAAGTCAAAGTATGATTTCTTAAAAATCTCTTTAGTTTAATGATAAAACAAAACAAACAAAAGACTAAAACAAATTTCATTTAAAAAAAAAAAAAATTTTTTTTTAAATAGGCAACCTTTGAAAATCACGTTTTTTCCTTTTTCATGGGCTGTAAAGCTCATTGTTTATTAAAAATTCAAAATTATTCGAAAGGCATCTAAAAGAAGTGTAAATTTAGAAATAAAATAGAAGTGCTTGTACAAATGTAATTTTAAATAAAAAATTTTTATCATTTAGATTTTAAAATTTTATTTGCTTTTGATTTGTACTAATTGTAAGTTGAAACCATATTTTTTTGCTGGCATAGTTTTGTCATTAAACAGACTCTTGGAATAAAAAATTACTTCACCAATAAAAACGAACAAATAGTGTTTTGTGGTTGAACTAATTCGATAAATTCGTCAAAGATTTCTTAATTTTTCCTTGGTTACAATAGCTACATTACATATTTTTTTTCAAAACTTTTAAAATGTTTTGTTTGTCCGAAAGAGAGCGAATATCTCTTCTAATGATAAGGGGTTGGAGTGATCTGCAAAGGTCGTATACTAATGTTGTTTTTCTCTTTAATGCAACATTTCGAAACGGCGATGGCGACACTCCTTTGTCTAAATCCACAGTTTCAAAGACCTTAAGACGTTTTGAAGAAAAGGGGTCTATTAAAAATCGCGCTGTTACTGGAAGACTATGAACAGCAACAAATGAACCAAAACCTTTGTATATTTTACTGTCTTTTGTGGAAAATCCACATGAATCATCTCGATCAGTGGCTTTGCAACAGGACATCGATAAAAAATCTGTTCTTAAAATTTTAAAGGTAAACAAATTTCACTTGTTTACACACCAACACCCACACGCACACGCACACACACACAGACATTTTCTGGAAACCAATTTTTTTGACTCACCGAGTTCAAATATGTACAAATTAATGAAAGAATAGGAAAAAAATTTTTTTATCGATAGAATGCTTTATCTATGAGAAAGCAAAAGTACTCCAGGGTCAGAGGCAATCGGAACTTACTGTAAAAAAGCACCATGAAGTGTGAGGCAAGGGAAACTTACTGTAAAAAAGCACCATAATACAGCATCAAAAATAAGGGTTCAAAAATGAGGTTGACCTTGAAATAACTTTGAAATTGAGTTTTCAAGTGAAATTAGAGGTCACCGTTGGGTTTCTTATTGAAAGTTACCTAGGGTATGATTTTTGTTTGTTTTGTTTTACCACTAAACTAGAGAGATTTTTAAGAAGTCATACTTTGACCTCCATTTGACCTCTATAGGTTACGTCAATCTCATACCTAAACACATATCTGAATGTAAAATTTTCCGCTCTTTTCGATTACGGTATAAAAAGTAGGGGTTTCCATTTTTAAAAATGAGGTTGATCTTGAAATAACCTTGGAAGTGAGGTTCAAGGTCAAATCCAAGGTCACCATCGGATTTCTTGTTCAAAATTACCTCAGGTATACCTTTTGTTCGTTTTGTTTTACTATAAAAGTCGCAAAATTTCCAGGGGTTTTCATACTTTTTCCTCACCCTGTATATGCAATTGGATTTCTGTTGATAAAATATAGATATATATATTTTCTGATTTTTATATAAAAAAATGTTATTTTACGAGTTTATACGTAGAATGAATATATTATAAGCAGATTTTTTCTTTTAGACCTAAAGCATTTTAATATAATAGTATAGAAGTACAGATGATTCTCTATCACCCTCTCTAGCTTTACCAATCAGCAATCGGACAAAGGAAAATTTGATCAAGAAAGATATCTAAAAAGTCGTAAAAAATATTAAACTTTAAATATCATAAAGTATATAGTAAAATTTGAAATTTTTTAGAAATATGTGATTCGAGTAGATTAAACGCACGAGGCAACTATTAAACAATTACAACAATTAATTTCCCTCCTTCGTACGATGTTTTGAAAGTTGTTGAGCGCGTTACAATGACTTTCAAAAATTTTAAACTTTAACGTTGAATAAAAACAAAATGGCGCCCTAGCCGTTTCCGGACGCTATCACTATACTCTAAATAATTGCGGTTAAAAAATGGCTGCCGTGCCACGTTTCTTTTTTTTAATTATTTTTATATATTTGTTTTTTTTACTTTTTACTTTTTATATTTTGTTGTTCTATTTTTTACATTTTGTTGTTTAATTTTTTATATTTCTTCTTCCTTCTGCGTTTCATAGCCTGCTTATCATCTTGTTTGCTCGCGCCGGTTCTTCTTACTTGCTGTCTTTTTTTATTTTTGCTTTTTATTCTTTATTTATTATTTTTTATAACGCAATTATGCAAAGAAACTATTTATTAGGAGCAAATTTTAATTTTTGTTACGTGCGCACTTTGCACATACTTTGTAAAAATTTACGTTGAACTGGATGCTATAGATGTGCTGATGAAGAAAAACGCGCTCTGGCGCACGCAGTTGTCGCCGGCTCGCTGTAGCTGCTGAACACACGCTGTCAGGCTTTGAAAAGGTCATCTCCTAGCGGCTGATAATTATGTTAAAAAAGGAAAAAACGTGGTGTCGAACTGTTGAGTAGATAAAAAACAACTTTATTGAAGTATCACCGTAAAACGTGATTTTATGGAAAATGGCGTCATTTCCGTCCTTCCTCAACTGGAGTCACCAATGTAGTACAAATAGTTTACTAGGCTTGGTTAAGCCAATAAATAATATCAAGAGGAATCTTGGCCTACAAATCAGGAACGTGTTCTGGAAGGATGGGTCAAAATAACTGCAACAGATATAAAGTTAAGTTAAATTTATTAGGTATAAATGGCCGCTACTACGGCATACAGCTAGACCCTATTACAGTAAGGTATTAAGCTTGACTTGCTAGCTTGAGAGCTCGCAACGTTCTCTCGCAACGCAAATGGCTGGAGCAAAGCCTTGTCGATGGTGGTTAATTTACGTTAACGCATGCGTGGTATCGATCGTACCCACAGTGTATGTGTATATATTATTATTCATTTGATTAATAAAATAGTTGAATGGGAAAATAGAAAAAGAAGAGAACGAAAAGATACTATAGATGGAGAAACAATTTTCTGTGATGAAATTATTATTAAAAATGTTGCTAACTCAAAATCGGTTTAAGACAAACTTGACAAAAATGAAATGCGTAAGGTAAGAATCCATTCAAATGCTTAATTATACTTTGTAGGTTAGTTTGTTTATAAAGAAGAAGTCTTTATTGACTTCTCTAAAATAATAGAAAATAATTGAAATTGTATGAAAATTGAAGAGCATCTTTTATGAAATTAAATGCATGCATAGAAACTGACTACCATTGTTATTTTTGGATACTGGATATTTTTAAAAATAAAAGGTATTAAAAAAACGGATTTCACAGATGTATTAGAAAAACTTTATAGAGCTGAAATTGATCAGCTTTTGCCTAATATAAAAAATGATTTGGATTAAATATTTACAATTCAAATTTAAATATAAAAAATGTTGATAATGACTCAAAATATATAAATCCAATTGATGGTAATATTTATCAATTGAAAATATTGATACTATATTTGTATCGTGGAATTTCTCATACATATTCTTTCCGATTAAATGCAGAAGCAAAGAAAGCTAAACAATTTCATAATTTAATTTTTAAATACATCCAAAATGACGACAATTTTTATCGTACTCTACAAGTTAAGTATAAGATATAAAACTAAAAAATCAAAGCACACAATTCGTTAGAAGAAAACGAAGGTGATTATAGTTTAGTAAAATATTTCTTTTCTTATTAATATTCTAAAACAGATAAATCGATAAATGATGGCTTAATTAAAAATTTTACTATTTGTACCAACATAAATTTTGATTGTAAAGATCTGAAAAAAAACTACTTAAAGCTTAAAGAATAAAACGTAATTATGATATTTTAAAGCTTAAAAGTGATAACAAACGATCTATTTGTTAAAAATTTAAAGAAGAGATGGTTACATCATTAAAATCATAATTATTAAAATTCAGAGCATATGAATTAGATAAAATAATTGGGCATTTAGATGATGAAATTAAAGATTTTTTCAACAACTTTATATTTACAGTAGAACAACCACCTGAAGAAGAGTTAATTAAAATTATGAATCAAGAAATAGGTGAAAAATTTGAATTCATCACTACTGAAAATGTCTGTAGCAAATTTTTATAACGATGCTAGATTGGCTTCAAAGTAATGAGCGAAATGCTTTTTTTCCGTACGTCAAAGGAATTTGATTTTTTTAAGAAATAAGAAATAAATTTTATAGTCAATTAACAACTAAAGAATATATTAATCAATTTTAGGTATTAATCTTATTTTTGCATCATGAAATTTCTCATAAATATTCTTTTCAATTAAGTATTAAATCATAGGAATTTAGACAATTTGATCATATAATTTTTAAATACATCCAAAACGATATCAATATTTACCATCTTTTACAAGTCAAATACAAGTTGGATTCATCTAAGAAAATTACGGCATACAATTTATTAGGAGAAAATGAAGGTAATTATAGTTTAATAAAATACTTCTTTGCTTATCGAGAATTCAAGGCGGATTAATCATTTGAGAGTGGATCGATTAAAAATTTCACTATTTGCACTAATTGATATTTTTAAGCTTCGAATGATTATAGTAAAAAAATGATAAAGTTAATGCTAAAACGACCTGCTTGTTATAAATTTAAAATTAATATAGTTCCATTAGTAAGATCAAAATTATTAGCATGCTATTAATTGAAAAATTGAATGATGAAATTAATGAATTTTTAGATTTTTATTTTTGCAATTGTACAACCCAATGAAAAAGAATTACGGGATCAAGCTTGAGTTAAAGTCTAAAAAAAAATTAAATTTAAATGTAACGATGAATTTTTTTTTAATGATATTGCTTGAATAAACTTTTTTTTATTTTAAATATATATATATATGGAGAGAGAGAGAGAGAGAGAGAGAGAGAGAGAGAGAGAGAGAGAGAGAGAGAGAGAGAGAGAGAGAGAGAGAGAGAGAGAGAGGGAGGAGAGGAGAGGGAGAGGAGAGAGGGAGAGGAGAGAGAGAGAGGAGAGAGAGAGAGAGAGAGAGAGAGAGAGAGAGAGAGAGAGAGAGAGAGAGAGGAGAGAGAGAGGGAGGAGAGAGAGAGAGAGAGAGAGAGAGAGAGAGAGAGAGAGAGAGAGAGAGAGAGAGAGAGAGAGAGAGAGAGAGAGAGAGAGAGAGAGAGAGAGAGAGAGAGAGAGACGGAGACAGATAGACAGACAGAGAGTATAGCAGGCCAAGTATAAGGGAGGTAAATGAAAAAACGAAACACTGTCAAAAATTCGTATTTATTGTTAAATACATTATAAATATTTAATAAAATTTTCTATGAAAGTAAATTTTAAAAAAGTTTTTGCAAAATAAATATGATTTCAAATTTGAATGAAAAGCGCGCCGTGGACAAATTTACGTGTGCCAACCTCGAACGCGCGGTATACAGGCAACGTGCGCCACTTCTTACCCAATTTGATTAGAGTAAGAGAGGCAGAAAGCGTCGCTACCGTCTTACACTTGATTACTTAATGTTGTAAACTATTTTTTGAGTCATTTAATGAGACAAATGTGTAATCCTGTATAATTACATGTAATTTATGCTTTTTTTAATATTTAAAGTCTGAATATCTAAAGCAGTAGAATCATGGCGGTAGTATACATGCGCGTAATATTACACGTGAAGTATGTACAAAAGGAGATAACGCGCAGTCTCCCGGTGCACAGAGGGATCGCTCTCTATTTGGATCTACAAATTTTTAAGTTCTATTTAGATCATGTGTTAGAATACTTTACCTCTTCAGTCTCTGCAACTGCGTCGTAAGTAATACGCAGTATGGACGTTTCTATTCTTTTGTGGGCAGATCAAGGAGGAGCGTTGGATCCAGAGCTAGGAGTCAGTGTACCAAGACTGACTTATTATGCTACAGAGTGAAAATTATTTTTTTTTCCTTTCAATTAAAGCCTCGCGTTTAATCATTCTTAGTGTTTTTTATATTGAAATTTTCGTTTTGATTAAAATCTTTATAGTCGTAAATATTTTTTTTATTAGTAAATAAACTCGGTGATTCAGTGCGCGTACTAACCTAACTAACATAACAAATATCAAATAAAATATTCATTTGTTATTTAAATAGAAACGTGACTAGGGTTTCACCTAAAAGGCTCGAAATGGGAAATCATTCTGGTGATGGTAGTACTGCGTGTTGTACAAAAGGCCGATGCATAAAAGAGTGTCTTTAAGGCTGCCCTTATTCGTGTGTTACGCTATGTATTTGTGCATCGCATAGTGAATCGGTTTCAAAACACCAGGGATTAGGCACTTCTTTTTATTTCAAGTTTCTATAAGATATCTTGTCCAAAAACACTAAATAAATTAATGAAACAACAAAAGATTAAAATTAAACAAAGTTAAGAAAGACCACTACAAGTGTTTATTAGATCAATTTAAAATTTAGTCAAGTAAAGATTTCAATTTGTTCTATTGTTAAAAGGTTTTATTTTCATTACTCACTTGTGACATTAGATATTTAGAATTTTATTTTCCTTAAAATCAGAATAAATTGTTTTTTTTTGTTATAACTAATCACTTTTAATATATTATTTGTAACCTCTTAAAATTAAATTAATGAGTACATGTCAAAAGATGCCATAAAGCCAACTTAAAATAAAATCTATTTATTTTTTATTTAACAAACTACAACTATCCAAATATTTCCTGTAAGTCTAAAAAATTAATATATTTAAATATTAATATTGCATGACAAGTTTGTGTAGTCTGTGATGTCTAAAGAACAAATTTTTTTGCAACTCAAATAAGAACTTACAAAGATTATCCTTGGGTTGAAAAATCCGAAGAAAAGCAAACCCCACTTAATAAGAAAGCAAGATTGACTGCTATCTTGAAATTCCTCTCGATATAATAAAAAAAATATAAAACAGAGTAATTTAAAGTCTTAAAGTATAGAAGAATTAATTGATCATTATAAGTTTATTAACTACTTGAAATAAATTCTTTTTTATAAATTAAAATAAAAAATTAAATCTTGCCAGTCTTTAAAATCACATTTACGACATTGTAAGTTGGATACACTGACGCCCTGATGGGAAGGTTAAACAACTCGGTAAAGAATGGAGCAATTATTGATAAAGCATCTTTAAAATAAATCAAAGACAAACCATTACAGTACGTCCTTTTGCTTTTGGAAAGCATGATAGCATAGCTTGGTGAATCTCAATATGATCCAACATGCGGAAATAAAATACTTTCTCATTTTCAACCAACGACAACTTCAATATCTTCCCAAGCTTAGCCTCAAAACACTGCTGATGTGTATAAGTAATTGCAAAGTAAAATTGTATCAATCCAGTAGCTGAAAACAGATGCAATGGTGATTTCCCACGATCGCGCACTCAATAAAACTTACTCAGAATACTTCAGCTTTCTTTTTTGTCATTCGTAGATGATAATGATGGAATTGAATAATCACCACGAGCATTCCTAATTTCTCCTTTAAGACTTTGCCACAGCAATTTATAAGATGCAAAGAGACAATGACTCCTCATATGCTTAACTTACTGATACATGTGATCACGCTCCTTAAATTTAACACGCTGTATAGTCATCCAAGGAGCTGGGCATTTTGGAAACATTGTAGATTTGAAAGGTGCATGTTTATCCAAAATAGCTGTCACTTCATTTCGAATACTATCAAATATTACATCAACACTACTTTTAACCTCAAAACGCTCCAAAACTCCATTCACTCTTGCACGCAAGTCACTCACGAACACGTCTGAAGCAAACGGTGTGCGTGGTTCACTGAGTTCGGAGATTAAGGTTACCGGAGAATCAGAGTATTGTAAGGTTCCTTTGTTGGATTTAGAACATGTTATTTTAAAACATTTAATCTTTCTATGACAACTAATGATATTTTGTCGGTTCGTGAGATGATTTAACAAATAGACCGACGCATGATGGTTCAGAAACATTTTCCTTCATTATAAAATTTAAATCACATGTTATCAAAGATTACGATACCAACATCCTTTAGTTGATCAATTTTAGAGCGAGGCGAAGCATTATCATTCTCAAGGACTTTTATCCTACATTTTTTACAGTGATGAGTTATTTACAGTTCAATACAAATTTAATAATTGTAATAGATAAATAAGTAGGATTGGAGAACAGTGTTCAATCTTAATAATGTAACTTGCACCTGGTTAAAAGAGTCGACCACGCATTTAAAAACAATTACTTCCAAAAAAATCTAAAAGCTCAAATATATACTAGCTTAGTAACGTCACAAAAATAAATATACGCATAAATAAAATAATACGTATGAATAAGGTAATATACATAAATAAAACATTCATGTCTAAAAAAAATCGCACAGAAATATTAAAAGTAAAAAATCTTAGTAACATTAGCCTTTGCGATTAGTTAAAAATAAGTAATTTTATTTACGAACATACAGCAATTGAAATATGAACAAAAGCTTGACAGAATGAAAAAATCTAAAAGCTTAGATCAACAAAGCTGAAAATCTGATAATACTAAACTTCACGTATCGAATTAATAAGTAAATTAATTAAAACATACAGAATCACAAATGTAAACCCATCAAAATATCATGACAAACACAGCTGTTGCATGCTTATCAGCAGAAACATAACGCACATGCGCTGAAATTTTAGCAATTAAAAAAGAGCATTAACTCTAAAACCAAATTGAATATAAGGCGTCTTAACATTAATAAATGACTTTATTCAATTCATTTCTGTGAATTAGAATAACTATGTCGAAGAGTAATGCGTCGCTTCAACACACACGCACACACGCACACGCATACTTAGACCCATCCCCATATCCAAACCCACACACACACACTTCATCACAAATCTTCATTTGGAAAAATTAATATTTGATTGCCCTTATAGTATCACTAGTTTACTGTCAATTTATAAATGTGACCGCCCTCAGTTGAACAAACCACTTATTAAAAAATAATCTTCAATTCGAAGCATTGTATTTTAGTGTTTAAATCGGAAAAAAACTTTTTTTTTCATTTTTCAACATGGCGCACCAGTAGAAAAAAAATTTACACGAATATATAAAAATTGTATTTTTTTCTGGTGTTTAAGATAAAATAAAAAAGATTCTTGTTGCTATTTATTCACATGGTCAAAATTGTAATTCGAATAATAAATGATGGTTTTTGAAGTTACGTTGACTTCTGATTACGCAAAAAAATTTACTTTAAAGTAGTTAAGGAATGCATTTCTTATATCTATTCCTGCTCTTTTTTTAGCATTTAATGATCCTAACACGCTACTTTGCGGCACCGCGTGGATTTAATATAGTCTACTTCAATTATATATATATATATATATATACATTAATATCGCGTAGTGGAAAAGTCCATACGTACGCACGTATGGTTTTATGAAAAGTCATTACGAAACATTCCAAAACTTCGCAGTATATTCCGAAATACAAAAAAGATGTGTGCAAAATGTGCATCTTTTTAGCTTTCATCAAACTATTTAAGGCTTTCGTTTTGAAACGTTCCAAAATTAACTGAACATTTGGAAGTTAAGGAATGAACGGTGGTTGCCAACGCATGAATTGCGGAATACGTTCCACATAATGCACAGCGAGTAATAGTGGTTTATTGCTTTGCAGGCTAAAAGAATAACGTGAGGGAATGGAAATAAAAAATAATAAGCTGTACATAAGAACACTTATGTCCACTTTATTCTCTTAAGCTGCAGCGGCAAGATACGACTAAACTTTATGTATGTGATACATTTTGACTTTTAACGCAGTTGTAAGATTGCGCCACCATCTAGTCACGAAGATCCAATAACCAAGCATAGCTTTGTTCAGTGTTAATGAAACACTACAAACGAATATCCACTAAAAAATAACATGAGAGAATACGTCAGATTTTATGCCCAAATCCCATGGAGAGATAAAAACTAACATAATAAATAAATTAAATAATAAAGTAGCACCCCGTTAAGACAGTAGAGCTTGATTTCTACATGGAGCTAGATTAAGGTAGCTCCCTTGGGTTATACACATCATGCATAACATAATTAGAAAATTATTTTTAATTAGCTTTTTCATAAATTGTATGCATTAAATGTACAATTACCTAAGAAAGAGATAGTTTCTAAGGTAATTGTACGTTTAATGCATAAAGTTTATAAAAAAGCTAATTGAAAATAATTTTCCAATTATGATCTGCATGACATGTATAACCCAATCGAGCAACCTAAAAGTGAATTTCAGATGGATTTTTTCACCTAAAAATTCAAGTGAATCCGAGTTCTTCCAAGGATATTGCGCTAGGATATCGATTGTAATATAATAAACATATAAAAGGAAGTTAAAGGGTGCTTGCGCTTGCGCAGAAGGTTAAAGCAATATATGGAGATACGCAGTCGATTTGTAGGAGCTGTGATGCTGTATATTCAGTCCTCCCTTCAGGGGTTGTAATTATGTGCAGTAATTTTTTACTGGTTATAGACTGCGCAGATGGTCTGCGAGAGCTAGTACATATGCGCAGTAAGTCTCTATAGGTTATAAATATGCGCAGTCGATTCATAAAGATAGTAGATGCAGTCGGATTGTAGAAATTATAAATTAGCAGAGTTTGCTTAAAGTATCAGCTTTTGATAAAAATTTTACAAAGCTCGGTCCTAAAGAAACGGGAAAACTCCGCAAAATTCGTGTTTTATTCAGTTTTCAGGGTCTATATGGCTCGATGAGATGTACATAGAAAAAACGCTAAGACCCCGTTTTTTGCTGTTTTTTTTTATTTTTGAGCATGTTTTGATCGGAAAATGATTTCTGCGACCCGGTGTTGGAAGGTACGGCAAAAATACACAAAAAAAAGCTATTAAGGTTTTGGCCAAAAATTATCTTTATAGTTAAAAGAACGATAAGAAACTCCAAATATCTTTAAGAATGGGAATTTTGAGGTGAAAACATCTGCAAACAATTTGAAAAAAATCTGAATTGAAATTCTTAATGCAATTACAAATCTATTTGCATGTTTCCAGATTTCTTAGCCGTAAATTGTGCATGGTAAAAATTATTTAAGAAAAAACAAGTTTTGGTCATTTTTGGGGCTCTTGTGGCAGCTTGGGAGCTAAAATTTTGCACAGAGGCATCTTTCAACATACTCTATTAAATAAGCTACGGGCCATAAAGATCCCGTATAGGGCCGATTTGACCCCCTTCTGCCGCTATAGCCTTTTAATAAAAATTATTTTATACATTGATATTTTTTTTACACCATTTTTATTGACAATCTATGTACAAAGATAATAAGTTAATCTCATTTTCTTTTTTCTCAATTACATGTAGATTCATCTCTAATGATCAGTACCATTGAAAGCTATTAACACTATTAAAAAAACAAATAAAAATAAATTAAAAATTTAAAATAAAGACTTGAATTTTTAAAATCTAATATCACAAAACGTTTTAGTTATTAAGTTTGCAGCAAGTTGATTAGGATGTTCACGTAGTCTGTTCTTGTATCTTTGTGAGAAAGTTGACACTTCTTCTTTAACTGTTGGTATTTGTGTCTTTTTTATAACACTATTAGGTACAAACCACGGTGCGTTTAGAATATTTCGTAGTGTTTTGCTCTGAAACCTTTCTATAATTTCTATATTTGAAGACGAAGCAGAGCCCCAGAGTTGAATACCGTAAGCCCATACTGGTTTTATTATTGATTTGTAAAGAACTATTTTATTTTCAGTAGAGAGTTTAGATTTTCTATTCAGCAGTCTGTACATACCTCTCATCTTCAGATTTAGCTGTTTGCGCTTTGTTAACATATATCCTTTTCAAGTTAAACGCCGATCAAGATAAATTCCTAGGTATTTAGCTTTTTCCCCTTGAGGAATGTGTTTCCCATTTAACAACAGTGCCGGACATGTTTCGTTGTGTAATGTAAAAGTCACTTGAACAGATTTGTTTTCATTGACCGAAATCCTCTATGTTTTATACAATTGCTGTAACTTCGATGAAAAAGTTTGAAGTTTAGTTGAGGCAATTGCTGATGCTATAATGGCAGTATCATCAGCGCATGTTGCCATAGTTATTTCTTCCGTTGTAGGTAGATCAGCGGTATAGATTAAATATAAGATCGGGCTTAAACCACTTCCTTGCGGAGCACCTGCATTGATTCCATAGGTTTTTGTTACTGAATTTTGGAATTTAACCTGTACTATTACCTAGATATGATTTCAGTAACTTATAAAAATTGTTAGGCAGTGTAATTCTTAATTTGTACAGTAGACCACCATGCCACACCTTATCGAATTCTCAAATGACCATGCACGCATATAGAAACACGTATATAAACATACACACATACGTACATAAATATACATACACCGACCATTACACTGAAAATCTCACTGAAGCACAAAGAAATATACTAATATACAGACACACACACACACACACACACACACACACACACACACACACACACACACACACACACACACACACACACACACACACACACACACACACACACACACACACACACACACACACACACACACACACACACACACACACACACACACACACACACACACACACACACACACACACACACACACACACACACACACACACACACACACACACACACACACACACACACACACACACACACACACACACACACACACACACACACACACACACACACACACACACACACACACACACACACACACACATACAAAAGACTCATGATAAAATTTACACACCTATCTTAATTCACATAATTATCAACACACACATACCAATGTATACGCTACCACCGAAACCTAAATGAACACACATGCATAATAACTTATAAACAGGCACGTAACAAACATATACTTCAACTCTGCTACGAACACATATTAACTGACATAGACAAACCCATTTACACACAAAAAAACCTACACCTAGAGCTACAAATACTATACAAGACACTTTTGAACCGAGATGAGCACTTTATCGATACACACTTCTACACCATGCATTTTCGAACACATACATGAATACACGCGCGCGCACGCACACAGACACACACACACACACACACACACACACACACACACACACACAAACACACACACACACACATTGACATATATACATACACACATACACTATTTCTATGTACATTTTCACATATACATGTCACATAAACACATACGCTCATACACATAAACACATACACACATACACATGCACACATACACACATACACATACATATGTACACATATGCACATACACATACAGAACATTTGCCTCTCCATCTCCATCTCTTTGTCTCCATCTCTCCATCTCCGTCATTCCGTCTCTGTTTCTTTCTCCCCGTCTCTCCGCTTCCTTTTCTCCATCTTCGTCTTTTCATCTTCGTCTCTTCGTCTCTCTATCTCCGTGGCTATGTCTATGTCTCTTCGTCTCTGCCTCTATGTCTCCGTCCCGCCAATTATGTCTCTCCATCTCCATCACTCCGACTCTCTTACTCTCTTTCTTTCTCTCCGTCTCTCCGCCTCCGTTTCTCTATCTCCGTCTTTTCGTCTCCATCTCTCCGCCTCTCTATCTCCGTCCCTATGTCTATGTCTTTCCATCTCTGCCTCTCCGTCTCCGTCCCTCCATCTATGTCTTTCCGTCTATTACTCTCTGTCTCCGTTCCTACGACTCCTTTTTTCGTCTTTGTTTCTCCGTCTCTCCGTCTTCATCTCTCCGTCTATGTCTCTCTGTTTCCGTCTCTCTGTCTTCTTCTTCTTGTCTCTGTGTCTTCGTCTCCACTTCTCCGTTCCTACATCTCCGTTTTTTCATCTTTCGCCCTCCGTCTAAAACACATGATTAAAAAGAATAAATCCTTATCATATTTTTTCATCAATTCAAATAAAATTGAGTCAAACAAATTTTTAATTTATCATGACCATATGATTTATATTTAGACAATTTTTATGCATATTGGAACTTTAATTAATCCTTTTTTTTCCTAATATATAGAAACTAAATTTTAAACAGAACTACAATATAAAAACTTATAAATTAAGGCAATTTTTTTGACTTTAGAATTGACTAATTTATACATATTAATATAATATATGAAAATTTGACCGAGCGACGTTAGGAGCGAGGTAAATTAAGCTCGTATAGATTAAAATCAGGAAGGAATTTCAGCGAAGAAAAGATTTGCCAGATGTTTTTTCATTGATTGATTCGATGAATATTAAATTTTATGAAAAATGATTTTTAGAAGAAATGTTTATATAAAAACAAAAAAATGAACAAACAAAAAAACTTAAGTTTAAAACTTCAAATGAACAATGTTAAATGATGAATATTGAACTTTGTTTTCATGATGTTTATGTTTTTTTATGTTTATGTATCTAATAAATGGTAATTCATTAGAATTTTAAGAATAATTATCAATTAGAATTTTCAATTATCTATATAGATAACATTTAAAATTTTTATTTTAGAAGTTTTCATAGTTTTTCAGGAGTATTTAAATTCTTAAATTAAATAATTTTAATTTAGAAGTACACATGAATTTATTATTTTCATAGAATGAATTTAACCAAAGAAGAAAAATTAATTATAGTAGGTGAAGATGGATATGCTGGACAATTGAGTATGTTAAATGATAAACACATTAGAAAATTTAATCAAATTTTGAATAATCATACAAATTTTTCAATGCAACTCACAATATTTTTACAAGGGCCCGAAAATATTAATTCATTTTCATTAAATCAAGATTACATACGAATACTTTTCTCCGGGAATCGGAATTTTGGTCGCTGGATTTGTATCTATTATTCACAAAATGTAATTCTAGTTTATTATAGTTTAAATAGTAATGGAATAATTAATGAACTAAAAATTTACATCAATAAACTATTTCTAATTCGTGAAAACTTATAAATATGTCTTGAAAAAGTTCAATTTTAGATTAATCTTTTTAATTGTATCATTTTTTCAATAGCGTTTGCAACAGCAATCATTAATAATTTGTGCCCTTGTGGCATAGAATTCGACATCGAAAAAATGCGTGGATATTTAATAACTATGTATGAAACAAATTCAATTGTCATGTTTCCATTAGTGAAGAACAATTATACTAATATCAATTATAAAGCGATATCCAGAAATCAGCAGATTGTACATCACAAGGAATTGTCAACGATGAAATTAAATTTTCAAAATATAAATTTTGAATATCTTGAAGAAAAAAAGTTATAAGAATTGGCACTACAACAATTACATTTATTAGATAACATAAAATGTTTAGAGGCAACAAATTATAAACCAAAAACTTATATACACAAAATTCACCGAAACAGTAATAAAAGAAAATATAAAAAACTAAAGAAAAAATTTTAAAAAGTAATTGTGAAACAATTGAATACAATAACATTGAAGAATCCGAAAATGATATTAAACAAGAGTCGATTCTGACATTTTAAAATAAATTTAATGGTAATAAATTATTAAAATTAACAAAAGTTTCGATTAGGAAATTGAAAAATTTAAATATAACGCAACATGAAAATCAAATTAATTCTCAGAACATTATTGTAATTACGAAACTTGAAAATAATTTAGAGATAGATAGATAGATACTATTTATTGTATATCATATTATTATACAAAGGGCGTGTAATACAATTCATAAATATAATATTAAGTATTGCACATAAACAATGAATAAATGAATAAATATTGCACATAAAACAATGTATAAATATAAAATATTGCACATAAAACAATGTATAAATACAATATATTGCAATTGATATCACAGTCAGTTACTAAACCTAATAATACTGAATAAGTAAGTCACAACAAAAGAAGTGATATCACAGATATCAAAAAAAAATATAGTAAAATACACGCAATCCTATAAATTAAAAGTCAGTCATACAATATCTATCAGTCATAGTATATAAAATTTTTAATTTAAAATACAAAATGAAAAATGATAAATAATGCAATAAAATAATAAAGCGTATGCAGTAGCACAAAAACGCAGTCAAAATAATAAAAACAAGTAGAGCATTCACTCACTAACCATTCAGCCAATAAATACAATCACACCTTAAGCCTATATAAGGGACGTCACATTATAATAAATTAACATATAAATAAAAAATAAAACTTAGTTTACTGAAGGTCGAGCAAGTACCCCCTCAGAGCCGACTTAAACCTGCTGAGCGATGGAAGATTCTTTATATCAGCAGGCAGGGAGTTCCAAAAATGCGCACCCTGAACCTGAAAGGAATTCCTTCCAGTCTCAGTACGCATGTAGGGCACCGCGAAATCCTTAATCTCTCCCCTAGTGGCTACCCTAGGTACATATCTAGTGAAGAGACCCACTAGATACTCGGGAGTATTCATGCGCACGATTTTGTACATAAGTACAGCCATAAAATACTGTCTCCTCGCATCAGTACGCAGCCAACCCAGCGCAGCTCTATGTGGAGAGATATGATCGCCCATTCTCACGCCTAATACATATCTCACACATGAATTTTGTAGTCTTTGTAATCGTCTTTTTCAACCCCTGTGAGGCATCGAGCAGAACTACTGAGCAGTAATCGAGATGTGGAAACAGCAGGGCGGTTGCGAGTTGTTTGCGCAGAGCCTCAGTGGTATACCGACGAAAAACCGTAAGCCATACATAGTTCTATTAAACTTCTTAGTCAGCATATTAACATGTGGCTCCCATGATAGCTTAGAGTCAAGCACAACACCAAGGCTCGTAACGGTATCAGAGAAAGATATGCCGACACCATCCTCAAGCTCAATCGTCCTTGGCTCACCAGCATAAAAGTCATTAATAAATCGACCATTGCCAAAAACGATCGCTTTAGTTTTGTTTGCATTCAGTGTGAGAGAAGCATCAACAGCCCACTCCGACACCGCCTTGGCCGCCCTCTGTAGAATGCGAATACCTTCATGCACATCCTCATAAGAGACCTGCGTATAAATTTGCAGGTCATCTGCATATAATAGGTGCTCGACACAACCGGGGTCAAGGGTGTCACGTATGTTATTAATGTAAAGGCAAAACAACAGAGGCCCCAGCACTGAACCCTGCGGAACTCCTAAATTGGTTGTTAGCCAATTCGATTCCTCTTTTAAATGCGTGAAAACCATTTGTTTCCTACCTGATAAATAGGAGCTAATCCACTTGAGTGCAGCCCTGGAAAACCCCATCGATCTCAGCCTTACAAGTAATTTGGAGTGAGAGATCGTGTCGAATGCCTTACTAAAGTCAAACAGAAGTAGTAGCGTGACAAGTTTCTTATCTAGACCTGATCTTATGTCGTCAGTAAGTTTAAGTATGGCAGTCTGCGTTGAGTGATGCTTTCTAAAACCAGTCTGCATAGAGTCAAGTATCCGATGTGTCGTAATATACTCTTGTAATTGGTCATGAGCAATCTTCTCCAGGACCTTTGAAAGAAAACATAAGATTGCTATGGGCCTAAAATCTTTAGGCATTGTTGGTGCAGGACACTTTTTTAATGGCACAATGCGTGCACGCTTCCAAAGGCAAGGGAAGACCCCCCGTGCAAAAGAGGAATTGAACAGAGTCACAAGATGTTCTCCGATAAACGGTAAAGCCTTGAGTATCACGCTCTGCGGAATGCCATCCTCGCCACAAGCCTGTGATGAAAAATGCGAAATTGCAAGGACCACATCAGTAACATTAATTGGTTTGAAGGCAAAGCCACTTTCACTACATTGGGAAAGAATTCTCTTACATTCCTCATTGTCATCGTGCGGCGAGACTGACACCCCCGCAAAGTGCGCATTAAGCTCATCCGGAGTAAATCCAATCAAGTCCCCTTGAGGTCCGGACAAGAGTCCCAGGTCTTTTAACTCCTTCCAGACATTACCTTTGGCAAGAGCTTTGAACAGTCTGTTATGATAGTAAGTAGTCCTAGCTTGTTCAGTCTGCTCGTCAATCGTTTTACGTAGTTGCAGAAATTCAGAGAGATATCTCTCATCCTTCGTCCGTTTGTATCTTCGATACGTGGCATCTCTCTTGCACCGCATCTGCGACAATCCTTTGTCTATCCACGGAAACTTATCTTTACCAATTTTAAGTGTTTTTAGCGGCGCCAGATTATGTATTGCTGCCGTAAGATTGTCACAGAGGCAGTCAAGTGCAGATTCCGGGTCAACTGTACCAACTGTAAATGGCGTCCAATCACAGCCGGCCAGACTCTGTACTAATAACGTCGGACAAATATCTTTATAGTTTCTATACTCAATTGCTTTTTTATCTGTTATGACATGACTACAGGAAATACATACATCAATTAAGTTATGCCGACTGTGAAAATTCGCCGGTAAGTTTCGTGCGTCAAGTACTGTGTCATTATCGTCAACAAAAATCAGGTCAATCCAAGTGTGAGACGTCGGAGTGTGATGCGTGGCACCGTGCTGGACCAGCTGCAACGAAAGCTCAGCCGATAACTTGTTAAGAAGTTTGGCATCACTGCTCTCACGCAGGAGATCGGCATTCAGGTCTCCCATTATAATTTTATGAGAGTATTCAGAGGCATAATTTCTCAAAACATCTAAAAAGTTTGTATTTTTAATAAACGAAATAGCAGGAGGCCGATAAATAACAGAAACCAACACGGGTTCAGAGTTGCCCATTTGCACAGAACAGAAAATATATTCAGGCACCTCCGGTTTACCCTCACTATGAATAGTTTGAGTATCCGAAGTAGCCAAAATAGTGCATTTTAGATTGTTTTTAATATACAAGGCTACTCCTCCACCGCGCAGGTTTCTGTCCTGTCTGAATACTTTATACCCCTTGACCCGAATGACGTCATCTGAAACAGACGGACCCAGCCAGGTCTCAGCAACCCCAAATATGTCGTAAGAAGGACTACCACTTAGGAACTCACGCACCTGTCCAATGTGAGCTCTCAACGAAGTCACATTCAGAAAGCACGCTCGCAGCTCACCCCTCCTCCTCCTGTACGACCCTCAAGGGAGGCCCGGCACAGTCATTGGGGAGAGGCCACATTTGATGTTACTCCGTCTTTAACTAAAACTAGGTTTGTCTCTACATTTTGTTGCTCGAAAACTTTGCTACATATGTTAATCGAAGGAGTTTCTGAGTTTTTTTCATTTACATTTAAATTTACATCATTAGATTCTTTATTATTAATCAATTTATCTAAGTCATTTTCGTTGCTAAAACTATATGCCCTCTCCCCTCTCTCCCTCCTCACCAGAAATTTGCCACGTCTATGCCAAACAAATTTAAAGCCTTTTTCCTTGGCATACTTTTTTAATTTTTTAAAATTTACATATTTATCTTTAGGCATAAATTCGTTTATGAATATCAAATTATGATGTTTAAAAGTGGACAATCCACTGAGGAAGGAGGGATCAAGATCTGCAGATGAAAAACCCGTAAATTGTTGTTTAGCCTCAAATACCTTCTGCGCCAGGTCCTCCTCGGAGAGTCTCACCAGCAATGAGAACGCACCCCTCGGACCGCCACCGATCCCACGTTCTGCAGACACCCCGTTCCTATCATCATTTTTAGTGATTTCCCTAACTGAAATTATATTCGCACGTTTGATTGTTGGGAGTATAGCACCAAGAACGGCACACGCATAATCCTCCAGCCCAACATTGACTGCTGAGCAATCCAGCCCGCCAGAGATCACCAACATACCATCCCCGGAACCACACTCCGTCTCAATCTGACGGGGTGCCTCATCATTAATTACTGTGTGTGCATGTGGTGTTTGTGTTTCTGTTATGTCAATAAATCTAGATGTGTGAGTTGTTTGCTCAGTCGCGAGATCGGTAACGGCCTGCGCCACGCCAGCCACCCCGGACGTAAGGTCCAAGATGCCCCTGTCCACTTCACTAAATTCATTATTAAGAAATGTTTGCACATTATTGAGTTTATTATTAATAGTTGTAATTATAGTTTCAATTTTGTTGTTTAGAGTGGACAGGAAATCTCTTTCTAGAGAGGGATAAAAAATGAAAAAAATAAATGAAAGTTGCAAGTAAAAAATTAAAAATCATTAATATATTGCCACAAAAAAGTCAAATTTTTAACCAAAATAAATTTATAAAAAACAATTAAGAATCCTCAAACAAAAATAAGAATTTAACTTATCAAAAAAATCACAACTATGATAGACGCATTCATGATAAATCGTATTATAAATATAATAAAGATAAAGTTTTAGAAAATAGAAAACAATATTAATTGAAAAACAAACAAAAAATATTGAAACATTTAAATGAATCTTATAAAAAAACATTTAAAAAAAAGATGATAATTTAATTACTTCGGTAAAAAATAAAAATTATCATGAAAAAAACAAAGATAAATTCAAAACAGAAGAAAATCAAAATGATATAAATTATTACCAAATAGCTAAAGATACATTGACCAATAATAATGAAAATTATATCATGAAAAATAATATTGGTGATTTGAATTTGATTTGTGATTTTTGTGGTGCTAGTATACATTTTGCATTCGAAATGTGAAGCAATAAAAAATTCACATCATGTTGTAGACAAGGAAATATAATATTAGAAGAAGACCCAGAATATCCTGAACAGATTAAGAAATCACTTACGGGAATTTCTATGATAAGTAATAATTTTAAAAAATACATAAGATCATATAATAACGCCTTAGCATTTGCTAGTTTTGGTGGAGTATTTAATAAATTATTTAATGAAGGTCCTCAAGTTATACGTATTTGTCGACAAATATACCATAATACATATGCATTACATGCAAATGAAAATGAATCAAAAAAGTGTTGACAATCATACATATTTGATAACGAAGAAGCAAATAAATGCCACATAAAAAAGGATCTGAATTGTTCTATTGAATTATTGAATAGATTAGACTCTATAATTAGGAGAAGTAATCCTTACGCAGCAGCTAATAAAATGATGCACGAAGTAGAAATTAAAGAAAATAATCGTTTTATTAAAAATAAAACTATACCTAGGGATGTGAAAATGTTTATAAGAAGAAATGATAACTTCGATAAGCATCGATATAATATCGATATCATCAGCCTGGACCTATAAGCAGAGATGTGCTCGCGCCTACTTACACCATAGATGTAACGAATACCAGAGTTTACGACCCTTTGAAGCCTCAGATCGAGTTCAGCGGAAAGGTCAATATAGACCAAACAGCAGTAATCAAGTGAAGGAAACAGAAAGGAACGGATAAGATGCTCACGTAGTGCAATGGTGGTACTTTTTCGAAAGAAATTTAATCTATAGAGTAACGAGTGGCTTTTGCTGCACACATGCGCAATTTGATCCTTCCAGTTCAACTTACTATCAAGCCATACACCAAGACTAAGAACAGAAGATTCAAACTTAAAAAGATCACCATTTATTGGCATACCAGTGATGTGTAATGAGGGCAGCATATTGACATAGAAATAAGATCCAATAATAATAGCTTTTGTTTTGTTCACATTTGATTTTAGATGATTGTTTGTCGCCCAGTTAACAATTCCGACAGCTTGATCACTCATGAGAGCAGTAACAGAAACTAACTTAGCAATTGGGAAGTGAATGTACACCTGAAGATCATCAGCATAGATAAGATGCTGCACATCGGCATGGAAGTCAGCAGCCACATCAATGAATTGTAAAGAAAACAACAGTGGACCAAGGACAGAGCCCTGAGGAACACCAGTATTTAATGTTACATAGTCAGATGCATTACCATCTGCATCAATAACAGCCTGCTGTCTCTCAGAGAGATAAGACGCAAACCATTGCACGACTGAATGCGAGATTTCAAGAGAAGACATTTTTCTGAGCAGAGAGACATGGCATGCCGTATCAAATGCCTCGCTGAAATCAAATAACAACAGCAACGTCACGTAGCATCTGTCCATATTGCGTCTAATGTCCTTAGTTAGTTTCAGTAGTGCGGTCTGGGTATTATGTCCAGTTCGAAATCCAGTCTGATAAGGGTCCAGTAGCTGTCGCGTAGACAAGTAATTGTAGAGTTGATCATAGATTAGACGTTCAAGAACCTTGGACATAAAATATAATAAAGAAATTGGCCTAATATCACCAAAAGCTTGATAAGAGGAGATTGATTTTGTTTATTGTACTAACCAGCGAGATCTTCCAGCATGAAGGAAATAAGGACTCACGCAATGAGTCGTTATAAATGCGACATAACAAAGGCCCAATGACCAGAAATGCCGCACGGACGAAAGATTGAGGAACAGCATCAAACCCTCTGGCCTGTGAAGCTGAATGACAAACAGCCCATACCTCCTCCAAAGTAACTGCATTAAACTTAAACATGGGTTTAAGTGATTCATCCAGAGCAAGTGTATTCATGTAATCAGAAATGGAGAGGACCAGAGGATTAAACGCAACGCCACCGAAATACCGATTCAATTCATTAATTGAAAAAGAATGTCGAGAGTCACTACTGCTGGAACATACGCCAAGGTTCTTGAGACGGAGAGACGGAGACGAAGAAACGGATATTGTGTATGTATGTTTGCGTTCATTAGTAAGTGTATGTGCATGGAATTGTGTATATGTGTGTATGTGTATGGAATTGTGTATATGTGTGTATGTGTATGGAATTGTGTATATATGTGTGTGTGTGTATGTATGTGTATGTTTGTATGTGTATGTTAAAGATGCACGTGTTTATGTGTTTGTATGTATTTGACAATAATGCAAAAGATATTGACGTAGGAAAAAATGAAGTCTTAATTCTTTACTTTAATATAATAGTAGTAATATTTATGTCTCACTTATGGCTTGCTATTCCTCAATTTTTTTTCTTCTTCTTTAGTTATTGAACGAGCTGGCGGAGAAAAGTCGCTTTGCAGGTGTTCAGCAAAAGTTTCGGCTCTTTCAGAGTCTTTACGGGTCCAACTTTCATCATTTTTTTTAATTGGTAAAACAAATTGTTTTGGTAGTTTAATTTTTTTTTGGTCGCTGTTGAAAGTGAGAAATCCGTTGACTCTGAGGCAGTTAGGTATTCTAGATAGTTATGGATATGGTTGTTTCTTTCTTCGTACACAGATTCTTTAAGTTTCTTAGCAGCTTTGTTGATTTTAGTTTTATTAAGCTTCGATCTGTCATTTTGCCATTTCTTTATTAACTTTCTTTTTGCCTTAATTTTACCAGACACAGACACAGACACAGCCATAGACACAGACACAGACACCGACACAGACACCGACACAGACACACACAGACACACACACACACACACACACACACACACACACACACGCACACAGAGACACACACACGCACACACACACACAGACAAACAGACACACACACACACACACACACACACACACGGACACACAGACACACACACACACACACAGACACACGGACACACGGACACACTGACACATAGACACACAGACACACAGATACACAGACACACTGACACTGACACACACACACACACTGATACACACACACACACACACACACACACACACACAGACACACAGACGCACAGATGCACAGACACACGGACACACAGACACAGACACACACACACACACACACACACACACACACACACACACACACGCACACACACGCACGCTCGCACGCACACATACAGACATTTTCTGGAAACCACTTTTGCCGACTCCTTGAGTCCAAATATGTACAAATTAATGAAAAAATAGAAAAAAAAATTTTTTATGAATACAACGCTTTTTCTATGAGAAAGCAAAATTCAGCTGAATATTATCTATAAAATTTATAATAGTACATTATGCAACGAGGTAGTTAAGTCATATATTAATACCGAGCGTAGAATGGTAATTGGATCTGAGGGAGAAATAGACTTTGCTCCCGAGTTGTATATAGTCCTTTATTTCCACCCCAGCTGTGGCCACTATATTAACTTAAAAAAAAAACAGGCCTAATTGGAAAAAATTAAAATCAATTTTTATAAAATTTTGAATAATCAGTTTAATTTTATAAATCTTCAATTTGGCGTTAATTATAGCATTTTGCAGGAATTGTGAACTTACCGTCAAATTTGAATTTAGCAGACGTTATAAAATTTAGCTGAAGTTAAGAGATTTTGCGGGAGTTATAGGTCCATAACTCCTTAAAAATTTTATAACTTCCGTTAAATTATAGACGTACGCTATGATTCACTTTCGGCCTACTTTTTTGGTTATTAAAATGGCCATTATTATTGGAGTAGAAGTAATAAAAATTATAAACTTCGGATATACTTGCTAAACAAGGCTAAATAAGGTAAATAATGGTTGATTTTAATTTATTTAAACATTCATTTCAATTAAACGTCCGTCTTCTTTAATAAAGTTAATACAACATCCATATAAAATACAACTAATCTTTCTATAGACTTCAGCCTTACTTAACAAAAAGTTAATCCAAAAACTATTTGCGGTAGTGCATTCTTCATGTTTAGAAAATATAGTAAATCTAAACTGACTTCCAGCAAAGTTATAATGAGTTCAACATAAAGATTAGATGTACTTTATCTAAACTTAAATCAATTTGCAGAATATTTTTAAAAATTGTAAATTTATGAAATAAAACCAAACATTATGTTAGCTTTTTTAATTTTTTAAATACTCATACAAAACTTCCTGTAAACTTACGATAAACTTGAAGTAAACATATATTTATTTCATTTTACAAGTTCATTAAGGGAAGGTCACGTATCTCTGTCCTTTTTTAATCAAAAAATTAATTTTCTGCAAAAACTAATAATTTTAGCAAAAAATAAAAAGAAAGCCTCATCTCGTATCAAAAAACGCTGCCAAATGCTTTGGCACAGTGCTTTCTCATAAAGCTCCTTGAGTTTAAATAATTTGATTTTCATTTCAAAAAGTGATTTTAATGTAAAAAAATATTCATCAACAATATTTTCCTATATCTTTTATCTAACTCATGCTTTAATTTGAAATATTTTATGTTCATTTAATTTTTAAAATGGCTCTTCAATTACAACTATACAGAGAAAACTAATTTTCAATATCTTTTCGCCTGGTTATAGAAATAAATTGTATGCAAAATTTAAAGCAAATCTATTGATTATTTTTCTTGATCTAATTCGCTAATAAAATACAATTTTTTGAAGTGAAACTTCTTTACTGACAGTGTACACCTCTCATAAGAGACGTATAAAAAAAATTATACGGAAGTGAATTGTTTTCGTGACGGTACATGCAACGCAACTAATGAAATCGAAATGTATATATATTCCGCTGTACGATTTTTAAGTTTTTCTGTTTCTTCCAGCAAAATGTTTATGAAATCTTCCTGAAATCCGTGAAATATTTCGTCTAATATTCCTGGAAAATTCATGTGATATTCCGCTGTATGATTTTAAACTTTTTCGAAATCTTCCAGCAAAATGTTTATGGAATCTTTCTGAAATCTTTCATAAAATATTCCACTAGAAGATTACTTAAATCTTTCTGTGAGATGTTTCATGGAATATTTCTGGAAGATTTATGTAATATTCTGCTGTACAATTTTCAAATTTTTTGGAATCTTCCAGCAAAATATTTATGGTATCTTCCTCAAATCCTTCATGCAATATCTCACTAGTAAATTACTTAAATTTTTCTGTGAAATATTTCGTGGAATATTTCTGGAAGATTTATATAATATTCCGCTGTATGATTTTGAAGTTTTTCGGGTTCTTCTAGCGAAATGTTTATGGAATCTTCCTGAAATATTTCATGAAACATTTCACCGGAAGATTACTTAAATCTTCCTGTAAAATATTCCAGAAATCTTCCGTGAATATTTCATAGAATATTTCGAAAAAGTTTTTGAACATCCCTTTGAAATATTCCTGAAAGTTTTCGATGGAAAATTCCATTGTAATATTTTGAAATATTCCGTAAAGACTTCCTAGAATCTGCATGGAAGGTTTCATTGAAATATTCCAGTGGAATATTTCGAAATATTTCATTGAAATCTTCCATGCTGTGTGGGCTGTGTTGAATTTTTAATTTTCAACGATTTCTCTCTTAATGCTATTAAAAAAATAAATAACACACAACTCTAGTAGAAACATACTATGTATATCATAGCTAAATCGCAGCTGATAAAAAAGCAATAATCTAACATCAATAATGTTGTAATATAAAAACGTATCTAAATCATGAGCAATGAAGATTGTCAAGTTACCATTTTGACCTCGAAGTAGCGCTTACGTAGTCATTATAATATTTAAATAAATAACACAAAAATCAAATAACAATGACAGCAAATCCGGTCTATACTTAATATAAATTTTATAATATTTAACATTTTAATATTCCATCAGTGATCATAAATGTAGGGTCATATGCTGTAACCTGGATCATTAATGTTCAGTTTATGTTTTCTTAAGGCTCAAAATTAAATCTGCACTAAGAAAACCGATTTTCGATAGCTTCCATACTAGTCGATTGAAAAAATAAATGATATGGAAAATTGAATGCGAACCCATCGAGTACTTTTCGAGATCTAACTAGGAGAGTATCACAACTCCGAATCACGGATTTTGCTCAAACTGTGTGATAAGTTTCCAAATGTCAAAATATGAAAGGAAACAGAATTTTAGACACCAACGCTCAATATTTCCCTAGTTTGGCGTATAAAGAATATCACTAAAAAAGTTACTAAATTTTTAAACGCATATAGTTCTTTAGGATTGATAGCTAGAAGCTTGAAACTTTTTTTAAATGAAAGCTGAGCTCAAATTCTTTCGGATTCGTAGCTATAGCATGTCAAAATATTATTTTTTCCCAAAGTTATAGCGTGATAAACATTGGACCTGATTTTTCTTTTTAAAACATTAATTAATAACAAAAGCTGAAATTGGATCTAATGTTTATCACGCTATAACTTTGGGAAAAAATAATATTTTGACATGCTATAACTACTAATTCGAAAGGATTTGAGCTCAGCTTTCATTTAAAAAAAGTTTCTAGCTTCTAGCTATCAATGCTAAAGAACTATATGCGTTTAAAAATCTAGTAACTTTTTCAGTGATTTTCTTTGATTGCCTATAACTAGGGAAATATTGAGCGTTGGTGTCTAAAATTCTATTTATCTTCATATTTTGACATTTGGAAACTTATCACAAAGTTTGAGCAAAATCCGTGATCCGGAGATGTGATACTCTCCTAGTAAGTAGTAAAATAAATACAAACATTTTTGTCAAAAATTTAAAATGTTCTAAAATTAAAACTGCGATTAGAGAATCAGTTTTCAAAAGTTTCTTCCAATTTGGCGATCGAAAATAATTTCCATGAAAATTTTTAAGAAAGTTCATAGAGTAGTTTACGTAAAATATCAAAAAAATGAAAAATATAAAATTTTAAAAAAAATGTTAAGAGGAGGTCACGTATCTCTGTCCTTTTCTAATCAAAGAAATGATTTTTTTACAAAAACTTATAACTTTATCAAAAAATGAAGAGAAAGCCGCATCTTGTATCAGAAAAAGCAATATTTTCTTTGATAAGAAAAAATTAATTTTATTGCTTCGTTCTCAAGAAAACCTTGAAAAACCAAACTGTCCACCCTAACCTCTATGATTTAAGTTTTTCAAGGTTTTCTTGAAAACGAAGCAATAAAATTAATTCTTTCTTATCAAAGAAAATATTGCTTTTTTTATTACGAGATGCGGCTTTCTCTTCATTTTTTGATAAAGTTATTAGTTTCTGTAAAAAACTCAATTCTTTGATTAGAAAAGGACAGAGATACGTGACCTCCTCTTAAATGGCTATTTCATTAAAACTACACTAACTAGAAGAGTGTCACACCTCCGGATCACGGATTTTGCTCAAACTTCGGGATAAGTTTTCAGATGATAAAATATGGAAAAAGCTAAAGTTATAGTCATAAATACTCAGTATTTCCCTAGTTACAGGAAATTAAAGAAAATCACTGAAAAAGTTACTAGATTTTTAAACACATATAGTTCTTCAGCGTCGATAGCTACAAGCTAGAAACTTTTTTTAAATTAAAGCTCAGCTCAAATCCTTTCGAATTCGTAGTTATAGCATGTAAAAAACTTATTTTTTCCCAAAGTTATAGCGTGATAAACATTGGACCTGATTTTCCTTTTAAAAACATTAATTAATAATAAAAGCTGAAATTAGGTCCCATCCTTATTACGCTCTAACTTTGGGAAAAAATAATATTTTTACATGCTATAACTACTAATTCGAAAGGATTTGAGCTGAGCTTTAATTTAAAAAAGGTTTCAAGCTTGTAGCTATCGACGCTAAAGAACTATATGTGTTTAAAAATCTAGTAACTTTTTCAGTGATTTTCTTTAATTGCTTGTAACTAGGGAAATATTGAGTATTTATGACTATAACTTTAGCTTTTTCCATATTTCATCATCTGAAAACTTATCCCGAAGTTTGAGCAAAATCCATGATCCGGAGGTGTGACACTCTCCTAGTAAGTAACCAATTTTTAATAGCTCCCGCACTAGTTAATCAAAAAATTTAATTGTATGGAAAATTCAAAGCAAATTCATCGAGTACTTTGCGAGATCTAATTGACTAAACAAACATTTTTTTCAAAAATTTCAAAATGCTCTAAAATCAAAACTACACTGAGGAAATCAATTTCCAGGAGTTTATTTTATTACGGGAATCAAAAATTATTTCCATGCAAATTTTTAAGCAGATTCATCGTAAGTTTACAAAAATTAAAAAAAAATGTCAAATCGAATTATTTTTTTTAGTTGCTCTAAAATTAAAACTAATTTAAGAAAACCAATTCTCAATAGCTCCCATCAAATTAGACAAAAAAATAAATTCTATGTAAAATTTGAAGCAGATCTATCGAGTAGTTTTCGAGATCCTATTAAAACATTTTTTTCACAAATTCAAAATGTTCTAAAATTGAAACTGTGCTAAGAAAATCAGTTTTCAGAAGTTCTTTTTATTTTAGCAATCAAAAATTCATGAAAATTTTTAAGCAAATTCATCGATAGTTTGCATAAAATATCAGAAAAATGAAAAATCTAAGATTTAAAAAAATTTTTCAAATGGCTATTTTATTAAAACTACGCTAAGAAAACCAATTTTCAATAGCTTTCGCAAAAGTTAATCAAAAAATTTAATTGTATGGAAAATTCAAAGCAAATTCATCGAGTACTTTGCGAGATCTAATTGACTAAATAAATACAAACATTTTTTTCAAAAATTTCAAAATGCTTTAAAATTGAAACTACGCTAAGAAAATCAATTTATAGATGTTTATTTTATTCCGGGGTTCAAAAATTATTCCCATGCAAATTTTTTAGCAAATTTATAAAGTAATTTACGAAAAATAACAAAAAAATGGAAATCGAAATTTTTTTTTATAAATGACTCCGAAATTAAAACCACGCTAAGAAAATCAATTCTCGATAGCTCCCCCCCCCCCCGAAAAATTTGAAGCAAATCCATCGAGTAGCTTTCGACATCCAGTTGACTGATTGAATAAATACACACACACTGTCACGTTATTCTACCGTGTTCGAATCTTGCGCGTTTAGGTAAAACTAAATAACATGCACTCAGTCATGTACCTCGTCTAAGTTACATCAAGAAGCACGTAACTCGATGAGCAACGCGCGCGCGAGGAGCAAGAAAGCCTTGAAGCGCGTTAGAACATTTCCGGTGGTTCACTAGCGAACATCTCGGCTGATATATTCCTGTCTTGGGTGAAAGACATCTTCTTCCAGTCCACGAGCACGTATCTTGAGTCGTTATAGATCGTTGGCGTAAACCTGGGAAATAGTTTTTATATTAAGAAAGCAGATAAAGTCTACCTTGGAGATGACCAGCACACAAGGTTACTTCCGTTTGCGTTGCGTTGGCCAACGCCCAAAGGTATTCGCTGTACGTATTGTTATAGAAGCTTCTACGCGTAATTGTAAGTTTTTTATATATCTTGTCAACTAAAGTTTCTTTCCTCGAAGAAACTTAAGTATTAAAAGTGCGCGCGTTCATTCTAGTATTGTAAAATAACTTAGTTCGCGTCGCGTCCTTCCCTAGAATTATCATTATTAACTTTTATCTTTATTTTACCACTTGAATCTAAATTCACTCTTTTGTATTCAATTTTCTATCTTTAATTAATTCACGTTAAGTTTAAAACCCGTATCCTTTGCTTACCCCGACGCCTCCGCGGTCCTTATTTTTAGTATAACATAATATACAGTGGGGTCCAATAAAAAATAGCCACCCTAGAGAAAAAAAGTACTAATTAAAAAATTTTGTATCTCAACAAATAAGGGTCGTACAGAATTCTACGACTTCTCATTTCAAACGCATTTGAAAGAAATTCTTAATGGTGTATTGGCAATTTAGTTTTGAATACTTTTCTAGGAAATATTACGACTTAAAAATAGAAAAAAAAATATTTTTATTCGCCTGTGTTTAAATTCAAATCATTTTTCGGAAAATGATGGTGGAAAAATTTTACGCGGCTAGTTTTAAAGGTATTTTGCTTAACTTGAAATTTATATTTTAGTTTTTTTTCTAGGTTCAAAATTGACCGAGATTTAGCGATTTTTGTTGAAAAAAAGGGTCTTTTTTATTTTTCCGATATCTGCTTAATGAGAGGAGATATAGAAAAATGCCAAATGAAAAAAAGTGCATTTTTGTTTATAGAATAACCTTAAATTTTTTCAAAATTTTTTGTGCATTTTAATTTTTTTTTATATTGTTGCGGTACTCTTATAAGAGTACGGTATACATGTATATAAGAATACCACAACAATATAAAAAAAATTAAAATGCACAAAAAATCTTGAAAAAATTTAAGGTCATTCTACACACAATAATGCACTTTTTTTCATTTAGCATTTTTTTATATCTCCTCTCATTAAGCATATATCGGAAAAATAAAAAAGACCCTTTTTTTCAACAAAACTCGCTAAATCTCGGTCAATTTTCAACCTAGAAAAAAAACTAAAATATAAATTTCAAATTAAGCAAAATACCTTTAAAACTAGCCGCGTAAAATTTTTCCACCATCATTTTCCGAAAAATAATTTGAATTTAAACACAGGTGAATAAAAAAATTTTTTTTTGTATTTTCAAGTCGTAATATTTCCCAGACAACTATTCAAAATTAAATTGCCAATACACCATTAAAAAGTCCTTACGAATGCGTTCAAGGAGGTACCTTCGCTTTAGTATTACAAAACAGATTTGGTCGAAACTATGTAAAATTGTTCGTTTTTATGTCTAAAATGCACATATAAAATTTCATAAAGATTCTTTATCTCGTTAATGAGAAATTAGAATAATCATATAACATTGGTTCTTATGGGGAAACGTTAATATTGTAGTCGATCTTGAAATTTACAAAACAGAATAAAATGAAATTTTTTGAGGATAAACATAATATTACTGGCAACTTATAAAATAATTTTCAGAAACTTTCATTACTTTTGTGCAGAAATATAAATGAATAAATTATTCATTTACGTACGAATATAGTGACTTTTATCGTACATACCGGATAGCGGCAAAAACTCATCAGAACCTCAAATTTTCAAATTTCGTAAAAAGAGCATGTAAATGATTTGGACAGTAAAGATGATGATCTTAGCTCTTTGATTAATTTTAATTTTTTAGTTTCAAATAAAAATAATTTTTTTTTTATATTGATGCTAATTCTATCAAGTATGTGAAAATCACCATACAAAACATACATTCTTGGGGAGGAGAGATATCTAATAACTTTTAATCAAATAAGCATATTGAAAATTTGACTCGAGTGGTGGACGAAGGTACCTCCTTAAAATGAGTGGTCGTGGAGTTCTGTACGACCCTTATTTGTTGAGATACAAAATTTTTTAATTAGTACTTTTTTTTCTCAAGGGTGGCTCTTTTTTATTGGACCCCACTGTATATATTTTTATATAAAATATTGAGCGGGTTTAACGGGAAGAGTTAAACCCTATAAAATAAGGAAAACTGTGCTACCGGCGACGCGTCTCTCGATCAGGTAAGAGAGAAAGAGAGAGAGAGACGCTCAGCGACAAGTTTATAGAATAAAGTCTTGTTGCTAGTCAATATAAGTTTGATTAACTAGCACCATTAGAATTTGCCGTGTAAGATATAGTGATTTTCTTTTGATTTTCCGGCAACTCTACTTATAATTAAATTTATTGACTTAGCAAAAAATAATATTAAATTAAAAGCTAATTCTTTTTGTAACTCTATTAAAATAACCGTTGCAACACACTCACACACACATGCGCGCACACACACACACACATACATACACACACACGCACACACACACATATAGACATTTTCTGGAAATCACTTTTTTTGATTCACTGACAAGGAGAGTGTTTCAGCTTTGGGTCACCGTTTTTGCTCAAATTTTGGGAATGTTTCCTGGATGCAGAAATATGAAAAAAGCCAAAATTTTAGAGGCCAACGCTCAATATTTCCTTAGTTACAGGCCATCGAAGAAAATCACTAAAAAAGTTACTAGATTTTCAAACGCTTATAGTTCCTCAGAATTATTAGCTAGAAGCTTAAACCTTTTTTTAAATGAAAGCTGAGCTAAAATCCTTTCGAAATAGTAGTTATAGCATATCGAAATATTATTTTTTCTCAAAGTTATAGCATAATAAAGATTGAACCCAATTTTAGCTTTTATTATTAATCAATGTTTTAAACAAAAAATTCAGGTCCAATCTTTATTACGCTCTAACTTTGGGAAAAAATAATGTTTTGAAATGGTATAGGTGCTATTTCGAAAGGATTTGAGCTCAGCTTTCATTCAAAAAAAGGTTGAAGCTTCTAGCTAATAATGCTGAGGAACTATAAGCGTTTGAAAATCTAGTAACTTTTTTAGTAATTTTCTTCAATGGCCTGTAACTAGGGAAATATTGAGCGTTGGCCTCTAAAATTTTGGCTTTCCGCATATTTCTGCATCTAGAAAACATTTCCAAAATTTGAGCAAGAACGGTGACCCGAAGGTGAAACACTCTCCTTGTGAGTCTAAATATACACAAAAAAGTAAAAAAATAGGAAAAGAATTTTTTTACCGATACAATGCTTTCTGTCTGAGAAAGCAAAGAGCAAAATTTTCTTTGATAAGAAAGAATTAATTTTATTGCTCCATTTTCAAGAAAACCTTGAAAAACCGAAATGTTTACTCTAACCTTTATGTTTTAAGTTTTTCAAAGTTTTCTTGTAAACGTAGCAATAAAATTAATTCTTCCTCATCAATGAAAATATTTCTCTTTTTCATACAAGATGCGGCTTTCTCTTTATTTTTTGCTAAAATTATTAGTTATTGTAAAAAAATCAATTTTTTTATTAGAAAAGGACAGATATACTAGACCTCCTCTTAAGTGTTGTTATACACGTTTCAATGAACCTGAAGGTTATCTTAACTTATTATAAACATTTTTATACGCAGAAAATCATGAAGTTTTAAATTTTATTTTTGGAAAGTATAAAGTTTTGGAGAAAATTTATAATAACGTTTTTTATTGAAAATTTGGTAAAGGCATTTGAATTTTGGCACATTATCATCAGTTAAATTCCATCAATTAAAAATGAGATTTTTAAATATTCAAATTTCTTTCTTGTTAAGTCTTTCATGATTGTTCTTTACAATGTATCAAATTATAATCTATAATAATTAAAATATGCTCAACACATAATTTTCAACAAAAAACTTTCTTATACATTTTTCCCAAAATCAATACTTTTTGAGAAAAAAAATCATAGATCCAACAAAAAGGTTAAAAGTTTTTTGAGACTTTTTCGTTAATGAAAAAGTTTTCAGAAATTTTTCTCGGTAGTGCCAAAATTATTTTGCTCTTTACAGAAAAAAATTTTTAATTAAGCTTTTAAAAAGAAAATTAATTGCAGCGGTTTTTGGGTATGTTAGTAAGTTTAGTAAGGCATTCGACACAATCTCCCCCTCCAAATTGCTTGCGAGGCTTGGATCGATGGGACTTTCCAGGGCTGCACTCGAGTGGATTAGCTTCTATTTATCAGGTAGGAAACAAATGGTTTCTACACATTTAAAAGAGGATTCGAATTGACTAGCAACCAATCTCGTAGTTTCACAGGGTTCAGTGCTGGGGCCTCTGTTATTTTGCCTTTACATTAATAACATACGTGACACGCTCGACCCCGGTTTCGTCGAGCACATATTATATGCTAATGACCTCCAAATCTATACTCAGGTCCCTTATGAACATCTGAATGAAGGTATTCGTATTATGCAGAGGGCGGCTAGGGCGTGTTCAGGATGGACTGTCGATGCTTCTCTTACATTAAATGCGAGCAAAACTAAGGCGATCGTTTTTGGCAGTAGCCGATTTATTAATGACTTTTATGCTGGTGAGCAAAGAACAATTGAGCTTGAGGGAGGTGTCAAAATATCTTTCTCTGATACCATTATGAGCCTTGGTGTTGTGCTTGACGCTAAGTTGTCATGGGAGCCGCACATTAGTATGGTGACTAAAAAATTTAATAAGATAATGTATAGTTTGCGGTTCTTTCGTCGGTACAACACTGAGGCCCTGCGTGAACAACTCGCAGCCGCCTTGCTGTTTCCGCACCTCGACTACTGGTCAGTAGTTCTGCTCGCTACCTCGCAGGAGTTGAGAAGACGATTACAAAGAATACAAAATTCATGTGTGAGATATGTATTAGGCGTAGGAATGGGCGATCATATCTCTTCTCATAGAGCTGCGCTTGGTTGGCTGCGTACTGATTCAAGGAGACAGTATTTTATGGCTGTGCTTATATACAAAATCGTGCGCATGAATATTCCCGAGTACCTAGTGAGTCTCTTCACTAGATATGTACCTAGGGTAGCCATTAGGGGAGAGATTAAGGATTTTGCAGTGCCCTTCATGCATACTGAGACTGGAAGAAATTTCTTTCAAGTTCAAGGTGGGTATTTTTAGAACTCCCTGCCTGCTGATATAAAAAAATCTTCCATCGCTCGGTAGGTCCAAGTCGGCTTTGAGGATGTACTTACTCGACCTCGAATGAACTTAATTTTAAGTATTTTAATTTTTATGTTAATTTATTTTGTTTTGTCTTATATATAGATTTAAGGTGTGAATGTATTTATTAGCCTTCACGATGGATAAATGAATGCAGAAAGGATGAGTGGTTCTGTTTTTATTAGAAGTCATGACATCTCCGGTATCAAGTTTTTATTCTTTGAATGTTATTATTATTTTATTTTTTAAATAATTTATTATTACTTTGTTGTTGTATTGTCCAATTTTATTTTTATAGTATTGTCTAATTTTATTTTTATTTAATGTCATAACAGTGATTCATCTTTTATATTACGTTATTTGATTTTAATTCTATGACTGATAGATATTTAAGACTGTTTTTTATTGTAATTTATGTTTTCTTGTTTTCTACGTGTATTTAGAATAGTCTGTAATATCACTTTTATATGGTGACTTACTGATACAATATTATATATTAATTTTAATATTTACTATGATATCTTATCTTATTATGCGCAATATTTTATATAGGATTATTACTTATTGTTTTATGTATTCCACGCCTTTTTGTACTCTTTTTACAAAATAAATCAATATCTATCTATCTATCTATGTTTAACAGTATGTTTCAACGAATCAGATAAGCTTAAACATCTACATATTGTAATTTAAAAAAATTCGGGTGGATTCTATATGTTATTTTTAATAGAAAATATTCCATTAAGTTTTAACTAAAAGTTTATAGTTTTCGGAAAAAAATTTATTAAGGAATTTATTTTTTAAAAAATTTTACAATTCAAAATATTTAATCACGTCCAGCTTCTGACCCTTTTGACATCAATCTCTAAAAAAATTTTCGTATGTTTTGGGTATCAAATGAAACATATTCTCAGACTTTGAGCGATTTTTAATTTTTTACTTTGGAATTTTTTCTTTCATTATTATTATTCAAGCTCGCACAAACTTTTACTTGCACTTAGGGGCAGTTCACAAATTCCGTAACGCACCTTTTTTGCAAAAGTAGAGCCTCTCTCCTCCCTATGTGAAAACATTATTTGCCCCCCCCCCTGTATAGTAATTAAGTAACATAAATATTCAAAATATAGGTGAGAATTTTATAATTTATAGCATGATTTATTAAATTTATCATAATCGAAACAATTAATATGATAAAAAGATTTACGTTAATTAATTATACATGAATGATAAATATTATTTAACCCAAATTTGTGTATACATAAATTTTTTAATTAATATAATAATCTTTAATACCAGCGCCATCATTAATAATATCAAATAAATACTGCATTCACTACATAAATCTACATTTATATCTTGAAGAAGAATGATATCTTGAAGCAAATAAAATCAACTTGGTTTTATAGAAAATAATTTTGTTTTTTCTGAACTACCTGTTTAAAAATACAAACGAATTTTTTTCCAGTGAAATCTAAAATATATTATAAAGATAATATCACTTAAAGAATATAAAAAGATTCTTAATCAATAATAAATCCACTTACATCAAATGGATTCATTTCGAATGAAGACATTTTGATGTTTGAAACAAAAACCTCACAATTCCGATTTAAACATTAAGTTACATCTAAAAAATATTATTTTTCATGGAAAGGATCACATCACATTGGAATTTCCCCTTGTTTCAATAAATCTTTTTTCTCAGTGTACTTATTCGTAAACAATTTGAAAATTTTATTTCTTGACAACTCACATCCTTGATTTAATACCCTATTGAAAAAATCCACCTGAATTTCTACGTGGATTACCCATGTGGAAATCTACGTGGATTTCACATGGATTCTTTGTGGATCTGTATAGGAATCCATGCGGATTACCCGCGTGGATTTCCACGTAAAAAAATCCATGTGGATTTTATGAAAGATATGTTGATTTTATAAAACCCTCGTGGACTATTAACAAATTCATATGGATTTTATGAAATCTATGTGAATTTTATGTACTCCTCGTGGTTATTAAGAAATCCATATGGATTTTGTGAAATCCATGTCGATTTTTAGGTAATCAACGTAGATTTTTTACTTGGATATCCACGCGGATTTAAATAAAAATCCACGTGGAAATCCACATGGATATTTTGAATATGAAATAACTCGATATTTATTTCGCATTTAAAGTAAAAACCAAAAACGAATAAAACCTCGTAATTTCAGCTCTTTGAAGATCAGAGAGCTTCTGCGATTCAACTGAAAGTATTCTGGTGATATATGTCTGCGACTTCGAAATTCATATGATGGATTTTCTATGTTTTGTGATCCCTTATCCAAATTTCAAAGACGCAGATATATAAGGCCAGAATATTCTTAGATGGATCATAGAAGCTCTTTGATCTTCAAAGAGTTGAAACTATGAGGTTTACCTCGTTTTTGGTTTTTACTTTGAATGCGAAATAAATATCGAGTCGTTTCCTATTCAAAATATCCATGTGGATTTCCACGTTGATTTTCATTCAAATCCACATAGATATCCAAGTAAAAAATCTACGTAGATTACCTAAAAATCTACATGGATTTCTAAATATCTACATGGATTTTACAAAATCCATATGGATATCACAAAATCCTTGAGGAGTACATTAAATTAACACAGATTTTTATTGAAATCCACATGGTTATCCCAGCAAAAAATCTACATAGATTACCTAAAAATCCACATGGATTTCTAAATACCCACATGGATATCTCAAAATGCATATGGATTCCTTAACAATCCACGAAGAGTACATAAAATCCACACAGATTTTATCAAATCCATGGGGGTTCCTTGAAAGTCCACATAGATTTCATAAAACCCATATGGATTCTTTAACAGTCCACGAGGGTTTTCTAATATCAACATGGCTTCCATAAAATCCACATGGATTTTTTTACGTGGAAATCCACGTGGGTATTCCGCGTGGATTCCTATGCGAATCTACATGGAATCCATGTGAAACTCATGTGAATTTCCACATGGGTAATCCACGTGGAAATCCAGGTGGATTTTTTCAGTAGGGTATAGTATTGAATTTATTTTTCCTACAAAAATAAGTTCATGAAAGTAAAAGCTCTCATAAGTATCATCAACACTATAGAACGAAAAAGTTTTTGAAAGCGTGTCTTAGTTATATTGTGAGGTGTACACGTACGCGTACCAAAATAAAGTTGGTATTACATCCAAAATATGCGCAGGTAATAGTGTGATTTTAGCGCGCTCTGTTGAGATCTAATTAAATTTTACACTAAAAAATTTTCTTTTAATATTTTGTAACACGCATTTATGAACATCCTATAACCCAGCATAACATTTAAGTAAACCTCCCCTTTCATGGTGTTACTCAATTTGTGAATGACCCTTTATACGTTATCTATCTATACTTTCGTCTTAACTCTACTATATCATATATATTCTTTTAGTCGTAATCAAGTACAATATTATAATTTTGAAACTTTAGTTTATTTTTTGTTCACATATTGAATTTTTTACAAGCTTGAAATTTTACTAGCTTAAACTTTTGATCTTGAATCTACTGACTTCCTTGGTAACTCATTGTCCCGTAAGGAGTTATCACTTCAGAAATATTTCTTACATTTTACTATTTTTTTTTTAATTACAAAATTTTCGAAAAGATAAAAAATGTTTAAATCATTATTTATATTCTATTTATCATTAATATAAAAAAATACTTGTTTCTTAAATTTTAATGACCATGTTAAAAAATTTATATTTTTTAGTAAATTATTCTATCCTTTAAAGTTATTTCGTAAATATGTATATATATATATATATATATATATATATATAATTCACTTTTTTGTTCCAATAGGTTTGACTGAACTTCTATCGAAGCCTTTCACTTTTATGAATGTGCAAATGACAATTTTGATTTGTAGTGATTAGCAGCTTCGATAATTTTATAGACTTTAATAATTGGTCAACTTCCAAAATATAGAAAAATAATTAAATAAATTAAAATTTGAATGTATTATTATAAATTTAATATATTGTTTAATTATTAGAATAAAAACAAACTATGCTATAGTTAAAACTATATCATTAGTCTATTTATTTAAATGATTATTAAAAGATTCATACTATAATACTTTATGATATTACTAAAGAATAAAGTCGTATATTTTCTCGGAATATTTTATTCAAGTTTAATTGTGGCCACTTTATTAACTTAAAAAAAGCGAAACTTGAAATTAGCATTAAAATTTTTTCTGAAATTCTTATTTATCCAATATGATTATTTTCCGCTTTATCTTTATTTTACATTACTGATCACTGAAAAACTAGCGGGCGATAATACGGTACTGTCTGCTGATTTCAAGCAGAAAAAGTTTCTCGCTTTTGACTTGTTTTTCTAGTAAATAAAATGGTCATTAAAAAGAGGTCGAATTATCTGTCTTTGTTTAATATTGTATTTCATCATTTATAGTCGAGGTGAAATTGGCGGGTGAGCCAAAAAAATTTTCGAAGGGAAAATTTTTACGGGATGAACTTCGTAAAGGGTCCTAGGATAAGGATCTGCAGTTCACCTGGCGAAAAAGTGGTTCCAATTTGTTTAAATCGATTTTATTTAAACAAATTCAGAAAGCTGTTCATTTTGATTCGAACAAAGTTTTTTTAGATTGATTGAGTGATTCTAAGCAAAAAAGTATTTATATGGTTTTTTCATAAAGTTGACGGTTTTCGAGTTATTAACAAATAAAGATGTTAAAAATCACTAAAATGCCCATTTTCAAAGCTCTGAAACGATACTAAAAATTTGAATTTTTTTAGGTTGGCAAAGTTTTAAAGTAAAATTTAGATACTCTTTAATAGAATCCCGAAGAGTAATTTCAAATCTCTTAATTTTTAAGTGTTATTTTTCAATTGTTAATTAAGCGCGTATACCCAGTATCTCCGAGTCCAAGCGCATACAGCTCAGTATGTCGTCTGCTAAAGTTCATGTCTTAACTCGCGCAGAGCACATCGCTGATTTTTAAGTTGTTCTACGTTTCGGAAGATAATTTATAAGGAACTTATGGCAACGAAGATAGATACTAATAGAAACGCAGAACCCCAGGCGCTTTGAAGCTAAAAATATGTAGTAGGTACCCCGACCACGCGCGGCGTTAACGTCGCTTTCAGTAGGTAAATGATAACGACCGATTGGTAAATGAGCGGCAGTTATCATTGCTGTTTATTCCGATTATATTTGGAAACTGTAATGAAATTAAAAAAATATGATCAAACCGTATATAATTATTTAAAAATAAATTAAGAGAATAAAATAATGAAAAACAATTTAAGTTGAACTTAAATTGTTATTCTTAAGCCCCAAAGGGCAAACAATTTATATATAACATTCTTTTTAATATCTTCATAATTAACGATGGCGTAATGGATAAATCGCTCGCGCGTCAATCCTTTTGACGCCAATTCGAATCTTGTTCAGACTTTTTTTTTCTTTTGCAAGTGTTAAAAAATATTATGGTATTATTCATAAAATCAAGAGTATTAAAAACTTTAATTGTGGTGAAATTAAATTTATTTTAATATTTAATTTTATTAATAGACTATGATTATTTTTTTTTAATTGCGGACAGTTTCCAAAGTGAACGAAATGAAATAAAATTTTTAAGATAAATAATATGAGTAAAATGTAGTTTTTAATAACATTTACTTCAAAATCTTACGAAGAGAATGTTTAATTTTTAATTTCAACATTTAATTTTAAATAATTGAAAGGACTATTATTTATCTTACAAATTTCAACTGTCTATAATAATCATAAAAACGTAAAAATGTGCTGAAATATTCTTTTTTAAATAATTTAATTATGTTAAATAAAAATTTTACATCCTTATTAAGAATATTTTAAAATATTTATTAAAAAAACATTACAAAATAACAAGATTTCATGATATTTTTTATCAAAATAGTTTTAAAAAATATCTGCAAAAAAGTCTAATATACACGGTGGGCCATTTTAATCTTCGCACTCAATTTTCTCCGAAACTACTGTAGCTACAAAAAAAGGTCCAGAGCAAAATTGACCGTGACAGAAGGGGCCATTCAACTGCGCCCTTGGTTTTGACCTTGAGGTCCAATTTCAAGGTCATTTGAAGGTCAAGACCATTTTTTCAAATAGAAATACCTATTTTTGACTGCGGATTTGAAAAGAGCGAGAAATTCTAAGATAAGTTTATCCCTAGTCAAAATTGATTTGGTGAGCTTTTAAAGGACAAAAATCGAAGTCGAATGTCTAAAAACCGATTAAATTGCCCTTTTCTGCATTATCTTGGTTTGCTGATAAATGCAAATGATCTAAGTAGTGTTAAATGGTCATCTTAGTTCCAAGGTAAAAGGATCTTGACCATCTTGACCTTAAGGTCAAATTTCAAGGTCATTTTAAGATCAATAATGTTTTTTCGGTAATAGAAATTCCTATTTTAGACTACGAATTTAAAAATATTAGTTGATTTTACGCTAAGATTATTCTAGGGGAAAGTTGATTTTATGACCTTGGAATGGTCCAAAATCAAGGTCAAATATTTAAAAACTTATCGAATGCTCTTTATCTGAATTACAGTGGTTTCCTAAGACTAGAAAAAATTTGTGCATGGCGAAGGGGGCCTCGGCCTATTTTTGACACTGCAGTTAGAAAAAGTGACACTCAAAGTGATATTTTAAGTTTGTTATGTCGTGAATGGATCTGAAGAAGGTCAATTCAAGATTAAATAACATAATATGCTTATCCCACCTTTAGCGTTACCCAGGAACAACGACGTGAACGTAATAGGATTGTGTTCCCTTTGGGGTGCTGGATTATCGTGAGCCCCCTTGCCTCTCATGTCGGGGTGCTGGATTATCGCGAGTCCCCTTGCCTCTCACTGTTTTAACCACGAAGCAAATGTTCGAAGTTACCTCCATTTACTTGTAGACACAAAGTTAAGCACCTTCGAAAATGACGCACAGTCTTCAGTAGAGTTTGTCTCGGAATTCCCGCACATGCTTGACGAATGCGATTTTACATGTTTTCTCTAGTTGTAGGCCGCTCTTTAAAAATAACATTTTTTAGGAATCCCCACAAATAAAAATCTGGAGATGTTAAATCAGGTGAGTTAGGAGGCCAATTAACTGGCCCTCCTCTACCGATCCATCATTCATGGTAATTTTGATTCAAAAATTCTCGGTCAATTCGTGCAAAGTGTGGTGGTGCACCATCCTGCTGAAACCACATTCTTCGTCTAGTTTCTAAATCAACATCTTCCATTAATTCTGGCAAGTGGTCTCTTATAACTGCAAATAGCTGTCTCCATTAACATTTCGCTCAAAAAAGTGAGGGCCAATCAAATATCCATTTACAATCCCGCACCATACCATAAGGCTCCAGCGATTCTGATGATCTACAGCTCTGTGGCAATGAGGATTTTTATTTGACCAACAATGACAATTGTGCCTATTTAATTTTCCACCGCTATAAAATTTAGCTTCGTCAGAAAAAAGGACGAACTTGAAAAAATTGGGATCATTTTCTACAATGTGTAAGGCCCATTGGCAAAATTGAGTCCTCATTTGCATATGATTCCTTGTCAGTTCCTGTACGAGCGTGATATGGCAAGCATGGTAATTAAGCCTATTTAAAATTCTCAAAAATGTTTGTCTTGGAATACCAACTTCCATTTCTATTTGACGACTGCTGGCATGAGGATTAAGATGAATAACCGTAAGAATAGTAATAACACGAGCATCATCTTCGTTATACTCATGACGCCTGCGTTGGCGAGCAAGACGTCCTCGACGAGCTCTGTCAATTAAACTTTGTATTGACCTATCACTGGGATGTCTTCTATCTGGAAAGCATTCAGCGTAAAGTCTTGCTGCAACATGATAGTTATTACGACATTCCCCTAAAACCATTATCATATCAACAATCTCATTTGGAGGATAGTCAGCCATTACAACAATTTTTAAATTTAAATAACACTGTTAAGTTGTAATTTATATTTTAAGTGTAGTCCAACAAACATAAAATTTTCGATAATAATAAAAAAAAGTGAAGAAGTAGTAATAGTAGTAAATGATAACTTTCGTCTATCTCGAATTAGATACTTTAATATTTTTGTAAAAGATTATTTTTAAATCAAAAATAATTTATTTAACACAAACATGACTCTACATATTTCTTCAATTACTACGAAGAACGCTTAGAAGAAAATTAAGTTATAAGATAAAACTAAATAATGAGTAGGGGCAAAATTCAATATGAAAATTTATCTATCGTTCTTCGTAAAAAATTATTTTCTAATAAAAATAGTCTAAAAAGAATATTCTAATATCTAATCCGCGTTTAGATCTATTTATGGCTATTACTACTTCTTGAGTCTTAATATTATTATCAAAACTATTATTATTTTTGTTTATTGCACTTGAAATATTAATTACAACTGAATAGTGCTATTTTAATTTTCCACTTTTGTATAACCTTTAAATAAAATTGTTGATATAAAAATGGTTTAAGAGGTGTGTCCTAATATTTTCGTGCTGCACTAAGACTTTACGCTGAACGTTTTCCAGACAGAAGACATCATACTAGGTATTTCAGCATTTGACCTTGACATAACCTTCCAAAGGTCATGAAAAATATTTTAAAACACTGTTTCCAACGTAAAATTTTACGCTCTTATAAGTTGACCTTGAAATGACCTTGAAACTGAAGTTCTAGGTTAAAATCAATCACACCAAAAAGTCCAGACAAAAGTTGTGCATGGCGAGGCCCTCTTCGCCATGCACAAATTTTTTCTAAACTTTTCTTTCATACCGATACACCAAAAGTCTTAGGAAACCAGTGTAATTCAGATAACGAGCATTCGATAAGTTTTTCAATATTTGACCTTGATTTTGGACCATTCCAAGGTCATAAAATCAACCTTCCCCTAGAATAATCTTAGCGTAAAATTAACTAATATTTTTAAATTCGTAGTCTAAAATAGGAATTTCTATTACCGAAAAAACATTATTGATCTTAAAATGACCTTGAAATTAAGATGGTCAAGATCCTTTTACCTTGGAATTAAGATGACCATTTAACACTACTCAGATCATTTGCATTTATCAGCAAACCAAGATAATGCAGAAAAAGGGAATTTAATCGGTTTTTAGATATTTGACCTCGATTTTTGTCCTTGAAAAGGTAACCAAATCAATTTTGACCTGGAACGAACTTATCTTAGAATTTCTCGCTCTTTTCAAATCCGCAGTCAAAAATAGGTATTTCTATTTGAAAAAATGGTCTTGACCTTCAAATGACCTTGAAATTGGACCTCAAGGTCAAAACCAAGGGCGCAGTTAAATAGCCCCTTCTGTCACGGTCAATTTTGCTCTGGACCTTTTTTTTGTAGCTACAGTAGGTTCAGAGAAAATTGAGTGCGAAGATTAAAATGGCCCACATTGTATATGTCAAAATAATAATTTTGTGATGCAATATTAGACTTTTTTTCATTTAAAATACATATAATACAAATAATTTTTTATGATCATTAATATTTAATATCAATAAGTCCTTAGTGAGGATATACGATTTTTATTTAACATAATTAAATTATTAAAAAAGAATAATTTAGCACATTTATACGTTTTATAATTATTATAGACAATTAAAATTTGTAACATAAACAATAGTCCTTTTAATTATTTGAAATTAAATGTTAAAATTAAAAATTAAACATTTTCTTCGTAAGATTTTAAAGTAAAAGTTATTAGAAACTACATTTTACTCATATTATTTATCTTAAAAATTTTTTTAATTTTATTTCGTTCACTTTGGAAATCGTCCGCAATTAAAAAAAAAATAATTATAGTCTACTAATAAAATTAAATATTAAAAAAATTTAATTTCACCACAATTAAAGATTTTAATACTCTTGATTTTATGAATAATACTATAATATTTTTTAACACTTGCAAAAGAAAAAAAAAAGTCTAAACGGGATTCGAATTGGCGTCAAAAGGATTGATGCCATTGTTAATTATGAAGATATTAAAAAGAATATTATATATAAATTGTTTGCCCTTTGGGGCTTAAGAATAACAATTTAAGTTCAACTTAAATTGTTTTTCATTATTTTATTCTCTTAATTTATTTTTAAATAATTATATACGGTTTGATCATATTTTTTTAATTTCATTACAGATTCCAAATATAATCGGAATAAACAGCAATAATAACTGCCGCTCATTTACCGATCGGTCGTTATCATTTACCTATTGAAAGCGACGTTAACGCCGCGCGTGGTCGGGGTACCTACTACATATTTTTAGCTTCAAAGCGCCTGGGGTTCTGCGTTTCTATTAGTATCTATCTTCGTTGCTTATGGTTCAAAATATACTTTAGTTAAAAATTTGTTAGTTAATTGTATTTTTATAATTTACCACATATAATATACGCATTAAAAAATATATGAATATTTAATCAAGAAAATATTAGAATTTTGCGAATGTATTTGTTTTACTCAAACTTTTATTCATATAAATATTTTTAAAATTAACAATATTTCTACACAGATCTAAATCACAACCACATAACGGTACACAATTTACATTATTTTTTTTACATGCTTTGGTATTACACTTTTTTTGGCATTTACATTGCTTTACTAGCTCCTTAGGATATGAAGCTTACTAAAGTATATTTTGAACCATAAGTTCCTTATAAATTATCTTCTGAAACGTAGAACAACTTAAAAATCAGCGATGCGCTCTGCGCGAGTTAAGACATGAACTTTAACAGACGACATACTCAGCTGTATGCGCTTGGACTCGGAGATACTGGGTATACGCGCTTAATTAACAATTGAAAAATAACACTTAAAAATTAAGTGATTTGAAATTACTCTTTGGGATTCTATTAAAGAGTATCTAAATTTTACTTTAAAACTTTGCCAACCTAAAAAAATTCAAATTTTAGTATCGTTTCAGAGCTTCGAAAATAGGCATTTTAGTGATTTTTAACATCTTTATTTGTTAATAACTCAAAAACCGTCAACTTGAGAAAAAAACCATAGAAATACTTTTTTGTTTAGAATTACTCAATTAATCTAAAAAAAACTTTGTTCGAATCAAAATGAACAACTTTCTGAATTTGTTTAAATAAAATCGATTTAAACAAATTGGGACCACTTTTTCGCCAGGTAAACTGCAGATCCTTATTCTAGGACCCTTTACAAAGGTCATCTCGTAAAAATTTTCCCTTCGAAAATTTTTTTTGCTCACCCGCTAATTTCGCCTCGACTATTATGTAAACACCATTGGCTGTAACATGAAAAAATGGCAGCCCCGCTTGATATTAGTATAATGGTTAAATTATATTTAAAAACAAAATAATTTAATCATATAGTTTTTGAATAATATGGGATCTACCAAAAAAGATAGCTTATATATTAGATTGTTAGTAGGTCTCATATTATTTAAAAACCATGTGATAAAATTATTTTGTTCTTATTATAAAATTTATCTATTATACTAGTATCTAGCGGGGCTGCCATTTTTTTAGTGTTACAGCCAATGGTGTTTAAATAAATGATAAAAAATACTATTAGACAAGAACAGATAATTCGGCCTGCTCTTAATGTCGAAATATAAATAAGAATTTAATATAAAATTTATTTGATACCTTAATCATCATTTGAACGTACTCTTATTGAAAATTTAAATGTCATATAATTTTTTTAAATTTAATTTCATTTAAAACAATTTTATTAGATTAGAAAAGAATAAAAAATACAGATTATTTGATTTCTTTTGTTCATAGGAAACTTTTATTTTTGATATTTCAAAGAATATTTGTGAAATTTCTACTAGCTAATAATTTAACTGTTTACAGCAATTACAAAAGCTCAAAGCTGAAAATGAGAGATTGAAAGCCGAAAATCGGGCACTTACCCGCGTGGTATCCAAACTCACCAATACTGCTAAATAGGTAAAAGACTGAAGATAAACGACTAGCAATAATTGAATTTAACAAATAATTGTACATTAAAAATCTCGTACAATTTATCTATGTTCATTTATTTTTATTTGATTAATTTTTATGCTTTTCCTCTCTTTTTTTTTAAATAATCACATTGTTTATGCTAAATATTTGTTTTTCTTTACTTCTTTTTTCCATTTTAACATTTTTTTATTTACTTTTTATTAAAAAAAGAAAACGATTCATTTTAATTTTTTAGTGGGTTGTTAAACGAACACTACACCTGTACTCGTTAATTTGTTCTATCTTTTCATTTTATTGCAAAACTTAAAGAAAATAAATATTTTAGCTAGTGGTATTATATTTATTAGTTTTTCAGAATTTTGTGTTTCAATATTATATATTAAAAATTTAGATTTTGTACAAGAAATCTAAATTTCTGAAAGACTAATGAATGAATTTATTCGAAAATTTAACTGAATAATCTTCGTAGTAAATACTGCAAGCTAATGCATTTCATTTTTTTAAAATTTTGTAATAAAATAAAATACAATATTTATGAGTACAGGTGTAGTATCCGTTTTACATCTTCTTAAAGTGACTCTTTTTCTGCCACTCTTACTGTCTTACATTACTAAGCTTCTTTTTTATAAACTTGTTCGATTTTTCGTTATTCTTGTTTGTCTAGTTTTGTTTTCTATGCAAAGAAATTTTGAATCTCAGTAATATGTACTATCAAGTTTATTGTTAATAATTAAATATAATGAATGCTGTTTTTGTTGTGTTTACTTAGGATAGTATTTCAATAAAAAAAGAATTTCATCCTACATTAAAAGTTATGATTAAATTAAAATTATTAATTTTTATAGGTTTTCTTAAGAGTCAGAATATTTACGTTATTTTATTGTAAAGGTGTATAATGGTCATTGAACGTTGTCGCATACTTTTTTATAGAGTCTTATGTTTTTATACATTGAGGTAACCAACAATTACTATACTGCGTTTGTCATATCAGTTACCAGTTTGAATCGAAAATATTTAATTGGACCATCAATGGCCAGTAGGTTTATGGTGAATTTTATGTTTTTACGTTGTCCAGCTATTTGCAAAATACAAAAGACTTTCACACAAATTATTTATATGGTCTTTTCTTAAAGTGCATACTATTTTTAAATGCAAAAATAATTTCTAAAAATTTTATAAATGGCTGATTCCATTTCAAATCGAACAGTCAGTATACACTCAAGTCACCAATTACTGCGCTAATGGAGTATGTTATTCTACCCTAAAAATAAAGGTGTACGTATTTTTTTATTTTGCTGAAATATCAAAATTGCATCAGATATGCACTTTTGAAAATTGCATACAAAAACTAGATGTTAAAACTGAAAATGTTGAGAATAACTTTAGAGGGCTATCGTTTTGCCAATTTTCAATGAATTTTGGTAAACCTTATTTTATTTTATTATGTTTTAAGCCCTCTTTAATTCAGTGCAAGAAATTTCAAAAAAGACTAAAAAATGACTAAGATATGTGCATTTTACCAAAAAATGCACTTTTTATGCACATGCATTTTTCTCGAAAAACCCTTTTTTTTTTTCGCTGAAATTTTTTGTGCTCATAAAGGACCAAATTACCTATCTAATGGTACTTGGTTGATCCCGTACTTATTTGTTTGGAGCGAGAAAAAAAATTCACAAATTTTATTGGTGAAAAATTTTTGTATATACGTTCGAAAGTCTTAAGCAATGTTCATTCCAACGCTGTCGCATGCTTCGCTCATTATTTGTTTACCTTTGTATGTATGTATATATCATCAATAGTAATATATATATATATATATATATATATATATATATATATATATATATATATATATATTTCGTAATATAAAAATAAATATTAAAAAATAGAAAATAATAATTCTATTCGTGTATATCTATATTATGTATGTTTCGATGTACAGACAATAGGAGGCTCATTCGCGGACAAATACCTCGCGTAACCAAAACAGCATATTAGAATTGTTATATACAAGCTCGTTATTCTTACGTCTGCTTTGAAAGGTACTTTTCGGACTTGTGAAAAAGTAAACAAAACTTTGCAATTACGATGTCCGAAATTCACTCTTCTACAAGAATTCGATGTCCCGATTTTTTTCAAATCCATAAGAAGGTAGTTTATAAAAGCAGAAATTTACGTTTTAGACCGTTGGAAGATTTGGCCATTAATTTGGCACAGCTTTATCCAGATTTAAAGATACTGCCCTCTACTAATGTATGCAAAAATTGCCATGGACGCATATAAAAAATGATTTTAAGTGATCTTGAATCTACATCTGAAAATGAAATCACTGAACTTTTTAGCGGAAAACATGATGATTTTATCCCCAAGACACCCGAACGAATACAGGAATTCAACGAGAGTATTAATACAATTTTACCTCAATGCTTCTCGCCGCTAAAAAGAAAAACTGCAATACCTAAAAATTTAACAGAAAATTACGTATCTAAAAAGAAAAAATCTTTAATTTCAGCTTTTTCTGCTACTGTCGGAAGTAAATTAGAAGATGCGTATGGCATTTCAGTTGAATCAATAGAATCGGACAAAAGTTCGACTGAAAACTATTGGAACGAATTTGTAGAAAATTTTAAATCGGCTTTAGAAAAATGTTCTTCTGTTTCGGAGGAAATAAAACTTCTAACTCTACTACCTTCAAAATTAAGCTTAATAAAAATTTGCTTACTATTTCCGAATATAAGCGAGTATATGATAAATGAATTAAGAAATCTCGTGAAAAATAAAGGAGTTTATTCGGAGCCAGATTCATATACTGGTCATCCTATTGATGAAATTACAAAAAATATCGCTATGGAATATTTTTTAAATGATGATTTTAATTGTAGTAGACAAAGTCCAAATAAATCTGATGTTGTTACTGTTAAAGTTAATAATACAAAAACTGAAAGAGTTAAACGGTTTTTTACTCGAAGCTTAAAAGAAACATATAGTCAATTAAGACAAGAAAATCCAAACTTACAAATAGGAAAATCGAAATTCTATAGTCTAAGACCAAGTTTCGTCTTAACAAGCCCTGTGAAGGAAACTTGTCTTTGTGTACATTGCGAAAATTTTGAACTGTTTCTTACAAGTTTAATTCGTTTTAGAGGCGATAATAATTCTGAATTAGATTTGATTCTGAAAGAAAATTGTGAAGATGAAATTACGTTTGCTTTGTGGGATAATGGTAATCTTATCAAACAAACAGTAAGCTTATCAGTTTTTAAAGAAAAATTTTCAATCTGCGCACTAAAAGCAAGTACTCACGTATACATAAAAAATATTCAACGTGAAGCTATAAAAAAAGAAAAAGAAGAAAGTAAAGCTGATCCTACTAAGTTAATTATCCATGTTGATTTTGCAGAAAATTGGTCTGTAATAAATAATAAAGCGGTTCAGGGAAATCATTGGGTAAATAACCAAATTTCTTTTTTTACTGCAGTCTGTTACCAAGGAGAGATAACGCAAAGCTTTGCGATCGATAGTGACGACAAAAAGCATGATACTGCATATGCGCTATTAGCAATAAATAAAATTATCGATCTTATGAAAAATGATTTAGTTACTAAAGTCACTATTATATCAGATGGAGCTGCAAGCCAATTTAAAAATCGTTTTCAGCTACATGAATTCAAACATTTTTCTTATCAAATGAAATGGTTATTTTTGATACTGGTCATGGGAAAGGAGCCGTTGATGGAATAGGTGGGCTTCTAAAGCATTATGCTACTTCACATAACTTAAAAAGAGTTCATGAAGAATCCATACAAAATGCTGACGATTTTATAAATTGGGTTCAAAAGTACACCAGTGCAATCAAAATCATATTATTACCAATAAATGAGATTGAAAAATTTAGAAAAGAAAAAAATATTGAATGGAGTACAGTTCCTAAATATAATGGGATTCAAAAAAGTCATATGTGGTTAAAACAACTTGGGGAATTGAAATCGCATATATTTGTTGGCAGAACAGCTATACATGCACTGACTAAAGTGAAAGACAAGAAAAAAAAAGTCAAACGTCGTAAGGTTACACTTAGAACTAAAAATAATAAGTGCAAAAATAAAAAAAAGTAATTATTTATAATTATATTTTTGACGCATCCCAACAGTGAGAGGCAAGGGGAACTCACTTTAAAAAAGCACCCCGAAGGGAACAGAAACCTTCTACGTCCACGTCGTTGTTCCTGGTAATGCTAAAAGAAGGATAGTGTTTAAATCTACATTGCTTAAAATTTCCGAACGTATATACAAAAATTTTTCACCAATAAAATTTGTGGATTTTTTTTCTCGCTTCAAACAAATAAGTACGGGATCAACCAAGTACCATTAGATAGGTAATTTGGTCCTCTATGAGCAAAAAAAATTTCAGCAAAAAAAAAAATGGGTTTTTCGAGAAAAATGCATGTGCATAAAAAGTGCATTTTTTGGTAAAATGCACATATCTTAGTCATTTTTTAGTCTTTTTTGAAATTTCTTGCACTGAATTAAAGAGGGCTTAAAACATTATAAAACAAAATAAGGTTTACCAAAATTCATTGAAAATTGGTAAAACGATAGCCCTCTAAAGTTATTCTCAACATTTTCAGTTTTAACATTTAGTTTTTGTATGTAATTTTCAAAAGTGCATATCTGATGCAATTTTGATATTTCAGCAAAATAAAAAAATACGTATACCCTTATTTTTAGGGTAGAATAACATACTCCATTAGCGCAGTAATTGGTGACTTGAGTGTATACTGACTGTTCGATTTGAAATGGGATCAGCCAAATATTGATATTAACTCATTTAACCCATTAAGTAAGTTAATATGTCAATGAAGTGGACTCATGTACACTCAGTTGAAAAGAAAATTTCTAAAATAAATGTAGTCTTGATTCCCATTTTCATATCTTTGAAAAAAGTTAGGAAAGGTCTCAGTAGAGCAAATATTCTAAATCTTATTCATGATTTGGAAATTTCTAATTATGAGCCGTAAAAATCGAATTCTTAATTAAACTAAAAGAAGATCCACTACCCAATGTAATAAATTTTATTTCCTATATTAGTTATGTTTACAATATATTTAGAGTCATACGAAGTTTAACACAACAAAATAATAATATCCTTTGATGCAGTATATATATACATATATAAATACAACAAATAAAAAAAATATTAAATTGCAAATAAAAAAAATAATCATGGGAAAAGTTTTGTCAGCAGTTGCTGATTATTAAAATTGAAAACCTAATCAAAATCGTTTTTGGCGGCCATCTTGACGTCATAACATACATATACACTGCTGATCACGAATTTTGGTCCACTTTGGAAAATATTACAAAAAACTAAAATTTGAATATCGTTGGCGCAACTGTAGATAGCTTAAAAGATCTTGTTAAAAATTAAAGTTTATGCAAAAATTTTTAAAATAAGCTAAGTATGGTATAAAAAAAACTTGAAATTAAATGTTTTACAGAGGATAAAAAATGTAAAAAAATTACAAATTTTTTTGACCATTAAAATTTGTGACCAAATCTATAAAAGCCATGCCAGTGCCATGAATTCAATTCAGATTTATATCTGGTATATTCCTCTTCGAAATGAGGGATCGTGCAAGTCTTTAGGATGATTTTTTAAAGAGTTATGTCATTTTTTCTTAAAAACAAGCCTTTTTATATAATTGCGAATATTTCGGTTTCCGCTACAGTTACAAAAAAACTTGAAAGAAAAAAAAATGATTCATTTTGATAAAAAAATATGAATATTTAAGCAAATCAATTTTTCAAGGAAGTAAATAATTGCATTAAATCGCGACTGCGATATAATCCAATTATTTACTTCCTTTAATAAAAATCTTGAAAAGCTCGAAATTCACACTAAAAAATAAACCCAAAAATACATTAAAAAAAATTTTTTTGTTCAAAAATGAATTGTCTTAAATATTTATATTCTTTCATCAAAATGAGACATTTTTCGAAGTGGACCAAAATTCGTGACCGGCAATGTACATATATGACTATAATAAATGCACTAAAAGCATTTTTCGACGTCATGTTTAATTTATGAGGACGCGTTGGTTGTGTTATACGATAAATTTATACACACAACCTAAGCAAAAATTAGAAATTTTAACTATAGCTGATGACGTATTTCCAGGACACAGCATGCCTTCAAGTTTCACCATTTCAACTAACAAATTTGCGGAGGATTGGAGCAATCATTAATTTTAATTACAAATTGCTTTTTGGTCAAAATTTATTTTCCTTTTTCGAAAATTTTGAGTTAAATTTACTTCTCTTTAATTAATTTGAAATTTAATTTTAAATAATTAAAAGAAATTAAAAAAATTTTCAGTAGTAAATCGATAACATTTTTTTCTTTTTTATTATATTTTATAATTTTTAGCAAATTTTATTCTTTATCAGATAATTATTTTTGCGTGACTAATTAGCAACACAAGGATCGAAAAGTTAAGTTAGTTTTTCTATGCAAAATTTTTTATTACAATTATAAATTACTGGATTATTTTCGACCATTTATTATGTTGAATTAAATTATTTTTTCATTAGTTCAATGGGTAATTTTCGCTCCTTGGTTAAGGCGCAGTGCATGGCCAGTCTGATCTCTAGCGTTTTGTTCATTAGCTAGCATGGTACGTTAATCATATTGCAATTTTTATCAGCGTTATATAGCAATAAATCTGCAAATGCTTGGACTAATCGCGTTTAAATATCATTTTACTTAATTTTACTATGTTCGTTCCGCAGGAATTTCGCCGGGTGGTCACGTGTACACTTAAGGTGCTACCTCTGTCTACCAGCGTCAACTAGCTTTAGGTGATCTTTCACGACTGGCTAAGCATCAACATTTATATTTTTTTTGTAAATTTAAAATTTTAACTATCAGCCAAAATTGTTATGTTGTTATTTATTACCTGTTATAAATAATCGTTGGTTCAAGAATTTGCATATATTTACCCCTTGTGTAAGTGTTTATGTGCAATATGTTTCACAAAGAATTGTGGCGTAGCGCATCAGACCACCGATCAGTATGGGTACTAAGCGCATGTATGATAAAAGCGTTTTAACAACACAGTAGGATGAAAAAATTGAACCCATTCCACGTTTTACATGTGTTAAAGAGTATTATAAACATCTTTAATATGGTTTCGCCTGATATTGAGGTATATAACACCAACAAATAGTGTGAGGGAAATTATTAATTTGTTTTAGCTGAATACGTCGGTCAAAAGTGCTTATCACTAAACTTATCTTCTTTTGCAAACAAGCTGGAAAAAAGTGCAGGTATATTTGTGCAGTTTATGATTACTTCGAAACTTAATCCGAAGTAACTGTTTTTGGTTCGTATTTTGTGTTGGAAATAAATAAATATAATTATTTAATTTCACTACTTTTAATAATCAAATATAAAAATACAATATCTTTATGTACATACTAATTATATAAATAATATATGGATTAAAACAGTTTTACAATTTTCAATGCTTGTGTTCACTCTATTTGAGTGTTGTGTATTGTATTATTCTCTATTTAAGAATATAAAGGTATCTCAGTTGTTCTTCATTTGAGAATCAAAAAGGATCTAACTAAAAATTTAGTTTTTGAGATGCTGCATCCCTTGGCCAGTTATCCCACTATCTTAGAAAATTATTATATTTTATTTTTATTGATAGAAACTTATTAAGTAGGCGGATCCTTTTTGCACTCTTCAATTTTCAGAAAACTTACAAACAAGTCAATAAAATCCATATGTTTCGCAGAGATTCTTCACGAAATTGAGTCACAGAACTCAAAAGTATTATTAACAAAAAAGTTTCTTTGTGCTTTTGAACACCATATTTAGCATCATGAATTGTAGTTAATTCGAGATATTCACTTTAGTCTTTCTATCTCATTTGTTCATAGGACAAGAGTTATACTCGATTTATCTTAAACAATAATAATTAGTCATTTTTTAAAAAATTTTAAGACCTTTAAGAAGGGTCCGAACTATCTGTCTTTGTCTAATAGCGTTTTTCATCATTTATGTAAACACTATCCGGTATAACAAGAAAAAAATAGCAGCCCCCGCTAGATATTAGTATAATAAGTAAATTTTGTAATAACATCCAAATTTTTTCACTGCGTAGTTTTTGACTAATTAGAGACCTACTAGCAATCCAGAATATAACCTATCTTTTTTTGGTAGGTCTCTAATTATTCAAAAACTACGCAGTGAAAAAATTTGGTTGTTATTACAAAATTTACTTATTATACTAATATCTAGCGGGGGCTGCTATTTTTTTCTTGTTATACCGGATAGTGTTTACATAAATGATGAAAAACGCCATTAAACAAAGACAAATAGTTCGGACCCTTCTTAAGTATATTTATCGCAACAATTTATCAAGTGGATTTTTAAATATCTTCTTTTAAATCCTCAACTTATTTGTTAACTTCAGTAAATATTAGATTTTCAATTTATTTGCTTAGTATCTTAGAAACCAGCACCTTATTTTGTTCTCTTATTGCCAACCAAGCGAATTTGAACTATGATCAATGTCCTAATCGCTACTCGCGACCCAACTACTAACCGTTTTTTATTATTTAGATTACAAAAATAATATATTTGCTATAACAAAAACAAAAAAATTATTTTTTGACCCTCAGGTGCATGCGCCAATGTTGCGCCCTAGGGCGGGAATGTACTATTTTGCGCCCGCTTGACAAGCATAGAAAATCGAATTTTGCGCCCTGAGGGTCAAAAAACAATATGTGTACCATGGGCGCAAGGGGAATCGCCCTCGCTTCACTCTGGCGCTCATTCGCACTTTGGCTGGAATCCCCTATTTTGCGCCCTTGGTATACAATGTACTATTAATTTAAATATCTCCGCGTAGCCTGCGCTACATTTCTGGGCAGCAAAAGGTAGCAGAAATTGAAAAAAAATACGAACTCTAAAGCTTAAACTTTACTCGGAATGGCGAGCCTCGACTAAGTGCGTATGTTAAACACATGGTTATTGATTCTTTACGTTTGATAAAGTAAAGACATAATTTTTTATGGAATCTTTTGTATAATCAATTTTAAAGCAACGATTACAAGTGAATTAATGTTAAACTATAAAAATTTCTATACGTGTTCACGAAAATAAAGGGTAAGCAGTGGTTGTATCATATAAAAGCAATATGCTACTACTATTGACCAAACTAAATTCAATATTTTAATTTGATATTTCGCGTTTAATTTTTCAAATGTTTTCATTGTAACATAACCAAAAAAAGGTTATGTTTACATCTTTCATTGTGTCTTTTCGAGGTGCTTTTTCTTACAATTTTTAACCCTTTCAGTCACGAATTATTTTCGCAAAAACACGTATTTTCTATCATACATTAATTTTTTAGATTTATTTACAATCATATATTCAAAATATATCATATGATACTTATAAAATGAACACTCATTCATATGAAAATGCAAAAAGAATAAAGATTAAACTTAAAGTCCGAATTAAACAATAAAAAAAAGAAAATGAGAAAGGGTGCCACTATAGTGGCTCCTGTGACTGAAAGGGTTAAACAGATCTTTTTATACTTTAATGTTTAGTAAAGTTGAATTACTGATTTTAAGAGCAGGCTGGATTCGCTGTCCTTGTCTAATTGGCATTTTTGTTATTTACTCAAGTATTAATCGGTGTATCTGCAAATTGAAGGTTAAGCGCAATAGATATTATTATTACAAATATTTATGCAAAAAAAAAAAATCTATCGCTTTGTTTTTGAGAAAAGTAAGGAACACGAAAATATTATAAACATAATCTTTTACTTCGGCGTTCCTTACTTTTCTCAAAAACAAATCGGTAGATTTTTTTTTTCTTGTGCATAGATATTCATAATAATAATATCTATTGCGATCAACCTTTATTTTGAAGATACACCGATTAATACTTGAGTAAATAACAAACAACTCAATTGTTACTCAGTCGGTATCAGGTTCTACTTCGGCCTGCTGTTAATGTCTATTATTAAAAATGCCTGACGGTTGATATGAAATTGAGAAAATAAACTGTGAGTAGCAGTTAGTAGTTCAATTAATAGAGTGAACAAAAGGCTAATTTAGATATTAATTCGGGATTTAATGAAACCTACACAGAGTTGTTAAGGACGATGAAAAAACATACCCTATAAAAAATGTAACCAAACGAAGCTTTAGAAACTGCTCAAGGAGGGTGTAAAGTTGGCCAAAACAGCTTTTTTAATTCTCCGTAAAAACTTTTTAAACATGTTTTTCACTTTTTCAAAAAAGCCTACATGAATTCAAAGAAAATAAGACGTTGTAACAGCAAATCGGTTAATTTGTTGTTGAGATATTCCCTATTGTTTATCCCAAGACACATTATGTTTGAAGCTATAATTTTTTTGGATGAACATTTTGAGTTCCATAAGGGCTTAAACTTTTCATGAAGGTTGAAATTTTCATATTCCATTAAGAAAAAATGAGAAAATTAAATTGCAACTCATTTTATAACGCTTTAAAAAAGAGGGTGTTTTTTATAAATAAAAGAAGCTGAAGGTTTATTTATAACTTTCAAGAATTTTTTATTTGAATATTCTTATAGCTGAGTTCAAAACGAAGATCTAAAAAAAAAGAACTCTTTCCTTAAAATTTGTTAGTTAAAGAGATATATTTTCTAAAAAGAAAACGAAAATCTAAAAAGAAATCTACGATTAGATTTTTAAAAATGCGACTTTGTTATGAAAATTAAAATAATAATAACATAATAATAATAATAAAAATAACGACAAGCAGGGCGTCCTGTTGCAGATGCTTCTATTTGCACATGAGGAAAGTATACGAAAGATTTCGTCCCAATGAAATTCGTAAAAATGAACCGTATCTCAATGAATAATGGACCGATTTCAATGTTTGTTTTTTTAATCTGGGGAGTTTTGAAAAATTATGAATATTGGTGCAAACAGTTTCTAAAAATAAGGTGTATTTATGTTGAAACAACTGTACTTATTACGGACACCCTAAATGCAAATCATTGTTGTGGCTTGCCAAATCAATATTTTTAGACGTGTAACATCTCATTTCAAAGCTTAAAAAAGAAACTTTAAAATGAGATTTCATGAGTTTGATAACGATCAATCTTGGAATAATGCGCGCGAAAATGTTGTAAATGGACTCACCTTATTATTCCTAGTAATTATAACATTTGGAACGTGAAGACAAGTTTAATTAAAATTTTCATTAATTATATATTGTAATTAATTCTTATAATTTATTTATAATTCTAATAAACAAAAAGAAAGTTATTAATAATTGCAAATATTTGTAAAGTAATAATGAAAATTTTCTCGATTTTTTTTACATTTCTTTGTGTTTTTCGTGCAAAAAATTTTTTTCATCATTAAATATATTTTTATTTTCTCTCTAACAATAAACTACTAAGATTTTTAAGTAAGAAATATTTCTAAAATAACACAGAAAAACTGATAAACAGAAAGTAATCAGAAAATATAAATTTTTATTTGAATAAACATTGAATTTCAGCAATAGCTTCTCATATATTAGATAGATGAAAGTTATTATTCCTAGCAATTATTCTATTTGAAATCTGTGGACATGTTTAATTTTGATTGTTAGTAATTATTAATACTCCTTTCTATTTTATCAAAAAAGCTTTTAGTTATCAATAATGACAAATATTTTGCAAGTAATAATAAAAATCGTTTTCAAATCTTTAAAATTTTTTCTTTTCCATGCAGAAACATTGTTTTATTATTAAACATATCGAATATAAAGAAAAAACGTTTATTTTTATGAAGATAAAAATTTACCAAAAGCAATGATTTTTTATAAAAAATATATATATAATTTTTTACTTATATAATTACTGAGTTTGTAATTGGTTGACAAGAATTTTGAACAATATTTTATATAATAAGATTAAAAGATCACTTACATTATAATGATGAAAATTCATATTTTTAGCTTTTTGAAAATCTTTTTCCCATAAGTTTTATTCTGCTATTTCATGATTTTTAACCGAAAAAGGAGAAGGTTCTCAATAAAATTTGATTTTTTTATGTTTGTTACCTTGAAATTCCGTCATTTCTGTACCGATCTTAAAAAAAACTTTATTTGATTGAGGATGTCTTCAGAAAGGTCCCATACGTGCCTTATAAGTACTGGGCTAATACTAGGTTAGTACGAGCAAAATTATTTTAAAACGAAAAAAATTCCGCAAAAAAAATTACTATATCCGTGCTATATCTATGACTCTCAAAGGGATTGCTCAATTTCTATGGAAATTATGTTTTATATGAACGAGGGTGTGTCAAAAAAATATTTGATGAATATTTTTAAAAAAATTTTGAAAGTTAACAAAGGAAGCGATAGATACCTAAAGGGGTGTTAAAAAATATTAAGAAAACTATTTATAAAAACATTTTTTATCATATTAATTTTAGATTTGAGGCAAATTTTTTAGGTTACCCTACTGAAAAAAATGACATCAGATCTCACGATTGAAAATGAAACGAGATCTCGTATGAGAACTCATACAAGATCTCAGGTGAGATCTCATGTGCCGCGAAATTTTATTTTTCCTGATACCCGATCTCACATGAGATCTCAGGTGAGATCTCATTTGCAAAAAAAATAATTTTTCCCGATACCCGATCTCACGTGAGATCTCATGTGCAAAAAAATTTTATTTTCTCCTACACTTATATTACACTTTAACAAATGGAAAACGGAAGCATATAAATTTGTTAAAATTAAAAAACAGGCACGTTTGTTTTAAATTTATCCTTGAGCAAGTCGTTTATCTTTGTCCTTTCATATTAAAAAAATGAAATTTTATTTTTAACTGCAGAATGTTTAACAAAAAGAAGCTAAATTTTTTACCATAAAAATAGTTATTATACATTGTTTTGGAATAATACTAAATAAGTAAGTGAAAATGTTCCTCTTATCACGAAATTTCACGCGAAATTCGTGACTACACTGAGAAAAAAGTTTTTCTAACTTTAAAAAAGGTGTTTTTGAATAGAAGAAATACGGTGCAAAGAAATGAATTTCTTTGAGTCAAAGAAAAATGATTTTTAAATTAATGAAATACCAGCAAAATTTACCTCGCTCCTAACGTCGCTCGGTTGCATTTTCATAGATTATATTATTGTATATAAATTTGCTAATTTCATAGACAATATTATTTTAATACAAAATATGTATTTAATTTTTTTTAACTTTAAAAATTGAAATCATAAATGTGTTGTTCGTTGTAGTAAATCTTACAATCATTTGTTAATCACTGATAGAATGATACTATCTATATGTATATAAAATAAGTTTCCTTTTATCGAATCATATTGTATGTATAAATATGAAATATTATATTTAATATAAAATTTTATTATGTGTTAGCACTTAAAAAACTGGTATTAAATTATAATTTATAATAATTGTTCTCATTTAAATTTATTTTACATTTATTATTTAAAATGTATATTCCCATCGATAAGGATCTGCAAAATTATAGGTAAATGTATGAATATGAAAAAGAAAAATTGAAGCGAATTATGAGCGTTTCACACGCACATAAACTTTTAAGCAATTTACCAACAAAAACTTCTCTACTGCAATGAACATATACACGTACACACACGTACACACACACACACACTCAAATGTACATATACAGACACGTATATAAACATACACACATAAGTACGTTAATATACATACACCGACAATAACACTGAAAATCTCACTGAAGCACATAGAAATATACTGATAAACACACACACACACATATACACATACATACACAAAAGACTCATGATAAAATTTACATACCTATCATAATTCATATAATTATCAACACACACGTATACCGTATTACCGCTACCACCAAAACCTAAATGAACACACATGCATACTAACTTATAAACAGGCACTTAACAAACATAAACTTTAACCCTGCTACGAACACATATTAACTAACATAGAGAAACCCACTTACATACACAAAAACATACACCTAGAGCTACAAATACTATACAAGACACTTTTGAACCGAGATGAGCACTTTATCGATACACACTTCTATACTATGCATTTATAAACACATAAATGAACGAACATACACATGCATATATACACACATATGAAAACATACATGTACACACACTTACACACACTCACACACCGGCGCTTAAATACACACACACACACATAGACACCCACACACACATAGACACCCACACACCAATTTATACGCAATTCACCAACATAAACGTCCTTACTACTATGGCAATATACTTACGGACACCGATAAACCCACAACACACATAAAAACAACACACACGTAACAATAATACGTACACGGAAACATACACAGTGGCACGAATACAAAGCGACACACTTTTAAACTGACGTGAACACTTTTACTAATATACATACACACATACACGCACATACATACATACACACATATACCATACACACATATACCATACATATACCACACACACACACACGCGCGTACACACACACACCAACTTATATGCAATTTATCAAAATAAACTTCACTGCAATGAACATGTACTTACGGACACCCACAAACACACCAATACATAAAAACATACACATAAGTGATAACAATACAGTACAACTCACTTTTTAGCAGACACAAACATACACATATACGTCTGCACTTAAACTTACATACACACACATACACCTATACATAAATGATCGTATGTGCGCACAGCACAGATACACAATTACACAAATTTATACCAATACAGAAAAACACCATAACATACACGTATACCGTTTCGTATCAAAACGCATATTATGATACGCACACACACACACGCGCACACATGCACGCACGCACGCACGCACACACACACACACACACACGCGCACACACACACATACACTGGGTTGCGTTTTAAGAATATATTACCGAGAAACTTTTTTGTTCAAAATATTTTAGATTTTGAGAAAAAAGTAATTCATAAGTACCAATGTAGCCATCCGCTGAGCTTAAGTCATTTAAAACATTGGAATACCACTTTTCAAGGTTTCGAACCATGATCCCATGTCCAAAAAACTCATCAAAGCAGATCATATATGTACAAATATGGCCTAATAATTTCAGAGTTAATATCATTGACGATCCCTTGAAAAAAATAAAAATGTAATTGAAAATAATGAAAAATGTGATTTCTAGATCAATTTCTTAAGTTTTAAACTTGAAATTATTTCAAAATAATTTGCAAAATGATACTACACAAGTTGTATTAAAATTAGTTAATTCACTTTTTTTTTTATAGAATTGATCACTCAATTTCAGAATTATCAAATCTGTGTAACTGTGAAGTTGGATAAAAGTTGAAAATAAATAAATTGACTTCATGTGTCTATTTATGAAATCATCGTATCAATGATAAGTTAAAAAAATCTTATAATTGTGCATTTCCATGTTTTTAGTATACATTTATTGTAATTAAAGTGAAAATAATTTTGAAGATTGTTATGGATGAACGTAGAAGTGATAAATATATTTTATGGGGATTTAAACGTATATCCTGACAAATTTGTTTGAAATAATGGTTGATACTTTGTAATAATTTTTTTTTTATTACAAGTTATAAATAGTGTAATTCAGGGTAAGTGAGCATTCTATTCATAACAGTACAGATGAATAATATAAATGTGAATAACAGGTAAATGATCATATTCTTTTATAGACTTAGCGGATGATAGACACTGACTTGAATTTTATTTTTCGAGTCTTGTTGAAATTAAAGTACCTATTGATCTATATCCTTAAGTTAAGTTTTAGAAAATGATTGATTCTAATTCTTGCTGTATTCTTTTAGAGTAGCTTATTATATTCACATTGGTAAATAATATTCTCATTTTATGAAAATTGATTTTAATTTTAATTTGAATTTATACAATGATGTGACAGCAATAATTGAATCTAATCATGTATAAAAACTTAGGAGCCATTTGAACAAACAATTAAAACCAGCATGTCACAGACATTGATATATATTAATATTAAATTAATTCATTCTTATTGTTAGTGATATACGATTAAACTCATGTCAGTTTTGGATGTATTGATATACCATATTTTTTGAGGTTGTACAAGTCGAAATCCCCATAAAATATATTTATCACTTCTACGTTCATCCATAACAATCTTAAAAATTATTTTCACTTTAATTACAATAAATGTATACTAAAAACATGAAAATGCACAATTATAAGATTTTTTTAACTTATCATTGATACGATGATTTCATAAATAGACACATAAAGTCAATTTATTTATTTTCAACTTTTATCCTACTTCACAGTAACACAGATTTGATAATTCTGAAATTCAGTGATCAATTCTATAAAAAAAAAGTGAATTAACTAATTTTAACACAACTTGCGTAGTATCATTTTGCAAATTATTTTGAAGTAATTTCAAGTTTAAAACTTAAGAAATTGATCTAAAAATCACATTTTTCATTATTTTTAATTACATTTTTATTTTTTTCAAGGGATCGCCAATGATGTTAACTCTGAAATTATTAGGCCATATTTGTACATATATGACCTGCTTTGATGAGTTTTTTGGACATGGAATCATGGTTCGAAACCTTGAAAAGTGGTATTTCAATGTTTTAAATGACTTTAGCTCAGCGGATGGCTACATTAGTACTTATGAATTACTTTTTTCTCAAAATCTAAAATATTTTGAACAAAAAAGTTTCTCGGTAATATATTCTTAAAACGCAACCCAACTGAGTAATTTAAGCCCAAAATTAGTCAAAAATGTCAAAAATATGGTTTTAGCCCAACTTTGAAGCTTTGTGGCTCTGAAAATATGTACTAAAGAGATCTATAAAAGTTCTGAGTGGTCCATAATATGGAAAAGAACCATTCTACCAATTTTTAGCGAAAAACAATTTTTCGTCCTTCGATTTGGCAGAGAATGGGCGATATATATATTCCCATGTACATTTTCACATATACATGTCACATAAACACATACACTCATACACATAAACACATACACTCTGTCTCTGTTTCTTTCTCTCCGTCTCTCCGCCTCAGTTTCTTCATCTCCGTCTTTTCGTCATTGTCTCTCCGTCTCTTTATCTCCGTCCTTATGTCTATGTCTCTCCGACTCTGCCTCTTTGCCTCTGCCTCTCCGTCTCCGTCCCTCCATCTATGTTTCTCTGTCTCCGTTCCTACGTCTCTTTTTTTTCGTCTTTGTTTCTCTGTCTCTGTCTCTCCGTTTTCATCTCTCCGTTCCTCTGTCTATGTCTCTCCGTCTCCGTCTCTTCGTTTTCGTCTTTCCATCTATGTCTCTTTGTTTCCGTCTCTCTGACTTCTTCTTGTCTCTGTGTCTTCACCTCTACTTCTCCGTTCCTACGTCTCCGTTTTTTCATCTCCGCTCTCTGTCTGAAACATGATCAAAAAAATGAATTCCTATCATATTTTTTCATTAATTTAAATAAGATTGGGTAAAACAAATTTTTAATTTATCATGATTTTATGATTTGTATTTAAACAATTTTTATGCATATGGGAACTTTAATTAATCCTTTTTTTCAAATCTATAAAAATTAAATTCCAAACAAAACTGCAATATAAAAACCTATAAATTAAGGCAATTTTTTTGACTTTAGAATTGGCTAATTTATACATATTAATATAATATATAAAAATTTGACCGAGCGACGTTAGGAGCTAGGTAAATTAAGCTCGCATAGATCAAAATCTGAAAGAAATTTCAGCAAAGGAAAGATATGTCAGATGTTTTTTCATTAATTGATTCTATAAATATTAAATTTTATGAAAAATGGTTTTTTGAAGAAATGTTTGTATAAGAACAAAAAAATGAACAAAACAAAATGAACAAACTAACAAAAAAAACTTAAGTTTAAAATTTGAATGAACAATGTTTAATGATGAACATTGAACTTTGTTTTCATGATATTTATGTTTTTTTATGTTTATGTATTTAATGAGTGGTAATTTATTAAAATTTTAAGAATAATTATCAATTAGAATTTTTAACTATCTATATAAAATAACATTTGAAATTTTTATTTCAGGATTTTTCATAGTTTTTCAGAAGTATTTGAAATTCTTATATTATAAAATTTTATTTTAGAAGTACACATGAATTTATTATTTTCATAAAATGAATTTAACCGAAGAAGAAAAATTAATTGTAATAGGTGAAGATGGATATGCTGGGCAATTGAGTATGTTAAATGATAAACACATTAGAAAATTTAATCAAATTTTGACTAATCATACAAATTTTTCAATGCAACTCACAATATTTTTACAAAGGCCCGAAAATATTAATCCATTTCCATTAAATCAAGATTACATACGAATACTTTTCTCCGGAAATCGGAATTTTGGTCGCTGGATTTGTATCTATTATTCACAAAATGTAATTCTAGTTTATCATAGTTTAAATAGTAATGGAATAATTGATGAACTGAAAATTTACATCAATAAACTATTTCCAATTCGTGAAAACTTATAAATATGTCTTGAAAAAGTTCAATTTTAGATTAATCTTTCTAATTGTGTCATTTTTTCAATAGCGTTTGCAACAGCAATCGTTAATAATTTGTGTACTTGTGAAATAGATTTTGATATTGAAAAAATGCGTGAACACTTGATAACTATGTATAAAACAAATTCAATTGTCATGTTTCCATTAGTAAAGATCAATTATACTAATATCAATTATAAAGCGATATCCAGAAATGAGCAAATTGTACATCACAAGGAATTGTCAACGATGAAATTAAATTATCAAAATATAAATTTTGAATATCTTGGAGAAAAAAATTACAAGAATTGGCACTACAACAATTACGTTTATTAGATAACATAAAATGTTTAGAGGCAACAAATTATAAATCAAAAACTTATACACACAAAATTTACCAAGACAGTAATAAAAGAAAATATGAACAAACTAAAGAAAAAATTTTAAAAATAATTGTAAAAAAATTAAATACAATAACATTTAAGAATCTGAAAATGATATTGAACAAGAACCAAAACTGATATTTAAAAATAAATTTAATAATAAAAAATTATTAAATTTAACAAAAGTTTCGATTGAGAAATTAAAAAATTTAAATATAACACAACATGAAAATCAAATGAATTATCAAAACATTAATGTACTTGGGTCCTAGCATAAAAAATTATTTCCAAATCCATTATATCCGTCAGGTGGAACACAAAAAAATAAAGGACACGTATTTTTTCTTTTACCAAAAAAATGAAAACTCGAAGAGATAGAGGCAGTTAAAATTGTATGTGACGTCACATTATTATAATAATGTGACGTAATGTATCATGGCGCTATATCTATATATATCAAAATTGCATTAACTTACAATGGCATAACTTTTGCAATTCATCATATTTAAAATAACAAAAAAATACGGATCTCTCATATTTTCGTATTCTATCTGATGGATATAATACATTTTTTGATGCAAAGACCCAATTACGGAACTTGAAAATAATTTCAAGAGGGATTAAAATTAAAAAAAATTATAAAAGTTGCAATTGAAAAATTAAAAATTATTAATATATTGCAACAAAAAAGTCAAATTTCTAACCAAAATGAATTTATAAAAAACAATTAGAAATCCTCAAACAAAAATAAGAATTTAACACATCAACAAAATCACAACTATGATAGACGCATTCATGACAAATCGTATTATAAATATAATAAAGATAAAGTTTTAGAAAATAGAAAACAATATTAATTAAAAAACAAACAAAAAATATTAAAATGTTTAAATGAATTTTATAAAAAAACATTTAAGAAAAAAGATCATAATTTAATTATTTCAGTAAAAAATAAAAATTATTATGAAAAAAAAACAAAAATAAATTCAAAACAGAAGAAAATCAAAATAATATAAATTATTACCAAATAGCCAAAGATACATTGACCAATAATAATGAAAATTATATCATGGAAAATAATATCGGTGATGTGATTTTTGTGGTGCTAGACATTTTGCATTCGAAATGTCAAGCAATAAGAAAGAGCCCAGCCGGGTAAGCATGTTAAAAGTGTCCTTGACAAGATCGCTATCCAAACTTGACGGACCTTTTCATCATCAAAAATTATGAACTCAGCCAAATTTTTAGACCTCTAAACTCACCTGGGGCGAAATATAACGACATTTTGTATTTTTCAGTCTTTTGGCTCTAGTGGCTTTTTTACCTGAACTTTCAAAAAAATTTCAAGAAGCAAAAGGAAAGATATTACTAAAACCAGTAAATCCACACAAGGAAAAAATTTTTGACCGAAAATTCGAATTTTGACAACCATTTGAAAATTTTAAATTAGTGTCATCTTGCCCCATTTATACCTGCAACTACGAAAAAAATCTAAGTTATTTCTCATTGCAAAAGAAATATGAACATTGTGCAACAATCCTCTGTCGGTAATTCGAAGCTGTAATCGGTAAAAACCGCATTTTTTCCATTTCGATTTGAAGGTTATTTGTATAAAGAGATATTTATTATGAGTAACATTATCTGTGAGATTATGGAAAAAATAGAAACTTAGAATAATTTGTTTCAACCAATCATATACATAATAATTTTAGAAATATAATATAGAATATCAATAGTAATAATATAAATGTCAGAAAAATCAATCTTCGTCGCTGTCTTCGTTGATAACGGGCGAAACTTGTTCAATGGCTATAATGGAACTCAGAATTTCTGCAGGTTTTATTATTTTAGAAAGATATCTACCATATAAAAGATAATAAAGAACAGTAGCAACATGAGCGCAGCAACCAATAGTATGATTTCCATTAGCGCATTCACAGTAGTGTCTTAAAATACCTCTATAGCCTATAGTATTTGGTCGGTAATGCACATAACAAGTATATTAAGTTGGATTGATATGTCTTGATTTTACTTGCACTTTCAGAATCTCATTTGTAGCTTTAAAAAAATAAAGTTCAAGGTCATCCTTTTTATTCATGATTTCTGCTAAATAGGATATTGACTGTTGCAATTGATAAGTTCCCGTGAAAAATATTTTAAAATCCTTTTTAGTTAATTTTGGAAAATCTAATAGGTTATCTGATGTTATGAGCTGAAATGGTAATTTTCTTATATTCCAGTGACCAATTTCAACTTCCATAGCTAACGTATTTTTCACGGTTTTTTGTTGAGTCATTCGTGAAATAATCTCATCCGTCAACGATGGGTCACTTACAAAGCGCTTTCCAAACTTGTTTTGTAAAAAACAAGCCAATTTGCAATATATTCCAGTTTTTGGTAACATTGTATTGTAAAACTCATGACAGAGCAGTTTATATTTGTTTCCAATTACACCATGAACCACTTCAACTGGCCAACGTATAATGGTAACAGAATGACTGTAATTAGATTCTTCTGTTATAAATTGTTTTCTTCTACCCTTAAGTGCTGGCATTAAAATTTGATATCCCATCAATTCAAGTTTTTCTTTAACATCTCGAAAACCCCTATCAACGACCTATAAATCATCCATTTGCATCAATTTTTTCAAACCATTTGCATCTTGCATTAAGAGTTCCATTATTTGAGAATCGTTGAGATTAGCCTCAAATGGACCTGCGGAGTCTACTATATAACCATCTAAAGCACAAATTGTAAATGTTTTACATAGTGGTACTTTTTTCTGCCCGGAAAATGATTTCTTCTGGTAATTGTTATTCGAACTTTTTTCGTGACGAAGATAAGTTTCATCTGCAATTAGTGTTAATTGATTATTTTTTATATTGTGGAGTGCTCTGGTAATTAGAGTATTATGACTTATTAACTCTTTTCCGCTTACAGCTCCAACCCCAAACCGTGTCGGTAGCACATCTTTTTCGAAAGAAGTCAAGATGGAATCAGAAAAATCAGATACTTGTTGCTCACGTTTGAGCCCTAGGACGGTATATATAATTTTGTTTGAATTGCCACTAACCAATTTAAACAAAAAAACGACTAAAGCTTGTGTTACGTTTTAAGAATTTGAATTTCTTAAAGACGTCAACATACTACGTAATTCTATGACATTTTCTCAACTTAAACCGGTCAAAATGTTCAAATGCTTTTTCGAAAGCGTAAAATCTCCAATTTTGTCATGTATTTCAGCATCGACTCTAATTGATGATTGTTCCAATAGTTTTGACAGCTCTGAAACTGGAATTATACTAGTTGACGAATGAACTGTTATAGTATTCAATTGATCTTGATAAAATCTTTTTCTTATAAGATGTTTGTGGCAACATCTATTACCAGCTGGAATATATATTCTGCTATGCGCATAAACTTGCAAGCGAGTTTCAAGTGGAATTTGGATTAATTGTTTAGTATTCTTACATAAAAAACAATATGCATCAGTAGATATTGTTCTTTGAATTGACATCTCTATTAATTCCACATCTTCCTTGGATTTTGGTTCTGGAAACACAACTTCTGATGGATCATCTGTGGATGTTGATGATTGTGCTCTGATGGTTGAGACTCAAAAGGAGATTCAGAAGAAGAAGATTTTTGCAAATTGAATGGTCGAGTTGATGTAGATGCACACTCTCTAACCTTCTGATGTAAAACTAATCGAAGCTTTGAATGTCATTTTGAACATATTTCTACATTTACATCCACTGTTTTGTTGAATACGTTATAAAAGTTTGACAAGTCTTCATCTGTATCTAAAGTTCTTTTGTATCCAGGAACTTTGTGTAAATACATATTGCAGTCTGGACATTTCATATAATTCATTTTTTTTATTTCCTCCATAATTATTTGTAAATGATGAAATTTTGATTTTTAAACTTCAAGGAATTAATATTTTGAAAAAAAAGTTTCAAGTTTGAAATATTAAAAGATTAACAAAATTTCAAGAAGAAAACTTTCATTAATACTCTGCTGGAAAAAACTATATAGTTTTACAACATGGTGTTTAGTCTCAATTCACCATATGGTTTTTTTTAAGCATATGGTTAAAAATATATTTTTCATATTTATATTTATGATCAATTACAATTAATTTTATTTATATAAGTATATAATTTCAGAATAATATACTGGAATAAAATCCTAATTCTAATTTTATTTTAATTTTCATAATATATAATTAAACAATTTAAGAAGAACAACTATATGGTTAAAAAAAATCATATGCTTAATTGAGAATAACACCACCTGATAAAACTATATGATTTTTCTAACAGGTTATTCTGGAAAATAAAAAATATGTATATGTAAATATGTAAAGATTTATTCAATTTAGAGCGAAATGATGATACTGTAATTGGATTGATTAAACAAAGAATGTTTATGAATCAATGAAGTAATTTAATTAATTAGCAAGCACATTTAATAAAATAAAATCAAAGACTAACTTATAATAGTATTATATTCATAGTGCCAACACATTAGCTTTTCAACATTGATTCTGTTATTATTAATTCTGCATTGCTCTTTTTTACTGTTGAAAAGTTATTCGAATAATGTATAATAAACTTATTTATATTTAACAAGCTTTTTTATTAATCCATAGTTTTTTTTCTAATTAAAAAATTCATTATATTGCAAGAATTAAAAACTTAAAGTATATATAAAGAGATTTCATTGGTATAGTGAAAAGCAAAATTTTATCTGACAAGGGTAAATCAATTTCATGGCTCTGTTTTCAAGACAAGTTTGAATAACTCATGAAATTACATTCTTGGCTCTTAGCCTTTGATTTTATAAACTATTACAATATTTTAAATAATAATAATAATAATAATAATATTAATATTGGCTTATCTGGAGAGGATTACAGCTCCAGATTATTTATTTTAATGAGGCTTTCGAAGATATTCCTGAATACTTTAAAATACAACACGTTATTTGTAGTTTATTTCAATGAGTCTTAGAGCTTTTAAGATAATGTTACATATGCATTGCAGCTCCTATAAAATATTACATTATCATGCAATCATTTCGCTTGCTGGACCGAGTCTCCTGACGACCTCTTGGAGTAGCTTCTGGATCATTCTCATCTTCTGACGATGCCATTAAGAGATTCCTCGTCGTTGCTGGGATCTAGCTTTGTCTTTCGTCGACTGTTGGGTTCCAAGGTACTCTCTTGTGTGGTTCCGTTTCACGGGTGCTTGCTCTGATTAACCTACCACGTAGAACTGGTAACATTTCCGTGGCACTACAGTCCATATTATCCAGTCTCTGTTTCACTTCCCACGGTTCCATCTTCTTTACTGCTTCTACTAGAGTTGGGTGAAAATGGTCTAGTGGGTTAGTCGTTCGCCGACCTCTTCAACTTCTTGTTGGTTGTGTCATTTCTATGACTTCTCTTGAGCTAATGTTTTTAATATCTTCCTATAATTCTCTATCTAAATTTCCTTAAAATTTTTTCTTTAGTCTATTAAAATTCTCTTCTCTCTTCTCAGACTAATAATAATTTTCTTCTTTTCTTATTACATTAAATCTTTCTTCTTTTTCTCGGTTAGATATAATAGGGGTGGGGGAAATGTATATATTTGTGGGAATTATATATGTACATGAGGGAAATAAATAGGTTAAATTCTTATTGAATATATATGTGTATATATGTGTGGGTATCTTTTCTATGGGCATAGTGGTTTAGAGAAAGGGGTGGGCAGGTAATATATTTTTTGTACTAATAATTTTTTTTAGTACAATCTCGCGAGTAATAAACAAAGAAACTTTTCACTTTAATTTTCACTAACAGCACAAGAAATTTTTAATTTAATAATCTATTGTTCGTAGTTGGGAGCGGGGGAGGTAAATTTGGAAAAGGGAAAAATAATATAGAATATATATATGAAAAATATGTATATATGTATATTGCAAATTTCAAATACTCGGTGACGCAATTTCTGAAAATATCACACTCGCTTAGTGATATAATTTTTATTTTTGGTTAAGTGACTGTGACTCTGTTTTACTATTACTTTCTACCCAGCGAAAAAGGAGGTATAGGTTTTACTTCTGTTTGTCACGAATTTCACTTCAACTGCGTTAATAAATTTCTTTAAACACGTCTAGAGTTATTTCAATTTAATAATGAGAAATAATTTTTCAATCAGTTTTAAATTTACTAAAATCACTAGTCGTTCGCGAATTTGAAGTTTTTCCGGTCAAATTTTCAAATCTAACTTGCTCTCCTTTTTCACTTTTCTCACAACTTTCATAGGGAAATTTTTCACTAGAAATTTTCCCGATCCAAGCCCCACGTTCTGGTGCCTTTTGCGATGTCCAGAATCCAGGAAATATCCAGGAAATGGCACCAGAACATGGGGCTTGGATCGGAAAATTTTCTAGTGAAAAATTTCCCTAAGAAAGTTGTAAGAAAAGTGAAAAAGGAGAGCAAGTTAGATTTGAAAATTTGACCGGAAAAACTTTAAATTCGCGAACGACTAGTGATTTTAGTAAATTTAAAACTGATTGAAAAATTATTTCTCATTATTAAATTGAAATAACTCTAGACGTGTTTAAAGAAATTTATTAACGCAGTTAAAGTGAAATTCGTGACAAACAGAAGTAAAACCTATACCTCCTTTTTCGCTGGGTAGAAAGAAATAGTAAAACAGAGTCACAGTCACTTAACCAAAAATAAAAATTATATCACTAAGCGAGTGTGATATTTTCAGAAATTGCGTCACCGAGTATTTGAAATTTGCAATATACATATATACATATTTTTCATATATATATATTCTATATTATTTTTCCCTTTTCCAAATTTACCTCCCCCGCTCCCAACTACGAACAATAGATTATTAAATTAAAAATTTCTTGTGCTATTAGTAAAAATTAAAGTGAAAAGTTTCTTTGTTTATTACTCGCGAGATTGTACTAAAAAAAATTATTAGTGAGTCAGGCTATCTGATACGGGCCACTAAAAACCCACCATACAAAATTAATACTGTTTTTTGCAAATTGTTAAAGTTTTATATGTTAAAAATAATGTCCTGAAGTAATTTTTGAAAATTTTCATTTTTCCAAAAGTTTTTAACAAACTAACCTCTAAGCACTTTTTTTTTCGAAACACGATTACTCAGAGACTATCAGATAAAAGTTAACGAAATTTTATTTACAAATTCAAAAATAGCTAAAGAATCGAATAGAATATAAAAAGATTGAAAAAAATATTAATTATTAATAAAAAATTAGCCATGCAATAAATAAATGAAAATTTATGACACTTCTCGTAGGGCTAAGAAATTTTTTTTCTTTAATCATTTATTCCTTAGACTTTCTCTTATTCATAATTGCAATAAAATTTGGGGGATCTCTTTTAGGAAAAGATTTACAAATTTTTTAAATCTGCGGTGTGAATGTTTAACGCATCAAAGATGGCGGCGCACGTTCTAGTACTTTACCGTTGTATGGATCCTTATGCATCACGCCTTTTCTTCTTTGAAAAATAAGTTAAATAAATCGTAAGTCTGTTGTTCCTAGAATACTATACTATTTATTGTAGAATTAAAGTTCAATTATTTTTTAACATTTATTACAGCAGATTTTGAATAATTTGAAAAAATTTTACATTCTAATTTTTCCATGTCATATGGCTTATAGCAGTGGAATTTACGTGTTCCAACAATTGTTTTTGCCGAACTAAAGCGATTTTCTAATTTTTTCTGATGATTTTTATATTCATTTAGTGAACAAAATTCAAAACTAATTTTTTTTGAAGAAATCAGATGCCCATTCAAACAGTTTTTTTGTTGTAGTTATCGTCTTATCTTGTAAACTGGCTCTGTATGCATGTCTTTTCACACATCCACCGATACCATCACAAGCACCTTTTCCGTGTGCAGTAGCGAAAAAATGCCATTCTGCATTGATTCCAAAATATTTTTCATGATGCAGTAAATTTGATAAATTGAATCTATTTTTGTACTGGGAGCCAGCTCCGTCCAAAAAATAATAAGTTTTTTTAATTTTTTGTGCACAAAACTTTCTTTTTAAAAACTCAATCATCTTTGAATTGTACAGATGCACTCCAGTGGCGTCGTGATTTTCGTATTCAGAGAAAACAACATAATTAATGTTTTTGATAACTTTATCCTGTTTGTAATAAATCACGTATACATGTAACGTAGCTTGGTCTTTGCACCAATGTTGCGATTGTATAGCATCTTGTACATGAAATGAATAATTTTCAGAAAAATCTAAGGTTACAATGAATTCTTCATCTTCAAGTTTTTCTTTTAGCTGTTCTAAATACGTTGCTTGAGTCTGAGCAATGAAATCATGTTTCAAAACATCGGGTAAATCGGATGCAAGATTTTTAAGAAAAATATTAACAGTCTCAGTTTTATGAAGTAATTGACATCTAAAAAAATAATTAGGTTGTAAAAGCTAATTATCATAAAATATATAAATATATCTGTTAATATAATTACCTATCAGTTGTAAGCCATTGATTATAAGAAATTTTTTTAATTTTTAATTTTTGTAAAGACGTTTTCAAATCTTTAAAAATTTGACGAGTACCAGGACATTTTTCACAATTTCCCAGAAAACATTCTTCAGATGGATTTAAACAACATATATTATTTAAGAATTCTCTATAAGTTAATTTAAAATCAGATTTTTTTCCAGAAAATGCTTCTTTGATTCCTCTAAATTTAAGTCGAATGTTGCCATGGATTTTGCAAACGCAAACATTATGCGTTCCTTTAGCACCAACTGGAATGCACTGTTGAGGTCTTAGCGTTTTAAAAGATGCCAATGAAATTTTTTCATTTGGATTTTTGCTCAAAAAATCTTCATGTAAATCTTTTATATTGCTTAACAACAAACGTTTCTAAAAAGAAATATTGCTTTTACATATAAAAAATATAAAAATCGAATTACATAAATTTCTCCAGAAAAAAAATTTAATTTTAAAAAATACCATAGAAATAAATTGACAACTTTCTGATTGTTTAAAAATCACTATCATTGTTTTTTTTTATATTGCTTACCGTTTCTAGATGTCTTTTGCCATCAACAATAACTGACTTGACATCTTTCACTCCTGGCATTACTCGGCTGACTTCATCCGAAAGAAAAAAATTATTAACATTTTCAACTAGATCTACACTCATAGCTCGACCTTTTCTTACGTCTGGCAGAACATCATGACCTTTATCATTATTCAACTTCTTTGCAGTAGAAACCATGCGCCTACTAACATCAAATACTTTCGCCGCTTTTCGAATTGACCATTCATTAGGTAATGTCATTAAAAGAACAATTTTTTGATGTCGAGTAGATGCGTGAGACAATGCCTCTTTGACTTTACTTATCCATGTACAATTTTCAGATTTATTGAAGATATTCAAATTGCTACTATTAATTGTTTTCTGCAATATCTTCTGATCATCATTCGACAAATTAAGGAGCATCTTTTTTTAGCCGGAGCTGCAATCCATTCTTCAAATGAAGATGCTAATTTCTGTCTTTTGATATTATTATCAACAAATTTGCAGACAAAATCTTCATCATTTTCTTCTTTTTCTGACTCCTCTATTTCATTATTTACTTCTTCTACGTGCTCTTTATTTTGCTTATTTGTTGTATTATTAACCTCAAATTGAATAGAATTTTTATTTAAATACAGTTGTCGTCTACAAGAAGCACAAACGAATAAACCAAATAAAGCACTGAACTTTGTGTCACGATTTTTTGATAAAAAAGTTAAATTTTTCCGAAAACAACTATGATTTTTTTTTGGAATGGATTACAACACTTAGGGGGTGGTGTCATGATGATAGCAATAACATTAATGAATATTAACAAATGCATGTTTGATTTTGCAAAAGAAACGATTAGCTTTTGTTTATTAAGCGATTCAAATGCGGCCGCGAGCAACAAAACCGTTTTCACTGTCGCGTCTATCATCGCTACGTGATATTCAAAAATTTGTAAATCTTTTCCTAATAGAGATCCCCAAATTTTATTGCGATTATAAGTAAAGGAAGGTCTAAGGAATAAATGATTAGAGAAAAAAAATTTCCTAGCCCTACGAGAAGTGTCATAAATTTCAATTTATTTATTGCAAAACTAATTTTTTATTAATAATTAATATTTTTTTAATTTATTTATATTCTATTCGATTCTTTAGCTATTTTTGAATTTGTAAATAAAATTTCGTTAACTTTTATCTGATAGTCTCTGAGTAATCGTGTTTTGAAAAAAAAGTGCTTAGAGGTTAGTTTGCTAATAACTTTTAGAAGAATGAAAATTTTCAAAAATTACTTTAGGACTTTATTTTTAACATATAAACCTTTAACAATTTGCAAAAAAAACTATTAAATTTATACGGTGGGTTTTTAGTGGCCCGTTTCAGGTAGCCTGACTCAGTACAAAAAATATATTACCTGCCCACCCCTTTCTCTAAACCACTATGCCCATAGAAAAGATACCCACACATATATACACATATATATTCAAAATAGAGTATTAAGTGTATTAAATGAAGAGGAAGAGAAGCACCCATCTCTATCAACGACCAAGGCTCGTGCCCAGGAATTCCACGATAGGTTGATACTAGCCCGCACAGTGATCAGAAGCGTCATAGGAGAATCTGCTCGAATAATTGGAAAATTACCGGTGGACTTGGAAGTAGATGGATGTGTAAGACGACTAGAAATGAAAGCTATTCCTGCCTTAGACCATGATGTCATCCTAGAAATAGATTTCTGTCGACTCTGGGAAATAGAAACAAGGTTTAGTGAAAATTTATGGAGAAGGAGAGATGGTAAATGGAGAGAATTCAATAAAGGAGGCCATACCCAAACCTTTGTTCGTAGAGTTAGATGATGAACAAAAACTATACCTGACAGGAAACCCCAACCCTAAACCCTAATTTAGTACTGACCCCCACAATACATTAATTTTTCTCTATATAATAAATTCATAAATGTGTTGTTCGTAGTTGATATCTGAAAGTTATCCTAATCCATTCCACTGATACTAATCTAACCTAAAATAAAACGCGTTAAATTTGAATAAGAATCAAATACAAAGTAAGAATGAAGATATAAGAGTATGTAATTTTTGGGAATAGTACGGTAAAAGTAAATGTGTATTAGTTGTAAGAAAATTAATTATAAGAAATATATATAACTTGCGAGCGGCTCGGTGGCGAGAGTCATTGGTGTGTAGTGCACAAAACACAATGAGTTGTAAGCAGTCCACTCTGGCGAATGTCCAGCTTAGGGGGGGGGGAGTGTTTGTGACGTGGTTCGTTCCAATAAAATTTTTTTTTGTAACAATCAAAATTTTTACTACTACGCACGCATACTCAAACGCACCATCGGTGCACTCACCGTCCCGGGCGCATCTTGAATAAATTATATAAAATTATTAATAGAGACATTTTTTTTTGTTTGTTTAAATTTGCCGGTACACGAGGGGCACGACGCTAGCAGAAGCACGCGACAGCCATTACGCACACATTCGCAGACCGTATGTGTGAGCTCCAGTACTGCTAACGTAGACCGTAGGTAAAGTGAAGATGTAGAAAGAGAGGGAGACTCAAGAGACAAGAAGAAGAAAAGAGATAGGAAGATCAGCATGCTAGAAAAATAAATCAGAAATGATGGCGCGCTGTCTTCTCGCACACAGCATAAAGAAAGAGACAAGATATAATAGAGAGAGATGAGAAGAACGTAGAGAGGGGATGTCACCAGTTCTTTCTCTTCGCTTAAAGAGATGTACGCTGTAGACGTGCATGTATAGTATATCTATATATACGGATCGCCTTTACATGTATGTACTCTCTCTCTCTCTCAAAATTTACATATACGAAAGAGATAAAAGAGGAAGCGAAGAAAGAGCATACAAAAAGACTTGAATCTCTCTTATTAAAGGTGGCGCACATGTCAAAGACTTGCGTTCGAAGATCGGAAACGAGATCAATCAATGAAAAAACAAGAAATTGGAAGAGTAATTATTGATTGGATAAGAAGAACATTGAAGAAGACAGAAGATAGTAAAGAAGAAGGAAGAGGACTTGAGACGAAGGAAGCGGCCATCGTGCAAGTCACTCGGTGGCTGTCCTCGTGTCGTGTCGGAGCGTTTGACTCGCTTATAGGATATTCCAGTCTTGAGATTTTTCGTGCGTTGTCTTGGAGCTGTACAGAGACCTGGAGCGTGCTGAGAGAATAGCAGAGTCGACTGTGACGATAGAGATTTCCAGAGGGGGATTTCATCGACCTGATTTCTTTGCGGTTCCTTGCAGCCAGCGTCGAATAGCTGACCAGACACAGCGAGAGAGAGAGAGAAAGAAAAGCGAGCCAGTCTAACCGCCATTGCCGATTTCGTTGACCGTAAAATTAAATAATTAAAGTAGTAAATCCAATGAAAAGTCTAAATAATTATTTTCTTTGTTAATTGCTTTGGCCGGTAATTAAACCCAATAAAACTGATAGACACGTAGGATTAGAGTGAGAGAGAGAGAGAGAGAGAGAGAGGGAGAGATAAGCGCGCGGGCTCTTGGCAGCCATATTGTTGAATAAAGAAGAGCGAGGTCGCTTACGCTGACCATACCGTAAATTTTCATTTTTTTTTCATTAGAAGTGTTACATAAATTCAATTTAAAAATTAACTTTATTAAGTTTTAGTTGACCGAAATGTATGGGAATGGGTTATGAGTGTGCGCGATGAACTAAATTCATAGATTTAGTTAACAAACAAAGTGTTCATAGAAATATCAATTTTTTTGTGTTATTGAATAAAAGTGAAATTCTGAACTTAAAACTTCGAGTGTTATATAAGTAAAATTTATTTTTTTTGTCGTGTGTTTACACCTCTCCAACTTTCAGCTTTATAAATTTGCCACTAGAGGTCGCCCACCTCCTGATCCAAGACAGCCCGAGAATCATGCTGCCGACGAGTTAGCCGGAGGTCTATCTGGCGCTCTCAAATAAATTAAAGATTCTTTTCTTTTCGACAGACCAAATTTTTCATGCGGGGAGGGGCAACGTTATGCTAAATGAATTAATAATTTAATTTATTGATAATTTAAATATAGCTAAATTCTCACATCGCAATATATTTATATTATGACCTAAGATAATATACATTTATATTAGATCAGATCAGTATAGGAAAACTCATGCAGAAAGCTCATCACTGTCAATGTCATCACACTGCTGATATTTTAAAAATAACAGAGGTGATAGGTTTGAACTAAAATGTGCACTCTTCAACTGGAATATCCAACATATTACTTTCACCTATGATCAACACAATATCAAACCGATTTTTATTATTCTATTTTTTCAAAGACACGTATTCAATAAACTTCTTCATTGATTCACTCTTTCATTGCTCAATCAATATCTTACATATAATTTTTATTAGATCTCTACTTCATAATAACTTACTATATTATATTATATTCAAAATTCAAACAAAATAGTTTTGTGATAAATATCAATATTTTTTTACTTCTTTTTTTACATAAAACTTAATCAATATTCAATCAATTATATGCATATTCTTTTCAATATCTACAACGTCTTGAAATATTTATAAGTAGTATTAGTAACACATTACTATTTAGGAGTACACTTTTTAAACTATTAACTATTTACAGTATTTATCCATTTGTTATGAAAAACTACCAAAAAAGTTACAAGGATCGTTATCGTATCCACACTTGTTAATAGGATCAATGTCAACTTACCAACAATAATTTTTTTTTAAATATATGATAAAAAGGATTTTATATGCAGGATATTATTTGCTCGTTCCAAAAATATGTTGCGAAAAGTTCGTTTATCCGATTTGAAGATATTCAGTCAAACTTAAAAAATTTGTATGGTCGAAGAGAAAACATTACAGTTAGATGTCAATTGCTTCTAGAAGCGTTTAGACTAAGACTACGTAAGCACGCAAAACCGCGTAAAGCTACGCACGGACTCGCACAATTCACGTTAGTGCGAAAAGACCTCATATCCCTAATATAACTTTTATTTTCGTCCAACAAAGAATTTTATGCATTGAAACTCATCTTATGTGTAATGTTTATAATGTTGTGTATAGTAAAATTATAATCTCTAAATATCAGCTACATAATAAAAACATCTAGAATATATTCAGGTCTGTTCGTCTGAAAAAAATTTTATTTAAGTTATATTTGTTTTGTTGTTACTGAACGAAAGTGCTTTTCTATTTAGGTTTCACGCGTTTATGTGCAGCTTTGCGCGTCATTTAGGCTTAAATTCATAGTCGTGAATTGACTGTTGAGTACAACTTGGAACTTGAGTATCGTTACTTGAGTATCAGCTGTTACTTCATTTTTTTATATGAAATATAATACCATACAGATATGATAATCGTCGGCAAAGATGTCACACTCAATTGAAGTAACAGCTGATACTCAAATAACGATACTTAAGTTCCAAGTGACACTCAATACTCAAGTCACGACTATGAATTCGAGCCTTAGCCAAGTCAAGGTAGATTTAGAAGCTCTAATTGGATTCCCTCTTACGAGGCTTTTTAGGTTTGGTAAATACCACGGTTGTAGATTCAAGTCATTAGATTTTGATAGTGGAAGCGAGTCTCTTACATTCTCTGTGAAGAGCTTTGCACAACGACCACCACGACACAGTGCGCTGCTAACAGGTGCAGTCGCTCACGGAATAACTGTTTTATCATATTCGCTATGAATGATATCGATATGACATTTAGTGGTATTAAAACTGCGCTCTGTATTTATATGTATTTGATAGGTGCTATTTACAAATGTTTCCATTTTAATAAAGATAATATTAAAATCTGATTACAATAAATATAAAGTGCTTGTGTGATATTTATCTATTGCCGGAAATGTGTATATACTATTATTTTTAAAAAAATTATAAAAGACTCATTGAGTAAAGTATTTTGCTATGAACAAGATCACTGACGTTTGCAACCAAACATGCACGTTTTTTTGTGCACCTTTCTATACCTATATTCCATTGTAATACTATACCTATATTTATAAGATTCTTATGTTATTTTGTAGTACATCGAAATGAATAATTTTTATATTAGGTATTTTTCGGCATGATTCATCGAAGACAGCGACGAAGATTGATTCTTCTTTTTATGTTATTACTATTGACATTCTATATAATATTTTCTATAATTATGATGCACACTTGGCGGAAAGGATATTTTTCTGGATGTGTACCTCAAATGGCAGCACTACATATTTTACCACAGACATAAGAAAACTTCGAATTATGCATTGAGTTTCGCATCATGATTATTTTGTTTTTTCCTACAGGTTATTCATGCAGATTCAAATGATAACAACTTAAATTTTATTGCTTATATAATTTAAATTCACAATATTAGATTCTATATGATTATTGAACTAAGAAATAAAAATTTTATTTAATAAAATTATAATTCGGATCATGAAAAAAGAAAGTCATATTGTTTGTTTACTAAAATTATGTCATTAAGTAATAAGTAACGGTGATGCGAAATTTGCTCTATAATTTGGAATTGTCTTATGCCTGTGGTAAAATATGCGATGTTGCCATTTGAGGTTAACATTCGGAAAAATATCCTTTCCGCCAAGTGTACATGATTGGTTAAAATAAATTAGTCTAAGTTTCTATTTTATCCATAATCTTATAAATAATGTTACCTATAGTGAATATCTCTTTATACACGAAGCGAACAAATCGGGAATACTTCCTTGCGCCCTCTACTGCAATAGTTCCGTACACATGTTTTTGGAAATAGACCTTGTGTATAAGCAATGATTCCATAACCCATCGGGAAAAAGTCCGAACGCTTATAGGAAAAAGTCCGAACGCTCTATAAGCGTTCGGACTTTTTCCCGATGCCTTATGGAATCGTTGCTTGTACGCAAGGCCTATTTCCAAAAACGTGCGTACGGATGTGTAGCAGTAGAGGGCGCAAGGAAGTATTCCCGATTTTTTCGCTCCGTGTATAAATAACGTTTAAATCTAAATTAGAAAAATGCGGTTTTTACCGATTACATCTTCGAATTACCGACAGGGGATTGTTGCACAATATTTATATTGCATTCTTTATGTTTCGGCAAGATGCTAGAGTCAATTTTAAGACTCAATATCTTCTTTGACAGTGCTTTAGCTTATCCTTAAGTCTATACATAGGCGAAAATGCTTAAAAATATGGTTTTTAATTTTTTTGACCACCTTCTACCAACTTTAAAAATCTAAAAATATGCATATATATTTCTTTTGCTACAAAAAATACCTTAACATTTTTTCGTAGTTGCAGGTATAAATGGGGCAAGATGACACTAATTTAAAATTTTCAAACGGTCGTCAAAATTCGAATTTACAGTTAAAAATTTTTTCCTTGAGTGAATTTACTAGTTTTAGTAATATCTTTCCTTTTGCTTTTTGAAATTTTTTTGAAAGTTGGGGTAAAAAAGCCACTAGAGCCAAAAAACAAAAATACAAAATGTCGTTCTGTGCCGCCCCAGGTGAGTTTAGAGGTCTAAAAATTTGGCTGAGTTCATAATTTTTGATGATGAAAAGGTCCGTCAAGTTTGGATGGCGATCTTGTCAAAGGCACTTTTGACATGCTTACCCGGCCGGGCTCTTTACATCATGTTGTAAACAAGGAAATATAATATTAGAAGAAGACCTAGAATATCCTGAAGAGATTAAGAAATCACTTACGGGAATTTCTATGATAAGTAGTAATTTTAAAAAATGCATATGATCATATAATAACGCCTTAGCATTTGCTAGTTTTGTTGCAGCTTTTGATAAATTATTTAATAAAGATCCTAGTTATACGTATTTGTAGACAAATATACTATAATACATATGCATTACATGCTAATGAAAATAAATCAAGAAAGTATGGACAATTATACATATTTGATAACGAAGAAGCAAATAAATGCCGCATAAAAAAGGATCTGAATTGTTCTATTGAATTATTGAATACATTAAATTCTATAATTAGGAGAAATAATCCTTACGCAGCAGCTTATAAAATGATGCACAAAGTAGAAATTAAAGAAAATAATCGTTTTATTAAAAATGAAATTATACCCAGAGATGTTAAAATGTTTATAAAACGAAACGATATCTTTGATAAGCATCGATATAATGAAGCTAAATGTAATAAAGTAGCAGTAGTTTTTGTAGGAAATTAATTATTTATTTAAAGGGACATATGTATTTATTCGAGAGCAGAAAAACCGATGAGAATCCTATATATAAGTAAACACGTGGATCTGATGATTATGTATCCACTTATATTCATAGGTTCAAATAAAAAATTCAAGATTATATTTTATAAAAAAAATCAATATTCTTTAAGAACAGAACTTTATCAAGGCGTAATGGATTCACAAATAAAAAAACGAAATCAAAAATAGTTTAAAAATTGCAAAAATGTTTTAAATTACCATCAACTTTTACAGGAAGTCCGCGTTCCTTACATCAAAATTTTCTTGATTCCATGACATTAGTTCATTACAAAGAATTGAAAAATCAGATTTTTTATTACTATGACATACGATCCGAAATGGGAAGAAATCACAAATAATATAGGACAAAGTGAAGAAGTAATGGATAGACCAGATATTGTTGTTAAAGTATTTTATCAAAAATTAAAGATATTAATAGAGCAAATTACTAAAAAACATATTTGGGGAAAATGCATTACATATTCATACGCAGTAGAATTTCAAAAGAGAGGATTACCGCATGCATATGAGCTAATATTTTAAAGTATAGATGATAAAATTTACAATAGTGATGACGTTGATGAATTCATAATAGCTGAAATCACAAATGAAAATGAGCATTCCAGATTATATAAAATATTGAAATAATTTATGATCCATGGCCTTTGCGGAAATCAGAATAAAAAATCACCTAGTATGGATAAAGAATCAGAAAAGTGTACGAAAAATTTTTCTGAACAATTTAATGAAACTACAGTAATGACAAATGGTTATCCTATTTATCGATGAAGAAATGATAAAAATAAGATATACACAAAAAACACGTGGGCAGGCAATAGATTTGTTGTTCCTTATGACCTGTATGTGTTACTAAAGTTTCATCGTAATATTAATAATAAATTATGTTCAACAATAGGAGTTATAAAATACTTATTTAAGTACTGCTTCAAAGGACATGATTCAGCATTTATAAAAATGAAAGCAAGTGAAATAAATACTGAAAGTAATACTAATGATAAAACGGATGAAACGAATGATTTGGATATGTTTTATGATGAAATTAAACGATACATAAACACAAAATACGTTTACCCGCCAAAAGCTATGCATCGCATATTGGAATATAATGTTAGTTAACCTTCACATGAAATTTATAGATAAGCTGTTCATAATCATAATGAACAATATGTGTATTTTTAACAAGGATTCGAATTCGAAATTGATAAGAAAAATGTAAATACAACACTAACAGCGTGGTTTAAACTTAATAAAAGTAACCCAGAGACACATAATTACTTTTATTCTGATATACCGCGACATTATGTTTTTAATCTAATACATAGAACATGAACGAAAAGGATAAAAACTATAAAACCTATTCTAACCAGAATGTACTCAGTTAATCCAAAACAAAGAGAAAGATTCTTTTTAAGATTACTTCTGCTTCACGTTAAAGCTGCAACATCTTTTAAAAGCTTAGAAACTTTTGATGGAATTACATGCCCAACATTCTTTGAAGCAGCAAAAGCAAGAAATTTAGCTGAAATAGATGATGAATGGAATAAATGTTCAGAAGAATCATGTGAATCTCGATTTCCAAAAGCTCTTTGTCAAATATTCAGTTACATTTGTACATTTCACAATCCAATTCATGCTCGAGAATTATATGAAAAATATAAAATCTATTTTTATCATATTACCAAAAATGAATCGACAAAGAGGGTGAAGAATATGCATTAAGCATAATTAATGATATTTCAACTAATAATGGATTCCAATTAAGAAACTTTAATTTACCTACTTGAGAATATTATATTGAAAATAACAAAATTGAATATAGTACAGTAAATGTTAATAATATTCGGTCAATTAATAATAGTCTAACAAATGCTCAAACAGCTATTTTTAATATAGTAAAAAAATGTATTAAATACAAACTGCACTATATATATATATATATATATATATATATATATATATATATATATATATAGGTGGTACAAGTGGAAGTGGTAAAAGCTACTTATTAAATACAATTATAACTTATCTACAAATTCATGGAATCAACTATTTAGTTGTATCATGGACAGGTATAGCGGCTAATTTATTACAAGATGGCGTGACAGTACATACAGCATTTGAATTACCGTTAAACATATCTAAAGACACAAGATATAATATTTGTGCAAACAGCGAAATAGGTAAAGAAATGAAAAATGTATCAATTGTTATCTGAGATAAAATCACAATGACATCAAAATACGCTTTTGAAGCCGTCGATCGCACGTTGAAAGATGTATGTGATAATAGTTACTTGTTTGGAGGGAAAACATTTATCATATCAGGTGATTTTAGACAAACATTACTTATCGTAAAAGATGGAAATAGAACACAGATAGTAGAAAATTGTGTCAAAAAGCTATTTATGGGAACATTTTCAATGTATGACTTTGAAAAAAAATAAACGTTTATCGATAATAAATTTAAAGATTGGTTACTAAATACAGAAAATGGCAATTTTTATTCAAAATATGAAAAAGGTAAATGAAGTTATACAAATTTCAACAAAAATATTGTCAAAGTGCAATCTAACTGATGAAATTTACGGGCATAACATAAATATTAAAAATTGTGGCTATTACGAAAATATTATATTAGCACCAAAAAACGTAAATGTAACAGAAATGAATGAAAAAATTTTATCAAAAATAAATGAACTAGTAATAAAGTACTTGAGCATTGACTCTGCAAAAAATGTAAATGACGAAAGTCTGGACGCAATTTTAACTGCAGAATTTTTAAATTCTTTAACGCCCAGCGGTTTACCTCCACATAGATTACAATTAAAAAAGCAGCTATAGTAATGCTTCTAGGAAATGTTAATTTGAATAAAGGAGTTTGAAACGCGACCCGATTAACGAAAATAGAACAATTTACTACTATCGCACAAATATTAACAGGAAGTAAAGAAAGAAGCACTATATTTTTACCACGTATGACCTTATCAGCAAATGATGAACTGCCATTCCAGATGACCAGAAAATAATTTCCTGTAAAACTTGCTCATGCAATGACCATTAATAAGTCGCAAGGACAATCATTTAAAAAAGTAGGAGTGTATTTACCAACACCAATTTTCAGTCATGGGCAGTTATACGTGGCACTTTCAAATACAACTAATAAAAAAAAAAAATAAAATATTATTAACAGAAAAATCAAGAAAAGTTGAAAATTAAATGGTTTGTACTAAAAAAATCGCTTAAAAAGAAATATTATGAAACCACAATACAAAAATTAAATATAATGAATAAGAAAATAAAATCAAACATATTTGAAATACTAATATAATAATAAATATAAACAAAATTAAGAATTATGAAGTAGAGTTTAGCACTGTGTGGTTAAAAATCACTGCTGCTATTTTCAGTTCTGTGCCATTGAAAAAACACGACTGCTTTTTTAAGCATTGTGTGGTTAAAAAAAACATGGCTGTTATTGTAAGTGCTGTGATGGGGAAAACGCTAAAATTACTGTAAGCGCTGTGTAATTAGAAACTCACGACTGCTTTTCAGTGCACTATCTGGTTTAAAAGACGCAACTGCTATTTTAAGAGCTAAAGGTGAAAATCGCAACAACTATTGTAAGCGCTGTGATATTAAAAATTCGTGGTAGCTATTTTGAGCACAGTGTGGTTAAAAAAACGTGGCTTCTATTCTAAATGCTGTGTAGATAAAAAACACAACAACCATTGTAAGCGTTGTGTAATAACAAATTCGCAACTGCTATTTTAAGCGCTGTGTGCTATTGTAAGCGTTGTATAATTAAGAATTCACAATTGCTATTTTCAGCGCTGAGAGAAAGGGACAAAGACGGAAGAATGGGGACGAAGAGACGGAGACGGAGAAACGGAAACGGAGAGACAGATATGGAGGAACGGAGACGGAGACAGAGAGACAGTGACGGACAGACAGAGACGGAGAGAAGAAGACGGAAAAACGGAGACGGAGAGACGGAGATATGGAGACAGAGAGATGGAGATACGGAGACAGACAGACGGAGAGGCGGAGATCGAGAGACAGAGACGAAAAGGCGGCGACGGAGACGTTGAGATGGTGACAGGGAGACGGAGAGACAGAGATGGAGGAACGGAGACGGAGACAGAGAGACAGTGATGGACAGATGGAGACGGAGAGACGGAGACGAAGAGACTGAGACAGACAGACGGAAACGGAGAAATGGAGACTCACAGACGAAGACGTGTGTATGTGTTTATGAGTAATTGTATGTGTATGGATATGTGTATATGTGTATGGATATGTGTATATGTGTATGGATATGTGTATATGTGTATGGATATGTGTATATGTATAAGGATATGTGTATATGTGTATATATGTATGGATATGTATATATGTGTATGGATATGTGTATATGTGTATGGATATGTGTATATGTGTACGGATATGTGTATATGTGTATGGATATGTGTATATGTATATGGATATGTATATATGTGTGTATGTGTATGTGTATGTATGTATGTGTATGTGTGTATGTGTATGTATGTATGTGTATGTGTGTATGTGTATATATGTACGTGTATGTGTGTACGTGTATGTTAAAGATGCACGTGTGTACGTGTATGTATGTATATATTTGACAATAATGCAAAAGATATTCACGTAAAAAAAAAGTCTTATATCTTTACTTTACTATATTAGTAGTTATTTTTTGAAATAAAAAACAAACTCTTGAAACATTCTTAAAAAAATCTTATATTTCCAAAAAAAAATGTTTGAATTTCGAAAATTATCTTATTAACTTTAAGAAATTAGTTACTTCGGAAATAGTGTGGAAAGTCAGTAAAACTTTCTTAAAAACAATGCTCTATTTTTTTATTGATAAAATGTAATATTTATATAAAATAATTTTCATATGGAAATGAAAAAAATATCTTACATCAAATAATTTTTTAATTCAAAGACGTAATTTTTTAATTAATCAGATTAGTTTATGACTTCAATAAACCTATCTCTTTTCAACAGTAGAATGTTTGTTGGTGCAAAAGAGCGGTGTTATTGATTACATTTCTTTACATTAAAAAGTGGATTATGAATTGAAAAAAAATAAGTGTCAGAATCAAGAAAATATAACTGAAAAACTTTAAACATTTTCTTATCTTAATAAAGTAATTATTATTAAAATACATTTCAGTGAATTTCTCGTTTTGTAAATAAAGCCTTTCCATACCCGTTACGTAATGTGCTGATAAACATAATCACAAAAAAATAAATTTTAATTAAAACTAACATTTAACTGTTTTAAAGAAATATTTCTTCGATTAAAAAAATAATTCTTTGAATCAAAAAAGTTTAAGTAATTAAAAAAAAATTAAAATTTATATTTCAGAAAAAAAACTTAGATTTGTTGAAACATTTATTTGAACTCATATTTGAAATTCACTTGTAACAAATTATTTCTATGCTTAAAAGTGATGTTTCATGTTTTTAAAATAATATATTCTTCTACAAAAAAATATTTTTCAGGTTTGAAAAATTTAGTTATATTTTCAAAGAAAGATAATATTGATTCAATAAATAGTTACTTCTATTTGGTACGAAAAAATTAATTAATACAAAATATTTTTTAGATGCAAAAAAATAATTTTATTGAAGGAAAAAAATTTTATTTCAATTATTTAACTTAATTTTAATTTTAATATTACTGGATATAAATTTAAAATAAAATTAATAATTTTCAGTGTGAGATATTGTTAAGTTCAAGAAATATCTTATGTATGTTGAGAAATGTTTTATTGATATTTAAAAATTTTATTTTCACTGATGGAATAAATGATATTGATACAAAAAATATTTCACCGGTTGCCCGAAACAATATATTCGTTACAATAAAATTTTTTTCGTTAAAAAGAAATTTTTTTTCCAGTGTAGCTATTAGATCAAGTAACGGTTGTATCATCTGTGTTTTATTCTTATCATGGAGAGACAAAGAGAGAATTAGGTTTAAGTAACAACCGCTGCTTGAATTAGGTCTTTGAATAGGAGCCTAAGATCGTCTATGATAATGAAAATTTATATGGTTGGAATATATATTCAAAATAGATTAAATAAAAAATATTATTTTCTCCATTAAGAAATAATAAATTGATTGAAAATAAAAAAATTTTTTTCAATATTTTTTAGTCTATTTTCAATTATAATAAATTTTATTTAAAACGGAGCAATTTATTTTAACATATTTTAACAATGAAAAGAATACTTTTAATTTATTTAGAAATAATACTTTTAATCATATTTAAATAATGAAAATAATTTGAATTTATAAAATTCATAGTAAAGGATTAAATACTTTTATCTTACCTGCAAGAAATAAAATGTTGACTCTCGAATATTCGCCGATTACAGTGAAGTTGACAGTGGTTATATTTAACAAAGTGAAATCCGTTATTATCAAAGTCCTCATAATCGTCTGGCACAAAAGACACAAGAGTATCTTTTTTTCGTACTCTTCTAATACGTCAGCTTTGTTCCAAATGCTACTCGGGATTGCGCACGCCGTATTCGAAAAATTTATATATATATATACACTGCCGTCCGGTTGCTTTTGCCCACCCTAGAGTAAAATTAATTAAAATAAAAAGTTTTATATTTCTGGAACTAATGATCGCATCTTCAAAATACAAACGGCGTTTGAAAGATTGATAAAAAATCTTTGAAATAAAGTAAGTACGGTATGAAAAAAGTAATTTTCTAATTGCTTATAGCAATGTAAAAAAAAATTTTTTTTAATAATTTTTTTTGTCTACATAAAAATGAATGCCATTTTTATGGAAATTATCATATCGGAAAAAAACTAAATGGGTTTTAAAACTCTGATAGTCCTCTTTAAAATGAGCTAAGTAAAATGTCTCTATGACTTTTTAAACCTCAGTTATGGTGATTTTTCGAAAAAAAGACCTATTTTTTCAACCATGATTATCTCATAAACTGAGAAAGATAGAAAATTTTGTATCGAAGAAAAAATGTTTTATTTTTAGTCTAGAATACATATATTTAGTGACCAATAAGTTTCGGGAAAAAATTTTTTTTTTTACTCGTTTAATTAAAAATTTTTACTAATTTTTCATGAAATTTCCCTAAAAATGAGTAAAAAAAAAATTTTTTCCCGAAACTTATTGGTCACTAAATATATGTATTCTAGATCGAAAATGAAACATTGTTTCTTTAATACGAAGTTTCCTATCTTTCTTAGTTTATGAGATAATCATGGTTGAAAAAATAGTTTTTTTTTTTCGAAAAATCACCATAACTTTGGTTTAAAAAGTCATAGAAACATTTTACTTAGCTCATTTTAAAGAGGACTATTAGAGTTTTGAAATCCATTTATTTTTTTTTCGATATCATAATTTCCATAAAAATGGCATTCATTTTTATGTAGACAAAAAAAATTAGTAAAAAAAATTTTTTTTTACATTGCTATAAGCAATTAGAAAATTACTTTTTTCATACCGTACTTACTTTATTTCAAAGATTTTTTATCAATCTTTCAAACATCGTTTGTATTTTGAAGATGCGATCATTAGTTCCAGAAATATAAAACTTTTTATTTTAATTAATTTTACTCTAGGGTGGGCAAAAGCAACCGGACGGCAGTGTATATATATGTAAGGATCATGTTGTTGGATTATCTTGTAGTATAGACTGAAGGTGTCTTCCCCAAGAAGGTGCTCTGGGTCCTTACATATACCCAGTAGTTCAGGTTGAGCGGGCAAATAAAAAGACTGGAAATCAGAGGAAAATAATTCGTTTTATTACTTGAAACTTTACCGGCAACCACCAGCTTAACGCATTCGACTTTTTAACTCTCAAGTCGGAAGCGCACTGGTTTTCTTTTCTAAGATGGCTGTTTTTATATGTACGCCATATGGTGATCCTACGTCGGCGCTGACCGCCTTACATTTTGCTACGCGAGCTGTATGTAGTCCCCACATACACTCCCCCCCCAAATGACAACGCGGGAAAATTTTAAATGACAATCTTTTTGCCCTACGATTACAATTCATTTTCTAGCGTTGCATTTGAGTTAAAAATTGGGACTATGTATATTTTTTATTATTATTTTTTATATACAGTCTAGTGAAATACATTGTGCTTTAAACGTAATTAATAAATTTTTTTTTCAATTACATTTAGTATTCTCTATACATGTCTCTGGTGGTTGCTATACATAAATGTTTTTAATATTTTTATCTTTGTATACATTTTACAAACATAAAAATAAACATACTTGCGTTTAACAGCATTAAACTCTTTATCTTATTTTACGCAGTACATGAGTATTCTCATTCTTTTTTTTATTAGTATATTTTACATATGACTTACAACTCGTTCATCTTAAACTTATGTCGCAACAATCGCTACGAAAACGCGCTCGGCCTCGATAACTATTCGTCTCATTATTCTGGTTATTTGATCTTCCTGTATTATCTTGAGTCCGCGCCTAATAAATCTGGCCCTAATAGCCTGAATACTACCTATTTTACAGTTAATTAACTCCACCTGGAAATTACCAACAAACCCTACATAAGTCATCTATAAAATCAAAGTCCATGACTCTGGTTTTACCTTTTCCCAATGTGTTAATGATCTTAATGAATGACAATTTATTACTTCTGCACGAATGAAGATTTTGACAGATAAGTAGACTATAACTGACGATAAAATTTTTCAACTGAGTTAACGTTGAAAAATCAACTACGTATCGGATATTTAATCCATTTATTGTAAAGTGTTTAACACAGGGAACTGCTGCTATAATTTGCAATACTAGACAATACTATCATAGCTTGACAGGTATTGATACGTACTCGTTGAGTACGTTGTGGTCGACTCTCCTGATGATTCACTTTCTCCTGTCTTCTTCATTGACCTCTGCGATCTGTTTGTACTCTTCGAGGTATAGCAATGCCAAGAAGCAGTCTGCTTTAAGCTGGTAACACAATTGCCGTTCTTGAACTTCTCGAACTGCTCCAGTCCTCTTTTAAAATCGTCCATAATCTCTGCAGAAGAACATGATATAAATATTTACAATGATCGATCGATCTTACTACTAATATTTACATTAACATTTGGCGCTGTACACTTAAAAGATTGGACGCGAATCCTTGTTTGATGTTTGGTAGGTAGCCCAAGTCGAGCATTCCATCAAACAAATATCCACCGAACTTATTATAATCAGCTACATCTTGGTCGTGCATTCTTGCCAACTCACTTGCGAAATCGCTAAGTGGTTTAGGAACGTCGGTGTCACCAAAATATTTGTTCAAAAATGTCTTTGGCTTGTCTACAAAGTCACGTTTATGTCCATGCAACAGGTAAGTATCATCAATTGACTTTGACCATGGCAGCGTACCTGTTGCCCATTCGACCATGTTATAGAGAAGTGACTCCAGGTCACCATATGCCGAGTATATACCATAATAGTCGTATATACTTGAGTACATAGGGTCGCTTTGTTCGGCTTTGAGCTCGTTTGGTTCGAAAGGTTAGACGTGTAATGGCGTGATTTGCGAATAATCAATCAAATATACTTGTTCATTGTTCTCAACGTCAAAAAGAATATTTGATGGTTTTAAATCGACGTAGGCGTATTTATTCTCATGCAAGAACGCCAGCACAAGTAACACTTGCCAGGCAATGCTGAACACTTCACATAAGGGCAGTTTATTATCGTTACGTTGTAACTTCTCTCTCAGGCATTCGCCATGTTTCTCAAGTATCAGAAATCTACATTGGCACTCTTTATTTAAGAAGCTGGCCAGGGCTCTGGGTATGCCTAATGATGGCACCTTACCTGAATCCACCCACTGGTTGACTTTTTCTTCGTTTCCAATTTCTGCATAAAAGGTGCATTCGATTCGTAAGTGGTCCTTTTCTAAAGGCTCTGCCTTGCAGATGGCCCGAATCGTGTCACGATTTTCGTGGTTGAATGGTACCACCTCTACCACTTGGCTTCTTTTTCCTCTATGAAGTGTCTTGCCAGTTAACCATCTATTCGCTTTTAAGTCAGCTATAATGAGTTCCTTTGGAACCGCTGGCATTTTTTTGGAAAGAGTTAGCGTTTCTCTAGCCTCTTTATTCCGAGAGGCAGCCTTGCTTGCCTTTTTTTAGTTTGAGCAGACTGGTTACCTTTCTTTAGGCTGTTTGTAACTACTTTAGTTTTTTTCTTAGGTCTTTTAGCACTTTGTGCGACCTTGTTCTTCTCGACAGCTTCCTCAGGCAGAACCTGAATTCCCTCCAAGTCCTCTGAAACACTGTCGTTTTGCTGCTTTGCAGCCTTGGAGTTTCTGCTCTGCGAGTCTGAGCCAACATCCTTCTGTGTTGTAGCTTCAGTACTCTCTTTCAGGCTGGACTCGTTTCTAGGTGGTTCATGAACTTGAACACGTGCCTGATGAACCGAACCTTGGCTTTGATTGTCTTAAGAGGTTGTCTCTGCCTGATCGTCTTGCATAAAGTACGCCGGTTTCAGCAATTCGGCTGCTACTATTTTGTGGGCATTTTTTACTCTGATGACGAAGTTCTTCCCATTATCTGATCTACTTATCACCTTATATGGACCAGCGTAAGGTCTGTCGAGCGTTGGTTTAATGGCCTTTACTTTCATGAAGACGTGAGAGCAGTCCTTCAGGTCCTTGTAGACAAAGGTCTTACCAGAGATGTTATGGTTGACTGGAACTGGCTTAAGACAATTCATGTATTCTCTGAACTCGTCTAAGAAGGCAGGTCTATCAGGTTCTCATCCTGATAAAGTGACGAATTCCCCTGGAACTCTCAGACCGGTACCATAAACAAAATCCGCTGGACAGGCGTGCGTGTCTCTACGAACGCTAGTCCTTAAGCCTAATAACACGAATGGTAGTGTATCGATCCAGTCACCATTGTCTGTATGACACCTGAGTGCGGCCTTCAAAGATCTAAGCCAACGCTCAACCAAGCCGTTAGCTTGAGGGTGATATGCGGTAGTTCGTATTCATAGACTACCCAATATTCTCAACAGTTGAGCAAAAAGTTGTGATTCAAATTGCTGACCTTGGTCAGTTTTTATGATCTCAGACGAGCCACCCAAGCACTGCAAAAAGTTTTCGTGACAGTTAGAGCAGTTGTATCTTTTATTGGTATTGCTTCAGGCCACCTTGTAAACCTGTATGCCATTGTGAGGAGATACTTGTAACCTCTGCAAGTGGGCAGTGGCCCCACTATATCTATATGTACGTGAGAGAACCTCGAGTCTGGGACAACAAAATGTTCAGGTAAAAATTTATTATGGCGCGAGGTTTTGCATTGTTGACATTTAACGCAATATTTGCACCATCGCGTTTTTCCTGCCTTAATACTTTTGGTACATATGGACGAATGACCTGATCCAGTATATCACAATAGAGTGGGACATCGTTCTTAACCCATGTTAACTCTTGTAACTTGAGAGGATATTTACCATTCTGAAGGATTTCCTGCAGCTGTTCATCGTTCGCTTGCTCATTACTGAGCGTAGCTAGAACGAAGAGCTGAGGCATATTAAAAGCGTCTATGTTAGCTTTTAGGTCCATGATAACAGGATCACTATGATCAATTTCTACGCTATCGATGTTAAAGACTCTGGCCGAACGCATTTTATCTATTCGTAATAGAGCGTCTGCTACTGGTTTCTTCACCTTTGATGTAACATAGCTCAGCGTTAAATTACGACAGGTAGGTGAGTTGCCTAATCCTTCTCGCATTAGCTTTCTCTGAACTCTGTGACATAGCAAAAGTCAGAGGTTTATGATCTGTCAGTATTTTAAACTGTCGAGTTTCGACGAAGTAGTGAAAATACTTGACTGCATCGAACACTGCCGTGAGTTCTCGATCATAAGCTGAGTAGTTTAGCTGCGCAGTGGTAAATTTGCGCGAAAAGAAAGCTAGCGGTTTCCAAGAGCCGTTGAATTTTTGCTAAAGGACCGCTCCCATTGCAAAGTCCGACGCATCTGTTACTATGCGTGTCTCGGCTTTGCTGTCAAGATAAGCGAGATAAGTCGCATTAGCCAGGTCTTGTTTAGTTTTTTTAAACGCTGCTTCACTTTGTGCACTCCAATCTATGGGCCATTTATCTTTCTTTCTAGCTCCTTTTAGGAGTTCATTTAAGGGCCTGTGTACTTTAGCCGCTTTAGGTACACATTTTCTGTAGAAATTAAGCATACCCATATATCTTCTTAATTCATCGACAGTTTTAGGCTTAGGATAATCCCATATCGCTTTGACCTTGCCTTTGACAGGCTTAAACCCGTGTTCGCCGATTGCGTGACCGAGAAAATCTAATTGGTCGACACCAAATGCACACTTGTCCACGTTGAGCAGCAAATGAGCTTCTTCAAGTCTTCTGAATACCTCGTTGAGGTGTTGTTCATGCTCTTTGTGGCTAGCAGAAGTACGTTTTCGTATACACGAAAACGTACATTAGGTCTCCCAAAGCATGATCAACGCAACGCTGAAAGGTCTGTGCCGCGTTTCTCAGTCCGAAGGTCATTACCTTGTACTCAAACAGGCCAAACGGTGTGATTGCTGCCGTTTTAGGCCTGTCTGCCTCCGCTACCGGTATTTGGTAGTAGGCTTTCTTTAGATCGAGCGACGTGAAGATCTTTCTTTCGCTCAGAAAAGCCGGGAAATCGTGAAGATGCGGCACAGGGTACCTATCAGGTACAGTGATTTTGTTGAGGGCGCGATAGTTGCCACAAGTTCTCCACCGACCGTCTTTCTTGGGAATCATGTATATGGGACTAGCTCATGAACTACTAAAGGGTTAACAAATACCTTCGTCGCACAGCTGTAGAAATGCAGCCTTCGCTGCTGCCATCTTTTCTGGACCTAATCTTCTTGCACGTTGTGCGATAGGTGGTGCATTGGTCTTGATATAGTGGTATACTCCTCTGTACTGCAGGGGTGCAGATTGTTCAATGCCTAATACTTTAAGATATTGATTTAGCACGTGCGCAAAATTGTTAGAAGGGTCGACGATTGATACTTTGATATATTTTACGACTTTTCCTATTGCTTTCACTGCTTCCATTGTTGTACCATCTATAAACTTTCTGAGCTGCAGATCTGCCAACAAATGGTGATGTCGCAGTAAATCGCCACCTATTATCGGGAACCATACGTCTGCTATTATTAACTTCCATTTAATAATTCTTTTTAACCCTAAGTCAAGATTCAGGCATTAAATACCATAAGTATTGATGATGGTATTGTTTGCTACGTACAACCTGATTTGTGGTGTGTTTGTGAGTCGACGTTTCCTTCTTGGTAGCAAAAAAACTTCAGCTCCTGTGTGAATTAGGAAGAGCTCTTTAGTATTTCTATCTTCGACGTGGGGGCGGGTGGATGAGCACTCTGCTTCTGCCTCCGTTGCAGCAGAGTCTATACGTTTCCCGTATTCGGTTTCTTTTTGCTCGGTTGATTTTTAAGCAAGTATTTTAGAGCGCAATCTCCTTTGCAGGTATATGCCTTCTCACCGAACCTTCGGTGGTAATAACACAGCTTGTGGGGCGTAACAATTAAGTTACGACCACACTTACATTATGATGGCAATGTAAGAAGTTGGAACAAGCTGAATCTATTGTTCCAGCGTTTCGTCCCAGGTTTGACTACGGGAACTCATCAGTGAGGCTATGTAGCCGGACCCTGCCTCAGACGCCTTCAGAGGGAGAGAAGTTTGTCGGTCTTATATACAAACTGAGACCAATTCCCTGCGCTTGCGAGATAACGACATTTCGGGTTTCCGCCCAGTGGCGGTTTACCTTACTTGTCGGTTTCTCTGTGTGTTACCCAATTATGGTAACACTGCACGGCTGGCAAGTACGGGCCCCACAAGCTCACTATTAGTTTGCCTGCTCAATCCGTCGCCGTCCTGTTGTCAATTCTAGTTGTTTAAGCTCTTGCTCCTTTTTCTAAATGCTTTTTTCTTTTTTTTGTTATCCTGATCATTGTCTCTGTTGTTTTTAAAGCTCGTTTGTTTTCTTACACTCTTTTCGAGTGCTTCAATACGAGCATCTAAGTCTATGTCTACAACTTAGTCGGTCGTAACCTCGTTAATGGTTTTACGTGCTATAACTGGTTCTTTAGCTAGCGTTTCCCAAGCGAAATCAGCTTGGTTTAACAAAGTCTGTTCCGGTAGAAATGCAGCGTTTGCTCCGAGATATAATGCTATCTCCATCGGCAATCTCTCTTTCCAGATCTTGAGGATGGTGCACCTTGGTATATTGGTACCGGCCAAGTCCAGTAACTTCCTGAAGAAGTCTGAAGGACGTAGAGAACCCATTTTCAAACCCGAGAAAAGCTCATGGAGCTTTCACTCTTCGGTGACAGTATGTGTCTTTTTAATGTGAGTCTTTAGGTACTCATACTTGCCGCCGGTAGGTGCGTATTTAACTACACTGATGACTTTTTGAACTTCCTTCTGTCCTATATTTTGGACCAGGTTCCAGAACTTGTCCTCATCCAAGTGTATGCCTTTCTTAGTCATTTTGACTTCTAATAAGCTGAACCAGCTGTCGACGTCGCTTCCCCAGAGAGGTTGAAATTTAATCTCTGTAGCCGTGCCAGGTTGATGGTCGTAGGTTCTTCCTACAAAACTGCTTGGCCTAGAATACGTTGGCGGCTGAGAAAACGACACAGCTGTTGTTGTAGGCATATTTGCACTGACGAATATAGCATTAACATTGCTTTCAGAACCGTTTGTACGTTCTGAACTTGTAACGACATCTCTCTCAGCTGGTGTGCTATGGACGCAATTACTTTGACCATTCTCGATCAGGTTTTGCAAAAGAGCTACACTTTGCGTGCTCTGAGTTTTGCTGTTTGTGCTACTCGTGATTTCTGATGAACAACTCGCGCCGTTTCCTATATTAAAAGCTGCTTGACTTTGAGCTAAAGTTCTTAGCATCTGTTGAATCGGAGCTAACCCGTGCTCCATGGCGTTAAGTCTGGTTGCCTGACTACTAAGTTGTTCCTCTACGGAATTCTGCGAGCGTGACTAATATTAAAATCTATCCTACCGTGACCTACGTTTCCTACACTAGTAACAGGTACGCCAAGTGCTTGTGTCCTATTTTCTGCATCAATGTGAGGTGAGACACTTCTGTTGTCTTCGTCAGAAGACTGTACCTCCATTATATTTCCTGCACTTTCGTCTAACGGAGCCATTCTATTGTACACAGTGTTGTTTCGGGTCTTATGTAGTTCAGAAAAATGTACTACCGACATTTGTAATACTTTACACAATTCGTCAGTCACACCTGCGCTTGGAACTGACACTCACAAACGGTCCAATACGCCACGCCACAATTCTTTTTGACTCACATTGTCCACTCTCTCACTCAAACTGGGATGTACGGATTTGTGGACGACTTATAACTAATACAATTGATGTTAATTTAGTAATCATACAACTAAAACGCGGTCGTGCTTGCACACTGCGGCTCGAGACACATAATCTGCCGGAGCTAGACAACGTCGGCACTCTAAGTGCCTCGGCAAGACCGCACCTCTTACCGCGGGCGCGACCACACCACAAGATGTTTAAAAAAACTATATAAAACTACGTCCGCTCCTCCGCTGGCTCTTATTTTCTCTCCACTCCGCAGAGAATTAATTGTGCGCTACGCTTCAAAAGAATGTAACCTACTTTACCCTAATTACCGGAGCCGAGCGCAAAATTTCAGAGCAAGCGGTACGAACCGTGAGCTAGGGTCTTATATGTGCTCACTAAGCACTGACTTCAATACAAGATTATTTACACTTTATATTTTCACTACACAAAACAAAAAAAATCACAAGTACCCAGCTCGCGCCTCGCACGTTAAAAAAGGAATTTACTTTATTAATCTTTTCAATTTGACTAAAATTTTATCAAAAACTATCACACAAATACTTTGTATTTAAACTCACTTGCTCTGCGCACGCTTACTTAGATTTAATGTCTTTGTTTAATGATGTTCCCCTTTATTTATGTGTGTTTTTAACACAACAATAAATTACTTTCTATTTACAAAGTTACCAAAAAAAGAAAAAATGAAAAATTCTTCTAATCTTATTCTTTTCAAAAAAAGGGAAAAATCACAAACAGGTTAGTAATTTACAAAAATAATTTTTCGCTGTCTAAAGATAATAACTTTTCTTCGAGAATCTAGGAATTTCCAATTGCGTGGCGTCCCGGAAGTTGATAAAAAATTGTTAAAATTCAAATTTCATATTTTAGGTTAGGTTATATGTAAGCTTGTAAAGCGTTAATTTAACTGTTGCATCGCGTCTCTTTTAATTGCCAAGATGGCATCCGTTTTAAAAATTTTAGCTTGCGCGCTACTAATCAAACGAGCATTAGCTCAAAATGGCTACGATGTACATTATGAGAAAAACATGGTTTTTCAAAATATTTTTTGAGCACTTTCCAACGCGCACCATTGCTTTTTATGCGAGATTTTTAGATTAACGTTTTTTCTTTCTTCATTTAATTTTGTTAGATTTTATTTTTTTGCTCGCTCGCGTTTTTTATTTTTAAGAAGCGAAATTTTCGCTCGTGCGACACGCACTTGATTAATCTGTTTTTTTTATACTTTTTTTTTTAAAGACGCAGGCGAAGAGACTGTTGCTTTGCTTTGTTGCGACGATGCTGGGGTTGCTGCTGGCGATGATGATGCTGCGATGCTGATGCTGATGCTGCTACGAGATGCTGCTTAATGACACTTTGTGACTCCGGTACTGCTGTCCCTTAGACCCGGCCGCTTCCTTGTCGATTTTTTGTTTTTTTACCCTGTAACAGCGGTGAAATCAGTTTTTGACTTTGGCTGTTTTTTGTTTGCGCTGCTAACAGAAAATGGCCGCTTTTCAGCTCGGTGTTTTTCGCTAGCGTTCCACATAAATTGTTGCAGATACGCGGCGGCGGCACTCACCAATTAATGTTGAGTTATTCCGATGATCTCCTCTTTGAATCCTCAGCCTCGTTGACGTCGCCCTGACGCTCAACGTTGTGAAAAAAGGATAGCCAATTTCCGTTTAGAGAAATCCTCTTCGAATGTCACGGTCACCAATGTAAGGATTATGTTGTTGGATTATCTTGTAGTATAGACTGAAGGTGTCTTCCCCAAGAAGGTGCTCTGGGTCCTTACATATACCCAGGAGTTATGGTTGAGCGGGCAAATAAAAAGACTGAAAATCAGAGGAAAATAATTCGTTTTATTACTTAAAACTTTACCGGCAACCACCAGCTTAACGCATTCGACTTTCTAACTCTCAAGTCGGAAGCGCACTGGTTTTCTTTTCTAAGATGGCTGTTTTTATATGTACGCCATCTGGTAACCCTACGTCGGCGCTGAACATCTTACATTTTGCTACGCGAGCTGTATGTTGTCCCCACATATATATATATATATATTTATATATGTATATATATATATGTATATATATCGAAGTATTTGGAACAAAGCCCATGCATTACTAATGTATTATATATATATAGATATATGTATGTATTGCATCGTATGGATGCGTTCACAGACTTTTCATTGTCTTGCTTACGAAATTAAGTACGCATACAAATGGCTGTGTTCCACGCGCTTTTCGAAGTTGCGCACCAGTAATGCTTAGTATATTGCTGTATCCGAAAATCTACTGTACATATTGGGGATTTCTTTATAGATAAGGTGTATCGACCAATCAGAAAGCTTCTTTCGAGCTATTTAACGCGTGATAAATTTTGTGAACTTTGATAATAACGGATTTCACTTCGTTAAAAATAACCACTGTCAGCTTTACTGTAATCTTTCGAGTCATAATGCCGAATATTCGAGAACCAACATTTAATTTCTTGCAGGTAAAATAATAATATTTAATCCTTTACTATGAATTTTACAAATTAAAATTATTTTCATTATTTAATAAGATTAAAAGTATTATTTCTAAATGAATAAAAAGTATTATTTTCATTGTTAAAATATGTTAAAATAAATTGCTTCGTTTCTAATAAAATTTATTATAAGTGAAAATAGACTAAAAAATAAATGAGAAATTTTTTTTTTTTTTTTTATTCAATTCATTATTTCTTTATAAAGAAAATAATATTCATTATTTAATCTATTTTGAATATATATTCCAACCATATAAATTTTCATTATCATAGACGATCTTAGGCTCCTATTCATAGACCTAACTCAAGTAGCGGTTGTTACTTGAACCTAATTCTGTCTTTGTCTCTCCATGATAAGAATAAAAGACATGATGCAACCGTTATTTGATCTAATAGCTACACTGGAAAAAAAATTTCTTTGTAACGAAAAAAATTTTATATATTCTTTCTGGCAATTGGTGTAATATTTTTTGTATCAATATCATTTATTCTGTCAGTTAAAATAAAACTTTTAAATATCAATAAAACATCCCTCAACATACATAAGATATTTCTTAAACTTAACAATATTTCATACTGGAAATTATTAATTTTATATTAAATTTATATTTCGTAATATTAAAATAAAAATAGAGTTAAATAATTAGAATAAAATTTCCTTCAATAAAATTATTTTTATTAATCTAAAAAATATTTCGAATTAATTAATTTCTACGTACCGAATAGAAGTAACTATTCATTGAATAAATATTATCTTTCTTTAAAAATATATCTGAATTTTTAAGCCTAAAAAAAATTTTTTTGTAGTAGAATATATTATTTTGAAAACATGAAATATCACTTTTAAGCATAGAAATAATTTGTTACAAGTCAATTTAAAATATTAGTTTAAATAAATGTTTCAACAAATTTAAGTTCAATTTCTGCAATATGAATTCCAATTTTTTTTTAATTACTTAAACTCTTTTGATTCAAAGAAATATTTTTTTATTCGAAGAAATATTTCTTTAAAACAGTTAAATGTTAATTAACTGTTAATAAAAAATTATGTCTTTGAATTAAAAAATTATTTGTTGTAAGATATTTTTTTCATTTTTATATAAAAATTTTTTTATATAAATACTACATTTTTTCAATAAAAAAATATAGCATTGTTTTCAAGAAAGTTTAACTGACTTTTAACACTTTTTCCGAAGTAACTAATTCCTTAAAGTTAATAAGATATTTTTCTAAATTCAAACATTTTTTCTTTGGAAATGTAAGATTTTCTTAAAGAATATTTCAAGGGTTTTTTTCTGAGTTTAAAAAATATTTCATTAATTTAAAAATGATTTTTCTTTTGCTCAAAAAAATTCATTTATTTGCACCGTTTTTCTTCGATTCAAAAACACCTTCTCTAAAGTTAAAAAAACTTTTTTCTCTGCGTAGTCACAAATTTTTCGTGAAAATCAGAGATAAAAGGAACATTTTGACTCATACAACACTAATTAAGTATCATTTCATAACAATGTATAATAACTATTTTTATGGTGAAAAATAAAGCTTCCTTTTTTTTAAACATTCTGCAGTTAAAAATAAAATTTCATTTCTTCAATATGATAGGACAAAGATATGCGACCTGCTTTAGGATAAATTTAAAACTAACGTGCCTGTTTTCTTTTAATATCTTAAAAATGAAGCGTGTAGCTGCAAAGGTGGCTATCTCCATTTTTTCCGAATTCATTTTTATTGCATTTTCGTATACTGAACATTAAAATTAATCATGAAAAAATCATATGGGACCAAAATATAGGTATAGTCTTTTTTTATGAAATGAAAAAAATATGGTGTATTGCAAAATACACTGACTTTTAAGTATAAGTACAGCAGGAAATGTTATTTCTTGAAAAAAATTTTTTTGGAGATAACTACTTTTGCAGCTACACGCTTCAAATAATACATGCTTTTGATTAACAATCATTGATTATTTTATTACTCACTAATGTCAAATTATTTTTTTCTTTTATGCTATAATATTTAAAAAATCAATAATTTATAAAAAAAAATTATATCTTTTTATTACTATTAAAGTTAATAAATAATTAATATATTAAAAATAACAACAAAAATTATTGAAATTAGATAGTTGTTTATTAGTACAGCTTACAGGAGAATGATCAATATTGTTACATAATAAATAAACAAATATTGTTTACATGACAACCAGATAGATAAATGAAAATACTTCAACAATAAACAAATTCTAATCGCATTGCCACACTGCCTTCCCGCTTTATAAATAAATCTGAGTTGTTATTGCAGTTTTGCAGATGTTATCTTTATAAACAGGAATCTGTTGATGAGCTTTAACTAAATCTATTTTTGAAAACACAGTACATCCGTCTAAGTTGCAAATGAAATCGTGAATGTGTCTAACAGGATAACGATCAGGAATTGTGCGATTATTTAACATGCAATAATCACCACAAGGACGCCAATCTGATTTACCTTTTGGCGCTAAATATAAGGGTGAAGACAAAGGGCTCTCCGAAGGACGAGCAGTACCACACTGCAGCATATCTTCAAATTGCTTTTTTGCTATTTCTAGTTTATCGGGAGCCAAACGTCTTGGATTACATGAAACTGGTTGATTAAGTATTGTTCGAATATGATGAACGGTTTCGTGTTTAATTTTACGATCTATTCCAAAGGACGAGTTAAATCAGGAAATTCAGCAAGAATACTTGAAAATTCCGATGATGAAGTCACATCTACAGTTTTAACACTTAATTGAGAAATTGTTTGAATGTATCCTGTTGATCGTAATCCAGTAGTACCATCAATTAAAAACTTTCCATGACAATCTGGAAGTAAATAAATATGTACAAGAAAATCAGAACCTATAATTGGAACATCAACATCTGCAATTACAAATTTCCAAGTAAAATCACGACGAAGACCAAAATTTAATTTGATTGTGAAAAAGCCATATGTTTTGATTTCACTGTTGTTTGCTGCACAAAGATGAAATTCAGTAGCAGAAAGACGCCTATGTAAATGATAACGTGGAAAACAACAAATATCAGAACCAGTATCAATTAAAAAATCTCGTTTTGAAAATTGGTCTGTAACGAGAAGACGGCTACTTGAAGGAGAGCAGTTAATCGCCGTCCTGATAAACTGCTTTACTAGTTTTCCGGCTTAAAACTGCAAGGTGCACAGTGGAAAAAAATTTTCGAAGTTAAAATTTTAACATAAAAATTTATGAATAATACAAAATTTTGAATAATAAAATTTGTAAATTTTACAAATTTATTTGTGTTAAAATATAATGATTGAAATGATGATTAGATATCAAATAATGACTTTCTCGTATTTCTTTCTGTTAATATATTTAAAAAAGAGAGAGAGATAAAGAAATATAAGAAAAAGGATAAAATGATGGATGTTGGCGTGGATCAATAAAATCATAAACAAACTAATCTCATTTGATAATATTACATTATCGTTCAAAGGCGAACGTAAACGAATGATTACGAAAAGAGTCGATTATTTTTTAATATGAGTACATCATAGGAATAGAGCCGGTTAGTAGCTCAGTCGGTAGAGCGTTGGATTCGTAATCTCGGGGTTCTGAGTTTGAATCCCGCTCTCGGCAACTGATTGATAGAAGCACCACTATACGTTACATGTGCTTTGTTCACAAACACACTAACGAGCTCCGTTGCTGATTAACATCACAAATAGCATAAATTTAGCAACGTTAAAGAAGAAAAAAAAATTTACAAATTTTTGGAGTTACAAAAAGAGTTCATGACATTTGAGTCTTAGATTTTCTTTTAACTTTGAGATATTTTTTCTTATATAAAATTATGAAAAAAGCCTTATTTCTAAGGTGCTACTCTCGATTTTTGCCAAATTATCAGCAGATTTATCTAAATTTTTAAAAACTTGCATCTTTTTATAGTTATACTTTTTTTAAAGAAATTATTCTAGAAGGTTTTTATTTTATCACGTGAGATCTCATGTAAATTCTCATATGAGATCTTATGTCATTTTTTTTTAATAGGGGACTGCTGATAATTTGGCAAAAATCGAGAGTTGTACCTTAGCAATAAGGCTTTTTTCATAATTTTATATAGAAAAAAAATATCTCGAAGTTAGGAGAAAATCTAAGACCCAAATGTGATGGACTCCTTGTTAGCAAAAATAAATATTTACAAACTAAAATTTATCTTGCATTTAAGGCATTTTTATTGCATAAAATAATAATAATGCTGATATTGGCATTACAACTCGCGTCTTCTGCTAACTAAAAATACATTTGTTTATATATATGGGACGTTTCACGTCAACTCACCTAACAAAAAAATAGAATTTGTCGAAAATCTGTGAAAATATTCTATTTGATACCCAAAATATACAAAAAAAATTTTAGAGGTCCAAGTCAAAGGGGTCAGGATTTAAAAGTGATGGAATTTTTCGAATTTTCCAAATTTTTTGCTAAATAAATATTTTAATGAATTTTTTCCTCAAAAACAATCAATTTTTCGTTAAAACTTAATAGAATACTTTTTCTTGGAAATTAGATGTAGAATTCACCTGAATTTTTGCAAATTATAATATACTGATTTTTATGCTTACTTGATCGATTTAAACATACTATTTAGTATATCTAAAAATCGAGCAGGTTAAATTGGCTTTTTAAAGTCTTATTTTTTTTTGTTTTTTTATGAGGAAAAAATATACGAAGCCTCCAGTTGGGCAGCCTTCTCAAAGTTACTTAATTGTGCAAAAATGTCTGTAAAAATCGTTATTTTGGATCAATGATGAGATTCGTGATTGTTTTTCTGAAAAAGTATTGATTTTTGGGACAAATGTATAAAAATGTTTTTTATTGGAAATTGTATGTAAAATGTATGTAAATTTTTGTAAATTGGAGGCTTCGTATATTTTTTCCTCATAAAAAAACAAAAAAAATAAGACTTTAAAAAGCCAATTTAACCTGCTCGATTTTTAGATATACTAAATAGTATGTTTAAATCGATCAAGTAAGCATAAAAATCAGTATATTATAATTTGCAAAAATTCAGGTGAATTCTACATCTAATTTCCAAGAAAAAGTATTCTATTAAGTTTTAACGAAAAATTGATAGTTTTTGAGGAAAAAATTCATTAAAATATTTATTTAGCAAAAAATTTGGAAAATTCGAAAAATTCCATCACGTTTAAATCCTGACCCCTTTGACCTGAACCTCTAAAATTTTTTTTGTATATTTTGGGTATCAAATAGAACATTTTCACAGATTTCCGACAAATTCTATTTTTTTGTTAGGTGAGTTGACGTGAAACGTCCCATATATATAATATATATATGTAAACAACATGACCATTTGATATAGGAAAAACATGCAGAAACCTATGGAGAATATTTAGTTTTAGTTGATTATTTTACTAATTAAAAATCCGATTTAAAATGGTACAACTAACAAATGTGCATATTATAGTCATTTACGATTGCATTTTTTAAAATAATGAGTTAAATAATCAATTAAAATTTAATATTCTCCATTGGTTTCTGCATATTTTTCCTACATTGAGCAGCCATTTTTTAGCTAGCAAATGCGCGAGTTGTAATGCCAATATAATTATTAAAAGTATGAGATTATTTGAATAACTAAGTACACACACGTTTGTAAAAATAACAAACTTCGTGTGTTAATTCTACAAAAATTTTTATGTTGATTTTAAAAGTACACAAAAATTTTTAAATCACAAAAATTTTTATGTACTTTTAATTTTACAAAGATGTTTGTAAAATTTTAACACAAAAATTTTTGTACAAAAAAAAATTTGACGAATTACACAAAATTTTTTACTGCGTGGAATACATTTTTTGGCTTTATTTTGAAATTTGTCATGGTACCAACACTAACGATCATGACTCTGTTTAGTACTCGCCTTATCTTTAGGTTGATGACGATAACGTCTACGAGAACGAGTGCAATTATCACGAGAAACAGAAAGCTCTGTAACCTGTTTGCTTAAAGATTTAATTGCGCAAATCAAAGAATTTTCAATACCTATTTCAATAAATGTAGCACAAACAGCAAGGTTAGGTGATGCAGGAGAAACTTCTACAATTTCATCTGCCAACTCTGAAAGTTTTTCCAACGTTAGTTCCGATTACACAGTGAGAATCGCTTGTACACTTGATGTAAGACGTCGTAGCCAAAGCTGCCGTAATAGGTTATTCTGTACTGGTTGTCCCAATAAGTTTGCGTAAATGTCGTAGAAACTGCGATGGTTTGCGGTCACCTGATTCCTCCTCGCTAATAAGTTACCTAACACGCTGCTCTTCAGAAGCAGATAATCGTTCAATTAATTTTGATCGTTAACATGTAGTGGGTTATCTGCAGGAGGATTGTTGATAATATCCTCAACCTCTACGGCAACCCGAATTTCCAATTGAGACACTACATAATGAAACTTTGTTACCTCATTAACAATATTAGAAATGAAAAACTGTGAGTCAGCCTGAGAGAACTATAAACTCGGACTATCCGACCAAAAAGGCGGCAACTTGACTGCAACGCGATGAACAGCTGATTCATAAATTTGTTGATTTAAATTAGCGTCAACATTATTTTCTCGACGCTGTTGTTGTTGTTGCTCGAGTTGTTCTGCAAGTCTCCGATTTTCTACTTGAAGTTGTTGTAATTGGTTAGGAAGATCACCGTCGTTATCTCTTGAAGACACCATTTTTTAATCTTCTCTAATTCCATTTAGATTAATATTCTTTTGTCGGGGTCACCAATGAAATTAATAAATAATTATTATATTGAAAATAACAACAAAAATTATTGAAATCAGATAGTTGTTTATTAGAGTACAGCTGACAGGAGAATGATCAATATTTTTAAACAATAAATGAACAAAACTTGTTTACATGACAACCAAATAGATAAATAAAAATACTTTAACAATAAACAAATTTTAATCGCATCGCCACACTATTTGGTTTTTGAATAACACTAATTTAAAAATTCGTTCCATGACACAATATATAAAAAAGTTGAGATTTAGATTAGAACAGGACAAAAATAAATGACCCATTATGAAACAAAATTTTCAAGGGTTTGCTTTAGACCTACTTTATCGATTAAAAATAGTTTAAAAATAAATTCCGTTTTTTTCCATATAAATAAATATCAGAATTGTTTAAAATCCCTAGCAGAAATATAAAATGTTTAAAAATGTTTAAAACTGTTTAAAACTATTTAAAACAGTTTATAAGTGTAAAATTTGGGATATTTAAAACAGTCAAACAGTTTTAAACATTTTTAAACACTTTCAAAAAGTTTTGAAAAGTTCGAAATGATTTCAAACAGTGTTTAATAGTTTTGAATTTTTTATGTTTGAAAGTTATAAATTATTTTAAATATTCAAAATATTTCAATATAATTTTAGGTCAATATAAACTATTTTTTATTAGCTTGAACAGTTTTGAACAGTTTTAAACAATTTTGAACAATTTTAAACAGTTTGATACACAAACATTGTTTCATAATTTTGTGTTTGTAAACATTTTCTTATATATATTAAAATTTATATAATATATAGGAGAAAATGTTCACTTTAGTTTCAAATTATTCTGTATTGTTTAAAACTGTTGAAAAATGTTTAAAATTGTTTATAACTGTTTTAAATGTTCCAAATATAACACTTATAAACTATTTTAAATATTTTTAAACAGTTTTAAACAGTTTTAAATAATTTTAAACTATTTCAAACAGTAATGCACATTTTATATTTCCACTAGGGATTGGAGATATTATCTTCTTCTCTACTTTATAGCCAGCGGGTCTCTTTATCGCTGTAGACTGAGACCCGTGATTTCATCTGACTCATGTAATTTTTATTGGCCAGGGAGACTTTTTAATTGGTTTTTCCTGGTCTCCTAGTTCTATTTCACAAAGAAAAATTTAGAAAAATTTTTCCAAAATTTTCCCGGGGATTAAAATTCCGTCTCCTACAGCATGAGCCAAGAGCCTTAGCCCTTCCGCTATCACCGCTTCTACTTATAGGTGTAAACTTATTTTATATAAATGAGAAGTGGAAGCGTGTAATTATGTATAAATTTAAAGAACAAGCCGAGAAAAATCATCCGTACTGAAAATATTATATGAACTCTCATGTGAGATCTCATATGAAATCGCCTATGAAATCTCATATATATTCGTTGAATTTTGGAAATAAAATAAATATATGTAAGATCTCATGTCAGATAGCACATGTATTTATTTTATTTTAAAAATTCAACGAATATATATTCGATTTCATATGCGATCTCATAGGCGATTTCACATGACATCTCATATGAGAGTTCATATAATATTTTCGTGTAAGATCTCATATGTGATCTCACATGGGATCTCTTATATTTTTTATTCAATTTAAAAAATTTTAAAAAGATATTTATTTTTTTACTTTTTTCGTCTTGTTCTTTGAGTTTTGACAAGTTTTGACATTAGCTATATTAGTACAATGATTTTAGTTAAAATGAAAAATCCTTTGGAGCTGTTATTTTTTTATAAACTTAGATCGCTAATTAGATATCAAAGTGGACAAATCTAACCTCAAAATACTATAAATTGAAAACTTTTATACAACTTTTTCAGTATAAGATTTTGGTAGATTTCTTTAGTTGTCCGCACTCAAGTTGAATCCTACTAATTTTTTTCTTGAAGTGAAAAAACCCGATTAAATTCACCATTTACTCATAAACTTGGATCAGAAATATTATCAGAAGGGGAACCTTCATCATGCCCTTAATGTATTTAATTACACTAATATTATAAATACGTATTCGAACACTAGAACATCATCGTATTCGATAAATTTAGTGGAGCCATAAGACCCCATGCATTTTGCCCGGAGTCAGTAGTTCTTATTTTGGCCAATTTATTTAATTTGCATTGTATTTCATGGCGTCACTTTCCAATTAAGGATCAGCTTTCGACTAACTTTACCAATCGAAAATAGCTAAAGAAGATATTTAGTTTTTATTTATTTTTTGTTGGCTTGTTCTTTGAATTTTAATAAATTTACGCGCTTCCGTTTCTCATTTGTTAAAATGAATAGATATTTACAAGTAAAAGCAATTCTAATATATATTTTTATAAAAAATAAACGAAATTACTTCTTTCACTACTCTCAATCGGTAAAAAATGTCTAAAACCTCGTCTAAAACTAACCTTTAACATGCTGAATAGTATAATATTAAAATATGTGCATTACCTTATTTTTAACTTTAAACTTACATTGCATACAAATATAATTCTTATTATGAAAACTATGTAAATAGTCTGTATGAATATGATTATAATCATGGTTTGAAATTGTATTTGAGCACGATTTCAAATTTTTTCAGATTACGTTAGATTCATATTTGAATTAGGAAAACAAGCAATAAGATTGCGAGAATACTCTAAAATAAAAGTAAAATAAATAATTCTTGAGCTATAAAAACCTATATTATTTAAATCTGTATGATGCAATTGTAAACGATATGCAAAAATAATTTATCAGTATGATAAAAAAAACATATTAAGTACTAAGTCACTGTCGGTGCATTGAAGGTAGTTTGTCATAATGTTCTAAGACATAAATAAAACTGCAACTGTTTTTACGGTGACATGCAAATTGTGTAACAATTGGTTAGACGTGTTATGCTGTAAATCTAAACCAGATTCAGCTTGCGTCATAGAACGACACTACCTATTAATTAGAGATACTGTCATTAATCACTAACCCCGAGCCTCGTATACATGATTTCGTCTGTGATATGAAATAAGTAACTTAATTTTTGAATACATAAATTCTGTACAAACCTTTGTATACGAACGGCACCACTCTAGACTTCACTGAAAAGTGATGGCCTTCTCGAGTGTAAAAGGCGATATGCATAATTGTAGTGACTAGTTTCTTAACTATTACTTGTAAATATCGTTTAAATCTTGGTAAAAAATATATTTGTTTTTATTATTATTCAATCGCGAAGTATAATTATGCTCGAATATAGTTTCAATAATAATTCATAATAGCATGCTTAAGATAACGATTGTTTGGTACACGGAAAGAAATTTCGTCTTTGGGTATCTTCCTTGCGACGTTGCTAATTTAGTTGGACATCCAGCTAGTCTTGAAAAGGAACGCGCAAATTATTTATAATACAAAATTCTTTAAACGAATCTGCAGAGGGAATTCGCCGCGAGATTATGACTCTCAATCGGGATGCAAGAGCCTAAGAGTTAGGTTTATATATATAAAAAAAATGATTTGACACCAGGCATTAATTAAATAAATAAAAGAATGACTTTTTTAACTTGTAAAAATAAACATATTTAACTTCAATTTAAATTAAAAAATTTTAAGTATTTCGTCGCTAACACAATCATATATCTAATCAAATCAGTTTAATTCCCTTTTTTAACAAGGCTTCACTCTCACACTCTGACTCTATATAAATCTATCTATATCTCACTCTCTCTTTCTCTCTCACTATCGACACTACTATATGGCCCCACTAGATACTCCCACGATCCGAAATTTTGATCGTCGCTATTCGACACGGCGCCTCTATGTTATACTGTATCGTCTCTGATTCACCTCCCCTCTCGACGGCAGTAACAGAGGCTCTCTTCGCGGAAATTCAACACCCGCGCGTTGTAGGCGCAACTTTGGCTGATTTCTCGGAAAACAAAATTCTCTTTCGACTCTTTCACACAAATTTTACAAGTGGAAACATTAAAATCTTTTACATTTTTAAGTTATTCTCCAAATTTATAATTTACACTTCTCTTTTCACACAACTTAATTAAATAATAGAAAAAAAATACAACGTTTTATGAATTTATACTCTCTCTCTCTCTCTCTCTCTCTCTCTCTCTCTCTCTCTCTCTCTCTCTCTCTCTCTCTCTCTCTCTCTCTCTCTCTCTCTCTCTCTCTCTCTCTCTCTCTCTCTCTCTCTCTCTCTCTCTCTCTCTCTCTCTCTCTCTCTCTCTCTCTCTCTCTCTCTCTCTCTCTCATTACTATTTTTTTATAATTAAAATATTCTCGTTAGCTTGTAAAAATTAACAAATCCTGCTATTTAGAATTAATAAACTCGATTGAAAACCTCTGAATTCATATTTCCTCTGTGCGCGCTTTTCGAAATCGCAGGCCGATAAACTTGTCAACGCTCCCATGCTGGTCTCTCTTTCTCTCTCACACCTTATTCACATACAACGCGTTTGCAAACTCTGTTTATGCTCACACATTCTTACACGCTTTATAATAAAATAAATTAATCGTCTTAACTTTTCAACACTATTCACAACAATTGTTTCATACTTAAAGTCATTATTTTAAGTCTTCTCTCTCCTTCTTTTGGATGGCGCCACTACCGTCTTCTTCTCTTTCGCAACTTGGTCAGCGTTGCAGCTAGGCGGGAGTGTTTCAATCCAAAATCATTGCTCCGTCACATTATTTTACATGAAATAAATAAAGTTCACCATGTTACTCTCATTATTTTAATAGTTGAATAATTAAATTCCTTTTTTATTGGCGCCATGAGATCTCTCTCAAAAAAAATTAATTAACGCAATAAAAAAATAGACGAAAAAAAAATTTTTTTCTCTTATTAGGACGCGAAAATCGCGTCACATTATATTTAGAGTCTATTAATTTCATGAAAGAAACAACATTTCATAACTCTACATTTCGTATTATTTAAATTCGTAAGAAAATAAAATAAACTCTAAGGATCCTCGAATACATGCAAAACGAAACTGAACTTGATCTTATTCGAAATTCGTAATTATGGAATTTATGAGTCATCACAATAACGCAAGTGCATGGCCAAGCTACCTCAACTCGGCTCTAGGCGTCTGAGACCCCGAAAGTCGAGATTCTCGATTTCTGCAATACCTTTGAATAAGTTACTCTGACGTTAGTGGTTAAATAAATACAGGTATTCGAGAAACTTGTTTGGAATCAACACTTATATATATCCCTAAAAAACCTTTAAAAAGGTAAAATTACGGCAAATTAGCTTTAAAAAAAAATGTTTTTCACTATCTGAAAAATAAAAAATATTTTGTCAAAAATTTCAACTAATTTAAAACAATCAACTATGAAAAAATCTATTATATCTCTAAAAAAAGCTTTAACATTATAGATAATAAAAAAGTGGGAATTTAATTATTACAAAAATACACTTGAAAAATTACTGAAATCAATAATGTGTGGTCAAGTTTTAATATGATTTAAAATAATACTTACAAATGATATTGTACCTATATTTTGATGATAATAATGAATCAATAAAAAATTCCTTTGTTAAAAATAAAGTGTAAAAAAGCCATATAAAATGTTATTGAAAATATAAAACTATCTTCAACTAAATTAAAAAAAATAATAACTAATTAACGTAAAAGTAAGAATAAAAGTAATATTACAGCTATAAACTTGCCAGGCCCACCCTTGAAAAGTTCTATTTCTTGGTGAACACACATCCATTTAGAACATTTTGTAGGATTGACTTTGTAGAATCTCGTAAAGAAATTCAAAATAAATATTAATTTTCACAATTTAGTATTCAATGAAAAATAATCTATTTTTATAACATTAATGTTATATTTAACTTTTGTAGAGTGGGCCTGGCAAGTTTATAGCTGTAATATTACTTTTATTCTTACTTTTACGTTAATTAGTTATTATTTTTTTTAATTTTGTTGAAGATAGTTTTATATTTTCAATAATATTTTATATGGCTTTTTTACACTTTATTTTTAACAAAGGAATTTTTTATTGATTCATTATTATCATCAAAATATAGGTACAATATCATTCGTAAGTATTATTTTAAATCATATTAAAACTTGACCACACATTATTGATTTCAGTAATTTTTCAAGTGTATTTTTGTAATAATTAAATTCCCACTTTTTTATTATCTATAATGTTAAAGCCTTTTTTTAGAGATATAATAGATTTTTTCATAGTTGATTGTTTTAAATTAGTTGAAATTTTTGACAAAATATTTTTTATTTTTGAGATAGTGAAAAAGATTTTTTTTAAAGCTAACTTGCCGTAATTTTACCTTTTTAAAGGTTTTTTAGGGAGATATCACAACTTTTTCAAAGTCGAAAATTCTTATCTCAATAAATTTATTAATTTTACCGATAATCTGATACTTTAATATAATAACACTAATTTTATAGCTAATTGTATCAACCTAATTTTTATATATTTATTATTATTATTATAAAATATTTGTTTTCGAAAAAATTTTAATCTTATTTTCTTCCACACTCTCAAATTAATTAACTATTATAAAACTTATTTTGTCTAAATATCGTATGAAAAACTAATTAATTAATATGGAATGTTTTAAAATATGCAAATATTACTTTTTCATTTGTTGTTGTTTTCATTTTTAAATACCAAATCGGTATTACCGACTTTTGAATTCCGCCGCTTTCAACTGTTGAATTTTATGTACGGGACGTTTTACTGCGCACGCGCGAACTGATCACATGAACGCCCGTGATTTTGCGGCAGCTTGTCAGCTATATAGAACGAGACACTAAACTCTTATATTGGTTATTTACGCGATGTCTTTATACATTTAGCATGTTCTGAAAGCATTCGCCTGAATACATGCGTTCATTATTGAAAGATATAACTCGTATTCTCTTTCTTTTTCTCACTCTCTATACTCTCTTTCTCTCTCTCACTTATTAGCAATCGCACAACTCGTATTCTGTCTCTTTCTCTCACATCAGACGAAAAACTCTTCGTCGTTCTCTAACATCCGCCGGAAATCTGAAACAACCCGATATAGAAAAGAAAATCGACAGACTAACCTGTAATAATATAAAAAAATCATGAAAACTTGACTTTTGGCCATGTGTTTTTGTTGTCAGATAAAACATTAGATCATTTTATGTATATTTGTAATCAAATAATATGTAAATATTGAAGCATAATCATTTACTCAAAGTTTTAATGTTTGAACATCACAAATTCAAAGTAAATAGGGAAAGCCGTAGCGCTAACTTGCGGTAAGGAGCGCTACCGCGCTCCCTGATTTCGTCCGTTAGTAGAAACAGCGACAAACATATACAGACTCTTGAAGCGCCGCCATTCGACTCTCGGAGTAATAGAATATGTATACACTGTGAATAGCCGGATCTCGAATCTCGACGTCTGAGACGTCCAGCGCGGAGTTAATTTTTCCTCGGCCTCGTATTAAGAGTTTTCAAGCTTTTCTAGAATTATCATCATTCGATATATGATTGAATCAAGTGGATTTTAGAATATATGATTTACGATTATCCTCGGATGGACCGTAGTCGAATTTTGTCATATTTTAAGTATAAATTCAAGTCAATTTAACACAATGTATTGAAAAGTCTTTATCCCTTTAGTCATTGACATCTCCAAAGGCGAAATTTTTTTTCCGTGTAGATGTAGAGTAGAATTATTCAATCGTAATGTTAGAATATATGAAAATTAATTGAATTATAGACCAAATTTCAGATTTGATGTCGTTGAAATTGATTACAGCTATAAGTGTAGAAGAAAATAAAATTTTTTTTGCACATGAGATCTTACCTGAGATCTCACGTGAGATCGGGTATCAGAAAAAATAAAATTTCGCGGCACATGAAATCTCACGTGAGATCTCATGTGAGTTCTCATATGCGATCTCGTTTTAATTTCAATCGTGAGAGCTCATGTCATTATTTTCAGTAGGGTAGCGTTAAATATTTGATTAGTAAGTCGACTTCTATTTGTTTTTTTAGTACGGAGCATCACTGAAAAGTAGAAAATGAGAAATATTTAACAAAAAAAACCGATTTTAAAGACATTGCACTAAAAAATAACAAATAATATATTATTAAAAATTTATATGTAAATTGCTAAAAATTATATTATTTTATTTATTATATCTTTTTCAATAATATATTATTTGTGATATTATCCTTAAAAATTATACGCATACTACGCATCTAACCCATGTGTAGCGAACATATAGACTATTAAATTATTTGCAAGAGCACAAACGAATTTTGTTTATTAGGCTACTTACAAAGAAATTAGCTAATAGGTAAGACAATATATACATAAAAATATTAGAATTTTTAAGACAATATATACATAAAAATATTAGAATTTTCGGAGTCAATTAAAGCCTAAATAAATTGCCTTAAATCTAAAATAAATATGATAAAAAATATTTTTATAAATAGTTTTCTTAATATTTTTTAACGTTGCATAAGGTATCTATCACTTCCTTTGTTTACTTTTAAAATTTTTTTTTAGATTTGAAACTCTTTTTTAGACTGGAACTGACTCCAAAAATCCTAATATTTTTATGTATACATTGTCTTACCTATGAGCTAATTTCTTTGTAAGCAGCCTAATAAAATAATTCGTTGGTGCTTTGCAAATAATTCGATAGTCTATATGTTCGATACACACGAGTTAGATGCGTATTATGCGTATAATCTCTAAGCATAATACATTATTTGTTATTATTAAGTGTAATGTTTTTGAAGTCAGTTTTTTTTTGTTAAAAATTCTTTTTGATATATATTTACGTTTTATAATGAAATAAAAAATAAAATTAGTTTCAACTAAAAAGCTATTTTTATATAAATTTTTCTATCATATTTTAAAAATATTTCTTACATAAAAATTTTAGTAATTTATTGTTGGAGAGAAAATAAAAATATATTTAATGATGAAAAAATTTTTTTGCATGAAAAACAAAAATATGTAGAAAAAAATCGATAAAACAATTTTTATTATTATTTTACAAATGTTTGCAATCAAGAATAACTATCTTTTCGTTTATTGAAACTATAACTAAATTATAAGAATTAGTTACAATATATAATTAATGAAAATTTCAATTAAACTTTACTCCAGGTTCCAAATGTTATAATTATTCCGTCATTCATTTCGGTAAGATTAATTGTTATTAAACTTATGACATCTCAATTGAAAGTCTCTTCTTTAAGCTTCAAAATGAGATGTTACAAGTCCAAAAATATTGATTCAGCGAGCCACAACAATAATTTGTATTTAGGGTGTCTGAAGGTACAGTTATTTTAACTAAAATACACCTTATTTTTAGAAATTTTTTGCACCAATATTCATAATTTTTCAAGGCTCCCCAGATAAAAAAAACAAAAATTGAAATTGGTCCATTATTCACTGAGATACGGTTAATTTTTACGAATTTCATTAGAACGAAGTCTTTCGTATACTTTCCTCACGCACAAATAGAAGAATCCGCAACACGACGCCACGCTTGTTGTTATTATTATTATTATGTTATCATTATTTTAATTTTCATGACAAAGAGTCTCATTTTTAACCGACTTCAAAAAAGAGGAGGTTCTCAATTCAATTCAATTTTTTTTTGTCTGTTACCTCATAACTCCGTCATTTCTAAACCGATTTAAAAAAACTTTTATTTATCTGATAGAAGATGTCTGCAGAAAGGTCTCATACATGTCCCATAATTATTGGGCCAATATTCGGTTCGTATGAGCAAATTATAAAATTAAGAAAAACCGGATGTTTCGTTTTCTCATTTACTTTCCTTAACTACTTCGCCTGCTATACTCTCTCTCTCTCTGTCTGTCTCTCTCTCTCTCTCTCTCTCTCTCTCTCTCTCTCTCTCTCTCTCTCTCTCTCTCTCTCTCTCTCTCTCTCTCTCTCTCTCTCTCTCTCTCTCTCTCTCTCTCTCTCTCTCTCTCTCTCTCTCTCTCTCTCTCCCTCTCTCTCTCTCTTTACTTCTGAAGATTTTCTTACTTTCAAACGTTATTTGTATGAAAGACTTCTATTGAGTGAGTGTGAATCGTGGCAGCATGAGATGGGTGCTGGCTGATCTTATCAGCTGGTCAATATTAATGGCATAGCGTCTTGTGATTTACTAGATATCCGCATTTTTGTCCTAATATACTTCTGTTTGAAATTACTAAAATTACTTAAATTACTTAACTTTAATTTTAACTAGAATTAAAACTTATGTTAGTTACTTTAAACACTTGAATTTAAAAACTTTAAAAACTTTACGAGCATACTATACTCACTTGTTAATCTACACTATTCTTACTATTAGTTTTTGCTTTCATTGTTAATTGATTTGAAATATTATTTTGAAACATTATTATTATTGTTATTTGTCGTTGTATTTTCTTATTGTGCCAGGCAGGGTGTTTACCCCAAGGTCAAATAAAGTTTGTCTATGTCTATGTCTCTCTCTCTCTCTCTCTCTCTCTCTCTCTCTCTCTCAGTAAGTAGAATCGCACACGTTTTTTTCTTGCTCCGCTTATTTGGACTATTGAAACTGCATATTTTGCCTGCGGGCTTTTTGTTTCAGACCCACTGCAAGCCAAAAATGCAGAGATTCATCTGATATATTAATCAAGGCTTTTTGGAGTCTCTGCTACTTATTATTAATCATTTCTTCTAAACGGATCATCTTTGAGGTTAACCACGTCTTCCGGATTTTGAGGTTATTTTTCGTGCTGCATTACCATCTGTTTACCATCAGAGTGACGAGTCTACATTATCTGGAGCGTACACTGTTGGTACTTTCTTCACTCACCACCAATTTTTGTCGCTGAGTATACTGTTGCTGCAAGGTGAGTTTCCATTGTATGATGTCGAACTGTGTGCTCTTTGATTATGGTGCTTTGCTCTGTTTGTAATTTGCCTATTGCAAGATTAGATACTTCTTTACTTTGTACTAATTGTACGTCTATCTATCACACTAGGTGCTGTGATAGTACGTGGTTCATCTCTAGTTGTTTAATTGTTTGTTGTAAAGGCGAGAGATTAAGAAAGAGCAAACATACCGACGGGGGTGTACGTTCGGTCGATACGGAAGATATAGTCTCTCCGTCTCCTCAGCCATTCGATATTAATTCATCCAATCAACGGTCTCTCAAGAGGGGCGTGGTTTCACCGCTCCACCCACTCGAGCCTTCTCCTCGTCGACGCTGTTGTTCTGATACTGGCTCCTCCCCTTCATCCGTAGATAGCTGTATTGCTGTGGGCGGCAACTCGACGCAAGGCGCTACCTCTTTCTTAGTACGATTGGCTTCAGCTGAGCCTGATTGTTCGTACGACATGCCTACTGAGGATTCTTTTTCTGTTGATCCAAAGATTGTTCCAGAGTGGTTTCAGCTATTTGCTAGGGACATGAACAATAAACTTGATCACCAAATCTCTGTTGGTAGTCAGTTGTTGTCGGAGGTTGGTGCTCTTAGGACTGAGGTGAGTGAGGTCAGACAGGCTTTTGCTGATCTTGAGAGGCGTTACCAGGCTCTTTCTGATCGTCTAGATGAGCATATTTCTTCGTGTTCTACGGCTGCTCCCTCTATTTTGCACGATTCCTACGAAGTGCTCTTCACAGGGATTCCTCTTTCTGTAACCCTCAGCAATGAAGAAATTGTCAAAGTAATCTTGGGGGCTCTTGGGCTTGGTAATAAGGAGACTTTTCTTCTGAATACTCGTGAGTGGCTTCCCCCTTTGCCTATTGAGATTGAACAACTTGGTGGTTCGCAACTTAGAAATTTTCGCTCATTTGTGGGCAAATTCAGTTCTGATGCGGTTCGAGATTGTATCATTGAGGCATCGCCTAAACTACAAAATTTCTCTGTTTCAAGATTGTTCAATGTCGAAGGTAATAGCAAAGTTTTCGTCCGGCCAATTTGGCCAAAGCCAGTTTACTTACTTCTTAAGAAAGCTTTGGCTGTCTACAAAGATCTTAACTACCTTCGGCCTGTTGTTCGTAATCTTGTTGTCTATATGCGTCCTACCAGAGACTCCGTCTTGGTACCTATAACTAATGAGACTCAATTGGCAACCTCAAAGCCTTTAGCTAAAAAATAGGGACTTCTTGGCTCCCTTGCAATGAGCAAAAGCTCGCACTCTAATGTTTTAACCAGTTTTATCTCAGATGATTCGTCTTTTCTAAATTCAAATTTCAATCTTACTTCAAACTCCATTTCTCCCATTGAAACTCCAAAGATCAAAGGCACTGAGTTTTTCCAGGGTATTAAAATTGCTCATTCTAATGTCAATCGGTTAAAAACTCATTTTTCTATTGTTGAGTCTTTTATAACAGATAATATGATCGATATTTTTGCAGTCACTGAAACGTTCCTGACTGAACTTGATGACAGTTCAATTATTTCTGTTGATCACTACAATTTTTATAGGTTAGACAGAGTGGGCAAAGTCGGTGGAGGTGTTGGTTTTTATACACGTGACTTCCTAAGAGTTAATATCTTATCCCATTCTGATTCTTTATTCAACAACACTGCTGAATTCATCATTGCTGAAATCTCGATTGATTCTGAAAAACTTCTTTTTGCAGTCGTATACTTGCGGCCTAAGGCCCTTTTTCCAGATGAATTCTTTGAATCTCTCTCTAATATGCTTCATTCATACAAAAATGTAGTTATAACAGGAGATTTTAATATTAATCTTATGAACAGCAATTATACTGCTGATACTTTTTGCTCTACTGTTGATTCTTTTGCTCTTTTCCTTGTTCCGTCTGAGCCCACACATCATACTCTTACTGCAGAGTATTCCTCTCACACATGGATTGACTTATTCATTATTAACGACGAAAGTTCATTGCAGTCTTATAATAAGTCATCTGCTCCATTCATTGCGGGTCATGACGTCATTAGTATATCGTTCAGAGCATTTAAACCTCAGAATACAAGTAAAAATTTTTTGTTTAATGATTTCAAAAATTTAAACTTTGATATCCTAAATAATCTGGTTTTACAAAATCTCTCAATTAATTCGCAAGGGAGCCATAGTCTTTCTGACTGTAACTCCAACTCTTCTCATATTGATAATCTAGCTTCCAGGTTGTCATCTGTCCTTGTTTCGTCTTTTGATATATGTTCTCCACTTAAATCTTGTCAGCTTAATATTAGGAAGAAACCTTGGGTTTCTGCTGATATTCGTAAAAAGATACATGAGCGTGATCGTGCTTATAAAGCTGCAGCTCGTTCTGGCTCCTCACTCGCTATTGCTCGCTATAGACGTCTTAGGGGTGAGGTTGCTAATTCATTGGATACAGCCAAAAACACATATATAGCTAATCAGTTATCTTCTTCTGCAAACTCGGCTAACCGCTGATCGATTCTTCATAAAATTGGACTTTCAAATAAAGTTCTACCATCACCACTCCAGTACTTTTCATCCAGGGCCCTTTTGACTCATTACACATCTATCTCATCGCTTTCTTCTCCTCTAAATAACAATGAGATAAATGAGGTACTTGCTATCCCTCTTCGACATGATTTGCCAACTTTCGAGTTTACTCAGGTTGATCAATCGTTGGTCAAATCGATAATTAATCTTGCTTCGTCCAAATCAGTTGGACCTGATGGCTTATCAACTGACATGTTAAAGTTTTCTCAGAACTCACTTGTTCCTCATTTGACCGACTTGATAAACCTGTCCTTAGCATCTGGGTCCTTTCCTCCTTCTTGGAAGCGCACTTATTTCTTACCATTGGCTAAGTCATCTAAGCTTGACTCTCTGTCTCAGACCCGTCCCATAGCTAAACTATGTGAGATTTCCAAGGTCTTGGAAAGGGTTGTTCATATTCAGCTTTATACTCACATTGAGTCACACTCTTTACTTAATAACTTGCAAACTGGTTTCCGTAAATCGAACAGTACACAGACAGCTCTTTTGAAACTCCTAGAAGATACTCGTTTCGCCATTGACAAAAGAATGATTACATTACTACTTTTGTTCGATTTTTCAAAGGCGTTTGATACGGTGCCTCATGCAAGGCTCCTTCGTAAGCTTCGCTCTGTTAACTGCTCTGATGCGGTTATCCGTTGGATTGCATCCTATCTACGAGACAGAAGTTATGCTGTACCGGATGCGGGAGGTGCTGTTAGTGATTGAATGTCTTGTTCGGCTGGTGTTCCTCAGGGTAGTGTGTTGGGACCTCTGCTTTTTTCTGTTTATATCAATGACCTACCCCTGGTCCTAAATAATGCCCAGCACATTCTGTTTGCTGATGACCTTCAGGTTTACCATTCATTTCTTCCATCTATGCTAAATGAGGAAATCTCCTTTCTTAATCATGAGGTAGCTTCTGTGGTGAAATGGGCTAAAGACAACCATCTAACACTTAATCCATCTAAAATGCAAGCAATTTTCTTGGGTAGTGAGCAGTACATAGCTAGGATTGATTCTTCGACCTGTCCTTCTATATTTGTAAATAATATTCCAATTCCTTATTCTAGTGTTGTGAAAAATCTTGGTGTTTGGATTACTAGCACCCTAAATTGGAACAAACAGGTTAATTCAGTCATAGGTCGGATCTATGGTACTCTACAGTCACTTAAATTTCACAAACACGCTTTGTCCAAGTGTCTGAGAAAGGAATTGGTTGAAGCTCTTATTTTTCCTGTTATTGATTACTGTTGCATTATCTATGATGATATTCCGCAAACCCTAAATATTAAATTCCACAGAGCTTTAAATGCAGCTGTAAGGTTTGTCTTTGGCAACATAGGGAGATGTGAGAGGGTTACTCCCTTTCGTCTTGAACTGGGGTGGCTGTCTGTTCAAAACAGACGGTTATATTTTAAGGCAACGTTAGCTCACTCTGTTGCCACGTACCAAAATCCATCTTATTTGGCTTCTAAATTTCGTCGTGCCAACATTGACACAATTGTCAGATCTTCTTCAAGACTTCCACAAAGACTTTTGATTTGTTCAGTCGTTCGTACTGCAGCGATGTTAGATTCTTTTGTGTATTCTTCATCTACATTTATCAATAATAATGTCGATTTATTTGTTGATTTTGAAGCAGGGCGGACACAGGTCATTAAGCATCACCTGTATGTTAGACTCCTTGGTGAAGAGCGCACTGAGTGGCATAATGCAATGGTTACTCGATGAGGATTTTCAAACATGAATTTACTCATTTTGCTTGTAGTATACACTTATCAGTGCTGACTTGAGGTGTGGATTAATAAATATATCAAGAACTATGCTATCTATATAACTGATTTAATACTACATAGCTGAATTATTACTACCAGTCATTATTTTTGTGTTATATTCATTTACATACTTTATTTTATTTTGTTATCTATTGTTATCTACCGAATGCTTACTATCTACTTACTGATATAATTATAATTATCTTATATTGTTTATTATCACTACGTTTTCATGTATTTTTTCAATTTTTATTATCTGTAATCTCTCTGTAGTTTAAATGGGTCATACGGGGTTATACCCCACGACCTGAAATAAAGTGCTCAATCAATCTCTCTCTCTCTCTCTCTCTCTCTCTCTCTCTCTCTCTCTCTCTCTCTTTCTCTCTCTGCCTCTCTCTCATTCTTTCTCTCTCTCTGTCTCTCTCTCATTCTTTCTCTCTCCCTCTCTTACCTAAGCTTGAATATGTATACATGCTCACACAACGACACTGTGCCGTTGAGCCTTCTCTCTTTCCTCCTATACATTGCTTGGTATAGTGTACTAATGCATGCGTTATGAATAAATAATGAAAGTTAGGCGAAATTAGTGGGTCTACCTATATTTGCGCTTTTAGTAAGGAGATTCACTAAAAAATAGAAAATAAAAATTTTTTAACAAAAAAAAATTTTTGAACACAAATAACCGACTTTAAAAACACTGAAAAAAAAAACATAAAACAATAAAAATTTTTCAACAAATAACAAAATCGGCTTCAAAAAAATGCACTAAACAGTTACAAATAATTTATGATCTTTAATAATTATACGCATACTATAATTAGATAATTTATAATATATTTTTTTGTGAATTAAAAAAAATATAATTTGTTTGTGCTATTTACAAATAATTAGATGATCTATAATATATTTGCCACACATGTGTTAAGTTAGATGCGTAGTATGCGTATAATTATTAAAGATCATAAATTATTTGTAACTGTTTAGTGCATTCTTTTAAAGTTGGTTTTGTTTTTTGTTAAAAAATTTTTTTTTTAAATCTAATCGTAGATTTTTAACATATTTCTCTTTAACTAACGAATTCCGTTTGATTCGTTTCTTAATTGTTATGAATAAAGTGGCTGTGATTTAAAAAAAAATCTTATCTCGGCTCCTATTGGCCTTGGAGAGTTCTTTTTTTTCTAAATCTTTGTTTTGACTCAGCTATTAGAACATTAAGAAGAGGCTGAACTATCTGTCTTTGTCTAATAGTGTTTTTCATTATCTATGTAAACACCATTAGCTGTAGCACGAAAAAAATGGCAGCTCCCGCTAGATACTAGTATAATGGTTAATTTTATAATAAGAACAAAATAATTTAATCACGTATTTTTTTAATAATATGAGACCTGCCCAAAAAGATTTTCAGTAGGTCTCATATTTTTCAAAAACCACGTTATAAAATTATTTTGTTTTTATTATAAAATTTATCTATTATATTAATATCTAGCGGGGGTTGTCATTTTTTTAGTGTTACAGCCAATGGTGTTTATATAAATGATGAAAAACACTATTAGACAAAGACAGTTTAGCCTGCTCTTAAAATTAAAATTCATGAAAGTTATAAATAAAGCTCCAGCTTCTTTTATTTATAAAAAAACACCCTCTTTTTTAAAGCGTTATAAAGAGGGTTGTAATTTAATTTTCTCATTTGCTCTTAATAGGATATGAAAATTTCAACTTTAATGAAGAGTTTAAGCCTTTATGCAACTTAATATGTTCATTCAAAAAAAAATTACAGCTAAACTTAATACATAATGCTTAAACATTATGTGTCTAAAGATAAACAATAGGGAATATCTTAGCAACAAATTAACTGATATGCTGTTACAATCTCTCATTTTGCTTGGATTCATGAAGGCTTCTTTAAAAAAGTGAAAGAATACTTGAAAAATTATTTATGTAATAAATAATAGATATACAAAAAATGGCCATTTTGGATGGTTTCTTGGCTTTTTTGCAATAACTAATTGACGAAATGAGAATGTCGATCTGAAGTCACAGATAAATACAGAAAATCAGTTAGATTAGGTTTCTTAAATGTAGATAACGACTTTTTGCATTGGAAATTCTCTTAAATCTCTGTAGATAATATCACAATGGTCCATAATTCTACAAAAAAATAATGCTTTTTAGTATTCTAATTATTATGGATAAATAGAATTTTTATGACGAATCCGATGATATAAATAACTAATTTTCCGAAAAAAATGTAGTTATCGCTTTTTACATTTGCACGGTAGCATTACAGTCCTATATAGGATATAGTGACTATTAGTCACTGACAGCTACAAACACAAGATATGTGGTTGATAGATGTGACCAAATCAATAAAGTAGGGAGATAGCGGATCAAACACACCGTCCCCGTACGTTGGTATTCTTGAGTATTTTAAAATTAAGTTATCAGGTTGAGATATGAACGGACACGCATCCACTATCCTGCACTGACATTTACAAGAGCATATATCGACGTAATGTACGAAAATTATTACTCCTGAACTATTTGCGACGAAAAGAAGCGAAAACTTTTATTTTTATCTATATAAACGAAGATTATTACTTTTAACAGAGAGCGAGGAAAAAAGTTATTTTTCATATTTTTGTTTTTGTGCCAGCGCAGACTATTATCGGTAAAAAAGTGCGGTGAAAAAAATACATAATATTTAAAATAATAACTTTCCTTAATATAGATTGAAGTTTAATTATTTTCGTCGCAAATCGCCCAGGAGTGATAGTCTTTGTTTACATAAAAATCAAAATAATAGGTTTCGTCTTATATGATGGAAATTATAGTCTTCGCTAAATGCCTAAAGGAAATAGTCTTCGTAAGCACCATCGATATATCTTTATTTTATTTTCGATGTTAATCTAAATTTAAAACATTCTTTTATTGTTTTTATTAATTTATGTAGTATGCTGAAGAGTCAGCTAATTAGTGTTCATTATTTTTAAATATTTGTATTGTTTATTGCAAAATTTTAATGACATTAAATTACTTGTTAGAATACCATCTTAGTTTGCACAAATGCACCATAAAATCCACCTGGATTTTCACGTGGATTACCACGTAAAAGAATCCATGTGGATTTTCATGTGGAAACCCACGTAGGTTTCACATAGATTCCATGTGGATTTGCATAGGAATCCACACGGATTACCCACGTGGATTCCCACGTAAAAGAATCCATGTGGATTTTACGAAAGCCATGTTGATTTTATAAAACTCTTATGGGTTGTTAAAGAATATGGATTTTATGAAATCTATATAGACTTTCAAGGAACCCGCATGGATTTTATAAAATCTGTGCTAATTTTATGTACTCCTCGTGTATTTTTAAGAAATCCATATGGATTTTATAAAATCTATGTGGATATTTATAAATCCATTTGATAATATACGTAGATTTACTTGGATATCTACGTGGATTCAAATGAAAATCCATATGGATATTCTGAATAAGAAATAATTCGATATTTATTTCGCATTCAAAGTAAAAACTAAAAACGAGGTAAACCTCGTATGATGGATCACAAAACTTAGAGAAACTCCACCTTGTGACTTACAGTCGAATTGATGATTGATTACGTCAATTCTATTTTGAATCTTTAAGAGGCGGTCGGAACCAAATCGGTGACTTAGTTCGGTGCTTGTAATAAATGCTTATAATAATTTATTAATATGGTAAAAATATAGTCATTTTCTCTAGTCATGTATATAAAGAATAATTAAAAATAGTTAAAGCCACAAAAATATACAAAATATTGTTATAAAGCGAAAAATGCCATCTAACAATCGACACGACAGTTTTTTGCATGCGGTATATGTCAAGTCAGTTTGATATTTGTAATAAATGCTTATAATAATTTATTTATTTATTCATATGATAAAAATATAGTCATTTCCTCTAGTCATGTATATAAAGAATAATTTGAAATAGTTTAAGCCATTAAAATATACAAAATATTATCGTAAAGCGAAAAATGCTGACTTGATATATACCGCAAGTCACCGATTTGGTTCCGACCGCCTCTTAAGTGGCATTTTTCTAAATTTTGTTATCTATAAGGCCAGAATACTCTTAGTTGAATCGTAGAAGTTCTTAGATCTTTAAACAGCTGAAACTACGAGGTTTACTTCGTTTTTGGTTTTAGCTTTGAATACGAAATGAATTTAAAGTTATTTCCTATTCAAAATATTCATATGAAAATCCATGTGGATATCCAAATAAAAAATCTACGTAGATTACCTAAAAATCCACATGGGTTTCTAAATGTTCACATAAATTTCATAAAATCGACATGGATTTTCTCACGTGGGATTCCACGTGGGAAATCAAAAAAAAAAACACACACACACTGGTAGGTAATTACTCATAATTGGGATAATCCCAGTATTGGCTCCATTTTTCGATCTACCGATATGCTGAGGGAATCTCAAGCTCATGATATTTCTATTGCTCATATTAACGTCATTAGCTTCAAAACTCATTTTAGTTTCATTGAGGCTCAATGTTTAGGTAATCAATATGACATCTTGGCTCTCTCTGAAACCTTCCTTTCAACACTCGATAATGATAATATTTTTAATGTTTCTGGGTATAGCTTATTTAGATTGACCAGTTTAGGCATGGAAGGAGGTGGTTTCGCAGCCTATATAAAGAAGGACTTTCGTGTCAGAATTCTTCAACACTGTAATCCAGTATTTTTAAATGAGCCTGAATTTTTAATCCTAGATATTAATATGAGTAATGAAAAGTTGTTGTTCGCTGTGGTTTATGCCGGGCCTAAAGCATCGTTTCCAATTAAATTATTTAACGTTCTCTTTGATTTAAGTAGTAATTATAGAAACATTATAATCATTTGTGACTTCAATATTAATTTAATGGTGCAGAGTCATGCCTCTTCATTTCTTAAAATACATATGCGAAACTTATCTTTGTACATTGTTAAATCTGAACCAACTCACTATAATAAAGAACTTTCCTTCGCATACTTGGCTTGGTCTGTTCATTGTGGGAGATAAAGAGGCGGTGTCTTCGTACTTTAAATCTGAATCACCTTTTAATGCAGGGCATGATCTTATAGAAATTAAATATAAAATTTGTAGGTTAAATAATTCTCCGAAATATTCTCCAGAAAAATCAAAGTGATTTTGTAAGTTCATCTCTACTTCACTGTACAATTGGTAGCTTATAGATTTTTTAACATTTAATCGTTTAAAATCTTGATATAAAAAAAATCGTTTTTTTGCTAATCAACTTTTAATTTGCAATAAAACTAATTGTCATAGATCAATGAGAGTAGGTTTGTTAGATAGGTGGTATTTTTTTTCAAATTTTGAGAGGTTAAACAACTCTGTAAGTGCTCCAGGAGCAGAAATAATTTTTTTTTATTAAAAAAATCGCCATGACTTTATTCATGCAAATTAAGAAACGCAACAAAAACGAAAAATTGGGTTAATAGTTGTAATATCTAAAAAATAATATTGCGGTACATTGATTGTTAAATTATATCGTTTAATTAATTTTTGAAATAATTATGAAAATGGAAGTTGAAATCGGGAAAGGTAGAATGCCATGTGACAACAAAATTGAGTCTAAAGGTTCAAAGTGATCTATGGGGAAAAATTTAATACATCTCGCTAACTAATCAACATGAAGTCTTAATTTTTTTTTTAAATTGGGGTAGCTTTCAAAAATATGAACATTTAGCATAGTCATTGCTCCCAAAAAATTTATTTAACAAGTATAAATGAACACTAAAATTTTTTTTGCAGTATTTAATCAATTTTTACTAAAATTTTTTCTGTGACCAATTATCACTTTAGAAATAATTTTAGGGTAATTTATGTTTATTATTTGAAACAGTTATGCGACAAAAAAAAATTTTTTTCTGTATTTTTCAATTTTGATTTATTTAATTCCTATGAAGTGTAAAATAACATAGAACCTCACTATGATTTCAGAAACTATCCACTTCGAACTGATACATGCATTTATTTTTTTAAATTTTTTACTCACTTTATTTTGATTTAAAAAAATTGATTTATCTCTTTTTCAAGGGATATTATGCAAAAAAGAGACAACCCTTATTTTCATTAAGAATTAATTAATTATCAAATTATAAAAACATGCTTTATTTACTATTCTTTTTATTGATAAATAAGGTATAATATACCAAATTAATTGGAAAATAATTCGTAGTATTCAAATAGTGTTATTCTTTGAGAAAAAAGATACGTCATGAAGAAAAAGAAGTGGATATAATAATTATTAATATAAATTTTTTTCCCTTCATATTAGTAAATAATAATAATTATGAATAAATAAGTAATAAGTCAGGAATGTATATTTATTATTTTGTTTTATTGAATAGAAAATAAGTTTTTTAAATATTTTATATTTTAAAATTTAGACTTTTTTTCTTGGTTTTTGACGCATCAGTAGAAACATTAATATTTATTTCTTCTTCTTGATCTTCATTTTCTCCTCCATCGTCTTCTTCCACATATTCATTGCCAGGATCATTTTGAGATTCAAATACATTTAGTAGTGGAATAAAATTGCTGTCATTAATTATAATATCTTTTATATCTTCTATAATATTTCCTACGATATTACTGCAATTCTTGCCATGCACTGAAAAAAAATAAAGCGATTCTTGACCGGGACCCAAGCTAAAGCGGCATAAGGCTTTATTATCTTACTAACCCAAGCAATGTTTGCTTGGCAGTGAAGAAGATTTCGTTTTCACACAAGAGCTCTGTTCGACATACTTTTCGAGCTTGCGCACTAGTGATGCGCAGTGGACTTTTGTATTCAGAAGTCCATAGCACGTTACTGCGCATAATCCCGAGAAATAAGTGGAACAAAGTCATGATATTATTGCTTTTAACCCAAGCAATAATTGCTTTGGAAACTTAAAACGTTATTTACATTAGAATCAATAGAAATAATCGCTTTTTTTTAGTGTGGCATGATGAACATAATTGCGAACATCGCAATCTATGCTTCCTGCAGCTGCATGTTTTCTTCTGTACCCTGTCTCACACCTATAATTGATTATACTAACAAGGAGAGTATTTGACCTCCGGGAAACGGATTTGGCGAAAACTGCAAAATATGATTCTTTAGTGAAAAAAATGAATCCGTGTTTTTTCTTTTGTGCTAAAGTTGTACCTAATTGAAAATTACTACACATTTATTAATATTTTTAGCATGTAACATACGATCAAATTTTTACCCTATTTTATTAGCATTTTTTAATCGTCTGCAACTTTTGAACCATATGAGATTTTTCAATGCAACAAAGCTTAAATTAAAGTTTTTAACCTGTACTCTCTTTTATTTTTCCTACAATTTTCTGTAAGAGTTTAAGTTGTTTAATTATTCAAGTTCTTATAAAGACTTCTTTTCACTACATTTTCAAAGAAAGGTTTATATCTCCGTCTATAGGGCCTATTAGCACAAAAGAAAAAACACGGGTTCATTTTTTTAATCAAGAAATCATATCCTGCAGTTTCAGCCAAATCCGTTTTCCAGAGGTCAAATACTCTCCTTGTTAGTATTTTTTTCTGGAATTGGTGGCTTCAGCGAATGTACGGAGTAGAGTACATTTTTTTTCCTTTCTAACCCCAGGCTGCTAGTTCTTTTGTGTTTCCAAGCCACTGTTGCAGTTGCAGGTGTATTCTGTATGCACGTTGTCTCGTGGCACCTTCAGTTGGCGGCAAATTTTCTAATTTCAATGAAGCCTTTAGAGTTAATTTTTGAAAGCTTAAAAATCGCTGCTTATAAAGATTTTTATTTTTTTAAAGCTGCCGTACATTCTACTAACTAATTAGTAAGCACTTGTTGCTAAAACGTCACGATTCATAGTAAAAGCATACAACTTTTGTGCTTTTTGCTGGAGAACTATATCATTGAGTAGTGTCTTGATTATTTTGTTTTTCCCTTGTTTGAAAAAACAAGACGTTGTGTCACTTACTGTAAAAGCATTGATGAAACCTATGAATTTTTTGATTTCGGGATAATTAAAATTTTTGCTGTCGTATACAGAATCGTTCACATATCCTTTGCCGGGTTTCCAGAAGTAAATGGGATTCATCGGCGCGCACTGAGTTAAAATTACCAGCAAATCTATATTTTCTCCAATAATCTAAGTTCTACCGCTTTCGCTACATTTTTCAGCAGTGCTCACTATGAGAAAATCAGCATCTTCTTCAGTTAGTATTGTTTTTATATTTTCTTGTTTTAAAACTTCAGATAAATATTCTATCAATTTTTTTTCATTTTTGTTTCGACTCTAAAATTTTTTCTGCGAACAGGTTATGATCGTCCCTCTGTTAAATTGAATTTCACGGCCTAAATTCTTATTTTTTCTTCGTGATCTCTCGACGGCCTTCGTGCTTTTGGCGTTAATTTCTTCGGGATATCCATTGAAAACAATAATGCAATTTGTACCATAATGGTGTAATCCATGTATTGTTTTATTATAAAATCAATGGATTTGTTACTATTCCAAAGAACTTTACGTAGAAGAAAGCCACCATCAATAATATAAAATTCATTAATATTTGGAGAAAGATCAGATATTTTCGAGAAGTTATCATAGAATGCTGACTTTCTTCCTTTCCGCATGTCATCTTTGGCAGAATTTCAATCTTCTAATGCACACTTATGCTCATACGCATACAATACACTCATATACACAAATATGTTTAATCAATTAAAAATATCAAGTAGTGCATAACATTGAATTTGATTTATTATTTACTCATTAATTCATAACTATTATTATTTACTAATATAAAGAAAAAAAAATTTATATGAATAATTATTATACCTACTTCTTTTTCTTAATGACATATCTTTTTTCTCAAAGAATAACACTATTTAAATACTACGAATTATTTTCCATTTAATTTGATATATTATACCTCATTTATCAATAAAAAGAATAGTAAATAAAGCATGTTTTTATAATTTGATAATTAATTAATTCTTAATGAAAATAAGGGTTGTCTCTTTTTTGCATAATATCCCTTGAAAAAGAGATAAATCAATTTTTTAAAATCAAAATAAAGTGAGTAAAAAATAAAAAAAAATAAATGCATATATCTGTTCGAAGTGGATAGTTTCTGGAATCATGGTGAGGCTCTATGTTATTTTACACTTCATAGGAGTTAAATAAATCAAAATTGAAAAATACAGAAAAAAATTTTTTTTTGTCGCATAACTGTTTTAAATAATAAACATAAATTACTCTAAAATTATTTCTAAAGTGATATCTGGACAGAGAAAAAATTTTAGTGTTTATTTATACTTATTAAATAAATTTTTTGGGGGCAATGACTATGCCAAATGTTAAAATTTTCGGAAGCTACCCCAATTTTTTAAAAAATGAAGACCTTATGTTGATTAGTTAGTGAGATGTATTAAATTTGTCCCTATAGATTACTTTGAACCTTTAGACTAACAAGGAGAGTGTCAGGGTATTGGAACGCAGATTTTGCTCAAATTTTGGGAGATGATTTTAGATGTAAACACATGAAAAAAGCTAAATTACTGGACTCTAACGCTCAATATATCCCCAGTTACAGGCAATTAAAAAAAATCACTATAAAAGTTACTAGATTTTCAAACATTTATAGTTCTTTAGCATTAATAGTTGAAAGCTTAAAATCATTTCAAAATAGTAGTTACAGCATATAAAAATATTTTTTCTTCAAGAATAATAAAGCAATAAAAATTAGACCAAATTTTAGCATTTATCATTAATTAATGTTATGAAAAGGAATTTTAGGCCCAATTTTTATTGCTTTATAATTTTAGTAAAAAATAATATTTGTATATGCTGTAACTACTATTTCGAAAGGATTTTAACTCAGCTTTCATTTACCAATATCTTGGCAATACGAATTTTTTTTAAGCGGGAATAAAAGATTTTTTATAAAAGAAAGTACATAATCTACTTTTACAATAATTTTTAATGTCATTGTAATGTTGAGAATTCGTCTATATATTTTTATAAGTTGTCATATAATTTTTTTATGAAAATTACTATTGTTTTTCATATTAATTTCAATTTGGACCCACTTTCAATGTTGTGCCCATTTTTGAATTTGTACCCACATGCGCACTACAGAAAGATACTTCGTTATAAAATTGTGAAAAGCTCCTCCAAATATATCAGAAATTTATTCTATTTAAATCTTTATTTATTCATCGAACTTACTAAATTACTTAGAATTTCTCTCGTAAGTTTTAGGTAATCATTCTTATTTGACAACCGACAGTTTTAAGTTTAAAAAAATTTTTATCTTCGTTTTCTTTTATTTAAAAAAATTAATCAAGTTAATCATTTATTCAATGACATCCAGCTAAATATAAAATTTTTAAAACGCAAAGTTGGTTTGAAAACTCAAACAACAGAGAAAGAGAGAGAAAAAACTTCACGAAACACGCGCGCAACGGAAGCATGCCGGGCTCATAACCTGTTTTTATCTTTGTTGTTGGGTTGTATAAAAGAAAACTTTATTTTCTACAAATGTATTTATTTTAATTAGGCACTTAGACATATATTTATCCAGTTTCTTTAATACTTTATTTAAAACTTGCTACAAAATAGAATGAGACTTTTAGAAACAATGAGTGACTTCTATCTAAGTCTATCTCTCACGACTGACTTGATGGACGACGAAAACGACCACACTACCCAACAAGCAAACGGTGTCAAAGAGAGAATTAAAAAAGAATTCTTTATGTATACTTTCGTAAACGAAAGTATCAATAAAGAGTTCTTAGTGATTGCTTTGTTTATTCGCGAATGTCCGACCACTTTAGTTTTTAAAGTATTCACAAAGTATTCTTAAACAATTCTTTTGATTGAATCACATTCTCAAAATACTTTTTTTAATCATCAAATTATAAATAATCCTTCTATTTTACATGATTATGAAAAACAAAAAATGTTATAATTGATTAAAAATAAGCTATTAAATTAAAAAAAAAAAAAAATTATTTGTTCGAGATTCGAACCACGGTTCTTGAGGATGTCAAACAAAATAAAAAAAACTGTTGCCCATGACTTAGCCTACTTGGCTACCAACTCATCTGTTAAAAAATTCTCGAAACTTGTACATGTTCATTGGTATAAGCATAAGAAATGTTAGTAAATTTGTTAATTAATTATTCATGGTTAATAATATTAGCCAAACTACATTTTTATTTGAATAATTTAAATAAAAATTTATTAAATATTCAAGAGATACCTTAATTTGATAAAAGAAATTTTTTGTGAAGTCATGGTTAATTTAATTTAAATTGAAGAATTTTTAGATATTTGTTTAAATTCTCAAAATGAGAATTTATTTAAAACACACTTAAAATATTTATATATTTTGTTTCATAAAATGTTAACAATTTTTTCGTTTAAAATAGATAAAAAATATTTAAATTATTAAATGATTAATTAAATTGAATTTTTCCAATTTATAAAATTATCAGGAATTTCAAGTTTTCAATTTTGAATTTCATGAAAATCAAAATTAAAAATGATTTTAAAACAATCTGAAAAGCGATAAAATATTCATTACATCTTTCGATTTTTGAAAGTGACTAAGTTACTAGAAAATCAGTGTTTCAAAAGTAAACTTTTTAACTACTTTATGAATACTTTGGATTATGATTACTTTTTCAAAAAAGAATTCTTTATGAATACTTTCTTAACCCTTCTAAAATATTTATAAAGATACGTTGAAGAGTTATTTTTTATTTAAATTTTGTGGAAGAATACTTTGTGCATATTTTATAAATACTTTATTAATATATTTTATTAACTTCAGAGCGGACATTCGTGAATTCTTAAAGAATTCTTTTTTTCAGATGTGTGCTTATTGGGTAGAGCCGTAGCGCTGCAGCTGTTAGCTAAAAGAGGAACAGAAAAGCCTAGTGATTCACCTCGCTTATACACTCATCATTATGATAACCAAATGATTTTAAAAAGTAGATATGAAGCTTTCTCCCTTTTCATAAAAATTAGTATATATATTTTTACTTTACAAAGAGTAGAAGATTATGCTGCCTTTTTTAAAGAGTAATTTGATGTGCTTACTCTTTAACCAAAGAGTAAAAGGCACATTTATGAATTCATAAAGAGTAGAATGATACCTTAATATTTGAAAAAAGTAATTTGATCAATATTTGCTTCTAAGATATTCCTTAAAAGAGTAAATTCATCAATTTACTATTTTCGGGATGATAAAGTCACGTGACTACTATAAGTATTAGAGATGCTTATAATACTATAGACATTTTTATATTCTTGAAAAGTTTTTCAGTGCATTTTATTCAAAATAATAATATCTATATATCATTATTTTGAACTAGTAACTGCTATAGTACTACGTGACTACTGTAAGTATCTCCGATACTCATAGTAGTCACGTGACTTCATCATCCCGAAAATAGTAGATTGATGAATTTACTCTTTCAAAGAGTGTCCTAAAGGCAAATATTAAACGAATTACCCGTTTGAACTATAAAGATATTATTTAACTCTTTACAAAGTTATAAATGTACCTTTTACTCTATGGCGAAAGTATCAACACATCACATTACTCTTTAGAGAAAGCAGCATAATCTTTTATTCTTTGTAAAGTAAAAAATATGCATGCTAATCATTATTAAAAAAATGAGAAAGCATTATATTTACCTTGCATTTTTTTTCAATTTTTTCAATCATTCAATTTTTAAAAAGAAAAAAACATATGTTTTCACTTTTAGAATAAGACAAATTTCTTGAAATATAAACACGTTCAATCATGTATATATTACGTGTAGCGCTGCCGTAAGGCGTAGTATTTTTTATGAGCACAATACGCGCTTAGTTCTTTTCGTAAGCGACTGTTTTACATTTAAGTTGTATAGGTCACAGATGTAGTTTATAATAAATTATTTTATACTGAATCATGTAGTTAGTTTTATTTGAGTTAACTCTCAATAATTTATCAGGTTATGCGCTCAAAGCGATTTTAACTGCGCTTTTTTTTTATTAACTACTAAAAGTTTGGAGCAGGTAGTCTGTGAACAAGTCATTTTTTGTGTACATCTTTTTCCTTTATCTCCTGGAGAAAACGGCGAAGATAGCAAGCTAGGATCATGAGAGACAGAAAGGAGGACGGCAAAAGGAGGAAAAGGGGATAACTCCAGGTAAGCGAAGGGATATTCTGTTTTTTTATTTTCTTTCGAGTTTCTTAGAGAAGTTCAGGTAATAGCGTCGAGCACTCGCATATATTGTGCGTTTATCTACAAAGAGAGAGGAAGAGAGAATAAAAGAAAGAGAGGGAGAATTGAGTGGATCGCCATGTTGGGCGAAGTAACGCGATGTGTGCGTATATAAAGCCGGAAAGCGACAGGTTCATGCGTAAATGAGAAAATTTCTTAAGTTTCGCTTGTGAGTGTGCATATATATTATTTTAGCTGATCACACAATCATTTTTTAATTTCAAATTTGAACTTATAAAGCGCTTAACCATGTGCTTAGACTCGAGAGCCCCGTGGCTTTACTTCCAACCACGTTTTTCTTCTGTCGTACGAGAATGAGAAAAAGAGGGCCTGGCGAACAGCTCAGTTGGTTGCAAGCGCCTACGCCAGTCAAACGTGCCTTCCTTTCACTTCAAATCTATTTCGGCTTCACATACGAATTTTCTGTTTAGACTAACCGTCTCTTTTTCATTAATTGTAAGTGATAGAAAACCGAACGATAGGCTAGCTAGGAAAACGCTAATGTAACATTGTTCAAATTAAATATATATCTCTTAAGTCCATTTTTCTCGTGACTTATTGTCAGCAAATTTCATAAATTTATAAGTACAAATTGATACACGCTGACTTAAAATTTAATTTACGTTTTCAATACTGAAAGAAAATACGCTCACAACTCACTTTGAAGCAATCTTTTCTTCGATTATAAAAGCAACAATTACATTCACATTACAAAACTTAATTGCCTGAATATTCAATAGTTAATTCCACTCATGCAACTGAACACGCTCTTACTTGTATTTAATTTTTGCTGAAATCATTTACTCACATTTGAACGCAATTGTGAATTTGTTAGCTAGTCTTCATTTCTAAACCTAATTGCTTTGCAAGCACTGAATTTAGTTAGATGATCTTTAAGTAATAGTAGAAGCAGTCTTCAACTCTACCACATTACTGTCTACGAATTCAGATTTCAGCAACACAAAAAGATTTTTTACAACTTCTTAAGAGGACGCTGGATCTCTCTATCCTTTTCTAATCAAAAAATGTAAATTTTTGGGAAAACTAGTTATTATTGATAGAAATTAAGGGTTGTCCGCAACTTCTATAGCGAAAAACAATATTTTCTCGCACTCAGAGCGCAAAATACTATTTTGACCAGCTGTTGTGAGGGAGCAAAATACCTCTTTGCCTCCCTAGGGAGCAAAATGAATTCGAACTTATAACAGGCTCGATAATGTAACCCGATATTTTTATACATCAGTCAGTGTGTGTAACTCGATGCTTTTTATACATCAGTTAAGTGCTTCACTTAGAATGGTCAATTCTGCGAATTGTAAATTCCCTGAATTACAAGACAGGGGTGAACAAATTCCTCAAAAAAGTTCACATATATCAGTAGCAACTTTCAGTCTATTTAGCATTGATTTTTTCGAGTATTATTTATGTAATATTTAATCTTGCACGTTGCATCGAAGACATTTTCATATCCTTATAATATCAGCCAAGTATTCAACGCCGAATCGTAAATTCTTGGAATTACAAGTTAGCGATGGACGATTTCCGCGAAAAATGTTAAATTTGAATAAATCAAAATTTAATTTAATTTTTAATGTATTATAAGAAAAATATATATATAGTATTGAAAACTTGTCTAACTGAGATTTTTGTTATTTACTCAAGTATTAAACGGTGAATCTGCAAATTAAAAGCTGAGTGCAATAGATATTATTATTACAAATATTTATGCACAAGAAGAAAAAAATCTATCGCTTTGTTTTTGAGAAAAGTAAGTAACGCGAAAATATTATAAACATAAACTTTCACTTTGGCGTTACTTACTTTTCTCAAAAACAAATCGGTAGATTTTTTTTTTCTTGTGCATAGATGTTCATAATAATAATATCTATTGCGCTCAACTTTTAATTTGAAGATACACCGATTAATACTTGAGTAAATAACAAACAACTCAATTGTTACTCGATCAATATCAGGTTCTACTCTGGCCTGCCGTTAATGGTTTTATTAATTTTATTTTTATATTAGTAATATTATTTATTTTTTTGGAGGCGGGGGGGCGCTGCTCCCCCGAACCCCCCCGGCAGGGGCTTCGCCCCCTGCACTCCCGCCCCTGGACCCCGTCCTGCGCCCCGACCTCGACTACCTCTTACGATCTTGATAGCCTTCGAACAAGATTGTACATGCTATCACAGACGCAAGTTTGTCATTCTTAGAATTTTGCGCGCTTGTTAGAAAAATAATATTTTTGATGCTCTTCGCGTGAGAAAATAGTATGCGCAACGCGGGAGCATATAGGTGTTTGTCGACTCGTGCGATTTGTCGCTCTCGCTACGCTCGAGCGACAAACACGCACTCGTCGGCAAACACCTATTTTGTTCCCTTGTTGCACAATGTACTATTGTCTGATGAGAGCAAATTAATTTTGTTACTTTTTTTTCAAGTAAAGTTTGACATACTTAAATAACGTATTCTCTAGCCTAACTTAGGATTTTGCAAGTATGTCAAACTTTACTTGAAAAAAAAGCAACAAAATTAATTGGTCCTCATCAGAGAAAATATTAATTTTTACTAAACAAGTAGCGGACAACCCTTAATTTCTATCAATAATCACTTGTTTTCCCAAAAATTTACATTTTTTAATTAGAAAAGGATAGAGAGTTCCAGCGTCCTCTTAAGGATCTTAGAAAATTTCTCGAGGACAGAATACAAGCACTTTTAACCACGCAGAGTGTTGTAGACAGATTAAAGTCTAATAAAACTTCAGCTAAATTTCTTCAACTTTTAATGACCGGTAAAGGCGTTCAGGAGTCACGTCACCCTAGGAAGCAGCGATCAGCACACGTAGTCTCTGGACAAACCAACGATGGTCGTCAACCCAACCATGTTCGTCAAGGCAACCCTGATTGTCAAACTCACGTCAGTCGTCAAATATGCTCCTTTTGTAAGAAAGGACATTTTATTGGTTATTGTGATAAGTTTTATTCATGTTCACGGGCTCTTTGTCTTGCTCATGTAAAATATGCCAATCTGTGCATAAATTGTCTGAATACTGCTCATGCAAATAAGGAATGTCCATTCTGGATTTTTCAGTCTTGGTGCTAAAGACAGTATCTAGCTTGGTTCCAAGAGTTGGAATTAGTCTACCACCTTGGCCAGTTTTACAAAACTTAAAACTAGCTGATCCGTACTTTGGAAAATCAGCAAAAATCGATTGTAACTATTTTATTAGAATTTACTGACAGCGCAAATAGTTAAGGTAAAAAAAAAGAATTTGCTGGTATAGCTGTCAATTCAATTAATTTTTTATTTATTAAAAAAGACGACATTTCGATTATTTATTTCTGAATCCTCTTCAGGTACTAAATATAAAAATCAAAAATATATGAACTTCACTAAACATATATGATAAAATTTTTTTATAAGAAAAATATCAAATAACATTTACATAATTCGCTGGAAAAAAACCTACCAAAATACGATTAACTTCTGCTTAATTAATTATTCTTAGCATATCAAATATTGTTAATACTATATAAATGTTGTCTATTTAAAAAAATTTCAATAAAACATGATTCTAATATATTACTAACAAGGAGAGTGTTTCACCTTCGGGTCACCGATTTTGCTCAAATTTTAGGAATATTTTCTGGATGTAGAAACATGAAGAAAGCCAAAATTTTAGAAGCCAACACTCAATATTTCCCTAGTTACAGGCCATTAAAGAAAATCAATAAAAAAGTTACTAGATTTTCAAACGCTTATAGTTTCTCAGCATTGTTAGCTAGAAGCTTATACCTTTTTTTAAATGAAAGCTGAGCTCAAATGCTTTCGAAATAGCACCTATAGCATCTGAAAATATTATTTTTTCCCAAAGTTTGAGCGTAATAAAGATTGGACCTGAATTTTCTGTTTGAAACATTAATTAATAATAAAAGCTGAAATTGGGTCCAATCTTTAGTACGCTATTAATTTGGGAAAAAATAATATTTGTATATGCTGTAACTACTATTTTGAAAGGAATTTAACTCAGCTTCCATTAAAAAAAAAAAGTTTTAAGCTCCTAGCTATTGATGCTGAAGAACTATAAGTGTTTAAAAATCTAGTTATTTTTATAGTGGTTTTCTTTAATTGCCTGTAATCAGAGAAATATTGAGCGTTAGAGTCTAGTAAATTGGCTTTTTTCATGTTTTTACATCTAAAGTTATCTCCCAAAATTTGAGCAAAATCTGCATCCCAACACCCTGACACTCTCCTTGTCAGTTTTGTTGTCACATGGTATTCTATCTTTCCCGGTTTTAACTTCCATCTTCATAATTATTTCAAAATTTAATTGAACGATATAATTTAACAATCAACGTGCCGCAATATTATTTTTTAGATATTACAACTATTAACGCGATTTTTCGTTTTCGTTGCGTTTCTTAATTCGCATGAATAAAGTCGTGGTGATTTTTTGAAAAAAAAAAAAATTCTTTCAGCTGGAGCACTTACAGAGTTGTATAACCTTTCAAAATTTGAGAAAAAATACCACCTATCTAACAAATCTACTCTCATTGATCTACGACAATAAGTTTAATTGCAAATTAAAAGTTAATTAGCAAAAAAACAATTTTTTTTTTATATTGCGATTTTAAACGATTAAATTTTAAAAAATCGATAAGCTACCAATTGTACAGTAAAGTAGAGATGTTGAACTTACAAAATCACTTTGATGAACCCTCGTACGGTCCATAACGACTTGGGAATAATCACACCAATATTAGTCCAGTAGAATTAGCCGAAAAAGACCTAAAATTTAATGTAATTAGTAACAGGTATACACCACCAAAAAAAATAGCTTTGTTGAATGATTAGAAATGAAATTCTTGAGAGACCCTAAAAATTTGAGCCGTCAGGAATTTGTAAACAATGATTTAAGTTGCAAAAATCGTAAAAATCACGGTTTTTTTAGGTGGCTTGAAATTGTTTGCGATTTAGTATATGAAAATTATACTATTTGTAGGTGTTTCAAAGACGATTAATTTGAGATGTCATTGGTCAAAATCGGTTAATAAATTTTATAAATAATGATAAACAAAAATCGAAAATCGCAAAATATTCAAATATTTGTCATTTGATAAAAAAAGGATGTACATGTTCGTAATTCAATAAAAATGTGCCTCTTATTATCCTTAAGTTACCATAAAAACTTCATGAAAATCAATTTTCTTGCAAGGCAGGAAAGGTGACTCTGTTTAACTAGGAGCAATCTTGATTACTTTCATATTAATTTTTAACATTGCAAAATGTTTATTTTATCTCTGATATAATGGAATCATAAACGTCAAGTATTATACTAGCTGTGATAAAAATATCAGTTCTTAATCTTTATAAATAAACAATTGGCGAATTTAAAAAAAAAAAATATCTCGGCTTCTAATTGAGCTAGAGCATACTTTTTTTTTTTTTAAATTTGCGTAAAATTGCCAATAATAAGAATATCAAATACCTATATTGATATTTTTATTAGTTGCAAAACTATTAAAAAACCATTAAGAAAAAAATTTAGTTTTTTATTTTGACATATTTAGGTTGAAAATAATGAAATGGACACGATTTCACATCAAATTCATAAAATCTACGTTAATATTTAAATATGATATAATTATCATAAAGTCTCTACTATGACGTTTTTAGGTGAAATTTTTAACGTACATTTGACCTCTTTTTAATAAACAAATAGAATATCTCATAAAATAATTAATATTTTTTGATGAAATTTTTATGGTAACTTAAGGATAATAAGAGGCACATTTTTATTGAATTACGAACATGTATGGTCAATGTCCCAATTGCTACTCACGAACCTATTACTAGCCGTTCATTGTTAAAATTTTTTTTTTGTATCTAAATAACATTGAGCGGTTAGTAATAGGTTCATTTCTAACAGCGAGTAGCAATTGGGACATTGACCATACATCCTTTTTTTATCAAATAACAAATATTTGAAAATTTCGCGATTTTCGATTTTCGTTTATCATTATTCATAAAATTTATTAACCGATTTTGATCAATGACATCTCAAATTAATCGTCTTTGAAACACCTACAAATAGTATAATTTTCATATACTAAATCGCAAACGATTTCAAGCTACCTAAAAAAACCGTGATTTTTACGATTTTTGCAACTTAAATCATTGTTTACAAATTCCTGACGGCTCAAATTTTTAGGGTCTCTCAAGAATTTCATTTCTAATCACTCAACAAAGCCATTTTTGGTGGCGTGCACCTGTTACTAATTATGCATTTTGACTAATTCTACTGGATTATATGGCCTATTTCTAATAAACAATGTCAATCATGCAAAAACTATGGAATATTTTTACTGTAAATTCATTACCATCAAGGCTTGATTTTCACGAGTTATCAAGCCCCTAGTTATTTTTTTAACGAAGTAATAAACAATCGCTAAAATGGCCATTTTCGGTGATTTTTCGCGATTTGCAAATAAATAAATTAAAATAATAAAATTCTACAAAAAGTCGTTTTGTAGGTCTTTTTTATATCTAGAAAGTGTACTTAACATATTTTTTTTCCCATTGATAGTTTTTTGTCTCTGGTCCTAAAAGTGTTTTATTTCATCAATTTGTTAATAAAAATATGTTCCTACAGTAAGATTTCGGCTTATTCATCGGATTAATGTTCCTGTTGACTTTCTGTACCAGAATCAGTTAGGAAACCCTGGATTACAATTTTTCTGAAAATCAGGCTAAAATATCGTAATTGTACTAGCCTACATCTATAATAGTCTGTGAGCAACATATCCCATTTCTGAAGACTATCAAGAGTCAGGGCGTGTGGATTGAGCAAGCTCTATATTGGGAGAAACAAGTCAATTCAATTGTTAGTAAGGTACATGGGGTGCCTCATTCGTTGAAGTTCATTAAACATTCTCTTTTAAAGAAACTAAGAAAAATCTTGTGGAATCGCTTATTTTTCCTTACTTTGATCACGCACGCCTTATCTATGATGATTTGTTTTAGTACCAGAATCTGAAGTTACACAGAGCACTCAACGCGTGCATCAGGTTTGTTTACGGCAACATTCCGTTTTGTGAAAAAATTGCTAATTTTAGGTCAAATTTGGGATAGTTTTCAGTTGATAGGAGAAGAAAATGCTTTTTAATGTCGCTGGCTTACTCAATTATTTCCAGCGGAACTCCCAAGTTCTCAGCTGATTAATTTGTCAGGAATGCAGCAGATTCTGGTATTCGCTCGTCAGAGCGCAGACCGCCTAGGCTGCTTTTATGTTCTCCTTCGTGCACTAGTGTACTTCAACACTCTTTTGTCTCATTGGCATCCAAATACTTTAAGAGCCAACCGTATAGCTCTCTCCTCGTCTAATCTAAATTTTCGTTATAATTAATGAATTAAATATTTTCATACAAATGTAGGGGCTGAGCGCTGTAGAGCAAAAAACCAGCAAAGGATTCTATTTTATGAAAAATTATAAAATTTTTATTATCTTTCGAGTATAGTTCGAAACGGAAATAATGAAGTAAGGTTCAACTGTTTTTTCCGTTTCGGACTATACTCGAAAAATAGTGAAAATTTTATATTTTTTTATAGAATAGAATCCTTTGCTCGTTTTTTGCTCTGCAGCGCTTAGCCCCTATATTTGTGTATAAATATTTAATTTATTAATTATAACGAAAATTTAGATTAGACAAGGACAAAGCTATACGGCCAACTCTTAATGAGGAAATGTCTTGCTGGAGTTTCCAGCTATTTTCGAGCAGGGACTCCTGGGGGGCATTACAAAGCACATCTGTGATTGGCTTCTCGATGGTGACCGTGAGTATTGGCTTGGTAAAGTAGCGGCTTTTAGCTAGCGTTGTGCATGCGCAACTTTAGTTTTGTACTTAGTTCTAATTAGGTTTTTTATCATTGTTAACTATCATTTGTTTGTTAATTATCATGTTTTGCTAAATTTATTTAATGTTTATCCTAAGTGAGATCTTTTAGTATCCTTTAGCATCTTAGTTTTACTATATCATATTTCAATTTTATTCATATTATTCTTTCTTTAAGCATATTTTGTTATTACTTTGTTAAATCATATTGTTATTATTAGTTTTAAGTTTTGTTTTCTACTATTATGTATTCGCATCATGTCAAATGGGGTTTTATAACTAAATAAATATATGTCAAATCAAATCAAAATCTGCATTATGATTTGTTAATACATATCCGGACGTAAAATTTTCCGCTCTTTTCGATTCCACTGTAAAAAGTACGGGTTCCCTTCTAAAAAAATGAGATTGACCTCAAAATAACCTTGAAAATGAGGTTCAAGGTCAAATCCAAGATCACCATCGGATACCTCGTAAAAAGTTACTCCAAAAACGACCTTCACCTGATTGAAAAAAATTATTAACTTTGGAAATTTATTAGGTGTATCTTTACTTTTTGGACACGCTGTATATGTATATATGTATATGTGGATGTTTATATGTATATACACTGCAGTCCAAGTACATTAGCCCATCCTAGACTAAAATTATGAAAAATTAAAAATTTTGTATCTCGATAAAAAATTATCGTACGGAGCTCTACAAGGTCTCATTTTGAAGGTTTTTTAGAAGCCTTTAAAATGGAAGATGTAACATTAACATTTTTCCATTTTTTATGGGTTTTATGACATCGTAATAAAAAAAAAATTTCAATTTTTTTTCAGAACTTTGATGCCATTTCTTTTTATGGGTGATTATTGTATTAAAAAACTATAACCTGCTGAGATTAAACATCTTCCATCTCTCAGCAGGTTCAAAGCAGCGGTGAGAGGGTACTTGCTCGACCTAGATTAATATTTTTTATTATTAATTTATGTTAATTCATTTAATTTATTTTTGTAACGTCCTGTATATAGGTTTAAGGTGTGAGTGTATTTATGGTATGCGTGTTGGCTGAATGGTTGGTGAGTGAGAGTTTTTATTTGACTTTATTCTTGACTGCGTTTCATGCTATTGCGTACGCTTGTTATTTTATTTTATTATGTATTAAATTTAATCCTTTTAAATTTTAATATTGTGACTAATAGATATTGTTACTTTTTTACGTATATGTATATTTATATTTAATTATAAGGTAGTGGGTATCTTTTGTATCACGACTAATCTTGGTAAACCCAAACAGTCAGTTTGCGTGAAGAATTAAATAAATACTCAGTAATTATGATGTGAATATAAGTTTATTAATACTTTCGTTGAGAGAGATATGTCCTATTATTAATTCGTCGCGTTATACGTTCCTTGCTGCTTGCTTCAATCGGGCGTACTCCCGTCGTTCGTGGCTGAAGGTTGGTTGCTTACTCTCTCTACATCTCTCTATTGATGGTCTACTGACTGCCTCTTCGTGGGATGTCAGGCTGTATTTATACTCGCCAAATTCGTTGTTTCCATGTGCCTATCTTTCTAGAATATTCGTTATTAATTGGAATTTGCTGATCAGTCCGTCAGCGATTTTTCGTTCTTGTCTTAACCTGTTGCTGGGTGGTCAGCTCTTTTTCTATGGTGCTCGACGTTTTTCGTTGTTTCCAGGCAGGTATTAACTTGTTAGTATGACGGTCAGCGTTTTCTGTCTTTACTTGTTGGAACGTGTATTCGTCGAATTCTTTGTATATTGCTGATATTAATCCTTATTCTTTTTATAAGATATAGAAACCGTAACACGTCTGAGGCCGTGGTATCGGCGCCCTCGACGATTAATACCTTAAAAAAATTTTTTTTTGTTATACCTAAGACTCTATATAATTCAATGAAATTTATTTAAGCTTGCCTAATTGTATGTGTTACATTGGTTTATGTAGAGTAGTGTTGTGTACCTATCAAATACATTTCTATTCTGGCTATATATCTCTCTCTTTGTGTACATTAAAATTTACATAAGATTATGTTTTTAAAAGAAAATGTTTTGTTCATGTTTTCCTTGCATTCATCGTTGGATTAATTGCTGTTGAATATGTTTATTCTTGACTTCTCTGGATACGATTTTCATTCTTTTTGATTATATATATTTCTCAGAAACTGTACTGGTGCCTGAAAATATTCATTAACAATTAATTACAAAGGGGCCCCCCAATAGCTGGAGGCTTCCAATTTTTAATGCAAATTTTAAGTCAGTTGTTATTGTTATAATCTTAATTTTTCTTGGTTTATTAATCCCTGTATGCCTGCAACATGTTAGGCAGGAATCTTATCTACTTCTCACCTTGTTATAAGGTGACTGTATATTTCATGCTTATTTATGATCAATAAGTTCAGTTAATTATATGCACTTTATTTAAAAATCTTTTTCCATTTAAACATATTTATTTTATTAGTTTCAATGGTTTTCCCGTGAGTATCCCGTTATTATAATATATTATTCAAACTTTATTATATCGTCTGTTTTTCTTACATATAATTTGTTTATTAATAATTAAAGGTTATAATTACTTTTTACATTATTTAATTGTACCTAATTTATTCCTTTAAAGGTTAATAATGATTTTCTCATGTGTCCCGATATTACAATATGGTTTATATATGTGTCCCGAAACTGCAACATGGTGTGTCCCGATATAGGTTCATGGGTCAATTCTCAATTTTATTGTATATATATTTATTATTTAATTATTTATCTTTAGTGATATTAAGTAACTATATGATTATTATAATGTTTATTTATGTGTATTATTATATAATAACTTTATAATTATTACTAATGGTTTTCCTATGCTTGTCCTGATATAGGTATATGAGTTTATATTATTATTATTTATTGTTTAATCAATTATGTTTAATAATATTAAGTGATATTATAGTGTTTATTTATGTATATTATTGATTATATTATGAATGATTTATAATATTTGTTTATTATTATTTATTGTTTAATTAATTATAATTCTCTTTTTTTTTGAGTGGCTTGTTTATGTACTCTTATGTTCGTGCCTATACTACACGTGCTTTATTCCTCTTTGTACTGCAATTCGTTGCGCACACTGTTATACAGTTCGTATACCTATTACTTCTGTATGCGTCTGAGTGCTTGATCGCTAGCGGTGGACGCTCTTACTGGTTGAAGTCTTTAGGCTGTGTAGGTGCATACGTGATTACGTACGTGTGAATTTAACTGCAAAGTGTTTGTATTCTTTTCACTGTGAATCGTATATGATTACGTACGTGTGAATTTGACCGAAAAGTGTTTGTATTCTTTTCACTGTGAATCGTATATGATTACGTACGTGTGAATTTGACTGCACAGTGTTGGTGCTATTAGAAGCGTGGCGCGCGTATTAGTATGTGCATGAGTATCGTGGCACGTGTATTAGTGTATATGTGAGCCATCTAATAGCTTGATACTTATTTTCGTTTTTATATATTTTTATTCTTTCTATATTTTTATTTTATCAGTTTAAACATTTCTGTTTTGCTGTTGTTAGTTATTTATTTGAATAATTACTGTATATTGTTATTAAGCTTTGGATATAATTATTTTGTAGGCTCTAGATAATTTATTTAAATTATTACCGTTAAATATTGGTTATAATATATAGATATATTTTTGATAATTTCGAGCATATCTATATTTATATGCATTTAATCAGCATTTCTAGATAATTTTGTATTTTAATATTTTTTTCTGTTAATATTTAATGCGCGTATTTCAGACTTCTTTACGTTTATGCAAGTTTTCACACTCCCTTTCTTCTATAATCATATAGTTATTTGTTCCTTCTTCTTGCATTGTGTGTTGTTTTTATCTCTATTTATTCATTTCTTCATCTTTTTCTTGTTTTATTTGTTCATATTTCTTTCCTTTTACTTTTATTTCTTAGACACATGCATATACATATATCTTTTGTCATCACTATAATTATTATTACTTTCGTCAATGTTATTATTAATATTATTCCCGTAACCAATTTTGATAAGGTTTTTATTATAATTTTGTTTATAATTTATAATAATCCGTCCCTTGACTAATTAAAATTTTATTCTCGTTCTTTTGATTTGGTACCAGGTAATTTTTTCTTTTTGACGCATATTTTTTTTTGCGTTCCTGGTCCGATAATTTCTTAACTTTTTATTGTGAATTATGGCGGACATATCATACATTCTTAGTGTATGGCGCCATTTCTTAGAGAAATTTTGGGATTCCACTTGTGGATCCTCTTTGCCATAGGCATTCATCAGATAGCACGTATGCAACCTGAGAATTATTTCTCGAATACTTGTATCAGGAATTTTCCTGACAATAGTTAAGCATTAGTGTGCTTATAATTTTCTTTTTTCTTTTTTTTTTTGATTTATTTCAATGTTTTCGAGGGAGGGATTATTTTATATTTGCTATTTTAATAATTTAAGCCTTAGTTCTTTATTTACTTATGTAATAATCTATCCCTTATTCAATTAGTCGCGGGAATATTCTTTATTTGATATAATTATTAAATCAATTTTCTTTACTTTTTCTCGACATATATATGTATATTCTGCGAATATTGTTCAGTCTATATAATACTTTTTTATTTAGGTTTGTTTTATTTTAAGATTTGATTTCTGCTCCATCGATTGTTGTGAGATTTGCGCTTTGGAATTGAGTTTTTTTCTTAATTATATGTGTGCACTCTTTATTCCTTTTCTCTTTTATTCTTTATTTTTCTCTTTTATTATTTCTTGATGATTTTATTATTTTTCTTATTTTCTTCTGCTACTGTTTTCTGTAAGTTGACCAGGACTATTTCTGTTTCTCTGATGTATGGTTTATCTTATACTATTCCGTGTATTACTTTTCTTTTTTTTTTTTTTTTTTTTTTCAATAATGCAAGGAGAAGGATATTTAATAGTTAAGTATAGCCATATTAGATGTCTTCATATAATCATAATTTGTATGTTATATTTACTTTAATATAAGTGAATTCTTGAATAAACGAAATAATTTTATATCTCATTTCTTTTATTCTCTTTATTTCTTCTAGAATTGCTGATTATAATAATATCTATTATCTTATTATTTATTTGATTAAATTCTCTTATAATACATTTTAAGGTTTTTTAAATATCAAAGTAACTTGTCGATTAATTTATTTGTATGTTATTATTATAAGTATGTTTGTTGTTTTATTTAATATTTTTTGATTACTAAATTTTTTATATATATGTAATTCTGTTAATAATTAAATCTATAGTTACTTTGTAGTTACTAATTTATATTTGCGACTATCATCGGCGTCTGAGGGCCGCAGAAAAATTTTATTTTACTGTTTCTTTGATTATTATTATATTTAATTAATATTTTACGATCGTCGGCGTCTGAGGGCCGCGGAAAAATTTTATTTTACTAAATTTATTCATTATTTATAGAATTTTATAATTATTATCCATATTTTTAATTCATTTTCTGATGTTTTGGTTTTTTCATTAAGCAAACCATTTCTTCTTTTCTGAAGTGTTTAATATTTTGCTTTTGATCATAATAACACTTTGATTTATAATTGGATGGTGTTAGATTAACTTTTGGTGGTTTTGGCACTACCCACATAAATGAGGAATACGGGTTCTCCAATGGCTTAGTACCTCCCGATTCCAAATGTTCTTCTATACGTTGGTGTCTAAATCTTGTGGTTTTTACTGGTCTTTCTGTAATTAACTCATTTTTATGCTTTACTAAATGTGTTTTTCTTATATTTTCTATTCCTTTTATATTTAAATGCCTTGATATTTTAGATTTAGTTTGGTTAAGTATCTTTGCTGCTTTATTCTCTTTTTCCTCGCTTGATATGTTTAATTTTTGTGCACGTACCATCCTCTTATTTGCTTCATTATTATTTATTCTTTTATTATTATTTTTTTGATCATTTTTTCTTCTTTATTTATAATATTCATGACCTTGCATACATCTGACTTAACTTTTGGCGGTTTTATTTCTACCGCGCTGTCATTAGTATTAATATACATGGCATATGCTTTGCCTTCATTATATTTGGCTACGAAATCGCCAACTAAGATGCCCGATCCTATATCTTGGAGCGGTACGTATTCTATATCTTCACTGATATCTTTGACACGTGCATAATTAATTTGTCTTGTACGAGTAGTGTTAATAGAGCATTCTTTTTTAATAAATGGTAATATATTGCTATTTAATTCTAGGCATTTACGAGCGGCATTAACTTGTCCTTTATATCTATTGATCATGTCCCAACCTATTAATCCATCTGTATTATTGGGAAATCATCTGGGACTACTTGTACTTCAAATAATGTTTTATTCAGAAATAGATTCACCTGTCCTAATGACATACATTCACCTGGAATGACACCGTTTATTGAAACAATCTTATGTGGATTTATATACATATTATTTGATATTGTGCTTTCCTTTATAATAGTCACGATAGCACCTGTATCAACGTAAAAACAACCTTTTCTGGACTTTAAAAATGGCCCACTTGATTCAACTATTGGGGGCTTTCTTCCAACTTGTATAAATTCTATAGTACATTCCCGTAAGCTGGACCGTTCGTATTTCTTGGCCTGATTGCTTAGCTGCTCAACTCCACAGGACCCTAGCGTCGAGCATTATTTTTTACACAAAAATAATGGTTTTTGTAAAAGTTGTTGTAGCTCTGCAGGTTTCGAGTTTACAGAAAAATTGTAATAAGAAAAAATGTTGCATTTTGTAAAAACAATCAATGTATCAAGTTCTAAAATAAAATTAAATAAAAATTTTTCTTTTTATTTGTTTATTATAAAAAAAATTTTTCTGTTATAACATATACATATGACAAAACGTTTTTTCGTTCTTTTTTTATTTTGCCTGAATATATATTTGTTTTTTTTTATAAAATAAAAATTTTTCATAGTAAGAAAATGAAAAAAAAAATTTTTTTTTATTTTATTTTAGAACTGAATATATATTGAGTTTTCACAAAATGCAACATTTTTCCTTTATACAATTTTTCTGTAAACTTAAAACCGGCAGAGCTAGAAATACTTTTACAAAAACCATTATTTTTGTATGAAACCACATATAGCTCTTAAAATAAAAGTTTTAAAAAATCTATCGATCATAGATTTTGTAGTTTTTTGAAAGAGCTTACAAATGGTAGTTGTAATTTTTTAATACAACAATCACCTATGAAAAGAAATCGCATTAAAGTTCTGAAAGAAAAATTGAGAAATTTTTTTTTTATTATGACGTTATAAAACCCATAAAAAATGGAAAAATGTTAATGTTATCTCTTCCATTTTAAAGGTTTCTACAAAACCTTCAAAATGAGATCTTGTAAAGCTCCGTACGATAATTTTTTTTCGAGATACAAAACTTTGAATTTTTCATAATTTTAATCTAGGGTGGGTAAATGTACCTGGACTGCAGTGCATGAATGCATATGTGTGTATACGTTTTGGTAATTGGAACTGGCTGATTCTACTTCGAATCGAATAGCCTGTCCACACTCAAGTCACCAATCACTACACTTCTTATGCACATGCATTTTTCTGAAAAAGGCCATCTTTTTTGCTGAAATTTTTTCGCCTGACAGAGGACCAAATTACCCATAATATAATCTATTTGATACCATGCAAAAAATTCACAAATATTTATTGTTGAAAAATCCTTGTATATACGTTCAGAAGTCTTAAGCAATCTACATTTAAATAATATCCTCTTTTTAACACTACCAGAGATTAATAGAGATCGCCGATGAGCATAGGCGAGAGTGTGTCCGTTAAAATACAATGTAAACTACTGCCGTCACATGAACAAATGCCCGAACTATACGCGCAAAGCCCTTCCACCTCTTTACATGTGCGTAGAGAAGCAAGTGAGAGGGAAGGAAACAAACACACGAAACACGCGACTCCCAGTGGTGTAGGTAAACTTATGGAAAACCCGCTTTAGCTCGTTTTAGCTACGATACGTTATACCTTTATTTCAATGTGATTAGCCGTCCCGAAAATTTGTTGATTAATTACATATTTTTATTTAAAATCTAAATATATTTATTAATAATAAAAATCGTTAAGGTGATCAAACAAATAATAATTAATTAAATCTTTTGGGGGGCGATGAACATATTTAACTTTTTACCCTATTCATCTAAATTAACGTCATAATTAATAAAATTAAAATCTTTTTGAAAATTTTCATTTAACCATTCTTTTACATATCGTAGGGTGAGAGGATGAAGGTTCCAACTCAGACAAGCGCTGTGAAAAGTACCAACTCGATTTTTGCCACTAAAAAGTACTAACTCAACTTTTTAGTGCGTTAGTTGAGTTAGTACTTTTTAGTGGCAAAACTCAAGTTGGTACTTTACACAGCGCTTGTCTGAGTTGGAACCTTTTTCCTCTCACCCGATGATATAAAACAATTCCCCCTTTTGCTTTCTCATAGAGAAAGCATTGTATCAATAAAAAAATTTTTTTTCTATTTTTTGATTAATTTATACATGTTTGAACTCAAGGAGTCGAAAAAGGTGGTTTCCAGAAAATTTCTGCATGTGTGTGTGTGTGTGTGTGTGTGTGTCTTTATGATGTCAGTTAGTAAATTGTATCTCGAAAACTAATCGATGGATTTGCTTCTAATTTTACATGGAATTTATTTTTTTTGTCTAACTTGCTGAGAAGCTATTGATAATCGATTCTTCTAGCGTAGTTTTAATTTCAGTCGTTTAAAAAAAAAAAAAAAAGTTTTCATATTTTTTGTTTTTTTTTTGTTTACTACTCGATGAATTTGCTTCAAAATTTGCATGGAAATTATTTGTGATTGCCCAAATAAAATAAATTTCTAAAAACTGATTTTCTTAGCTGAGTTTTAATTTTAGAGCATTTTGAAATTTTTGAAAAATAATGTTTATATTTATTAAGCCAATAAAATCTTAAAAACTACTCGATGAATTTACTTCAAATTTTCCATAAAATTCAATTTTTCGATCAACTGATGCGGAAGCTATCAAGAATCGGTTTTCGTAGCGTAGTTTTTCGTATTTTTGTAGTTTTCGTAGCGAGTCATTTTAAGAATTTTTAAAAAATTTCGATTTTTCATTCATTTTGTATTTTACTAAAACCATTCGATAGATTTGCTCCAAAATTTGTATGCAAGTTATTCGCTACTGTCTGAAGAAAATAAGCTTTCGAAAACTAATTTTCTTAGTGTGGTTACAGTTTTAGAGAATTTTAAAGATTTTTAAAAAAATTTCGATTTTTCTTTTCTTATTTTTTTTATTTTACGTATATTTTTCGATAGATTTGTTCTGAAATTTGCAGGGAAATTATTTGCGACTGCCAAAAGAAGGAAAATTTTCCAAAATTGATTTTCCTAGCGTAGTTTTAATTTTAAAGCATTTTTAAAGTTTTGAAAAGAAAATGTTATTTATTTAGACAATCAGATCTCGAAAATTACTCGATGGATTTGCTTCAAATTTTGGATGCTCCCTATGTTTTTGTATAAGTAGACGAGAAGTTATTGAAAATTGGTATTCATAGTGTAGTTTTTTTTATAGAGCTATTTTAAGAATTTTAAAAAAAATTTCGATTTTTCATTTATTTCGAATTTTACGGAAATTACTTGATGAATTTGCTTTGAGATTTGCATGGCAATTATTTGCAATTGCCAAAAGATGGATAATTTTTAAAAACCAATTTCCTTAGCGTAGTTTTAATTTTAGAAAATTTTAAAAATTTTCTTAAAAATTTTTTATTTTTTTTCCATTTTACTCGATAGATTTGCTCTAAAATTTGTATACAAGTTATTTGCTACTGTTTTTATAAAACAAGTTTAAAAAAAATAATTTTATAGAGTTGCTTTTTGAACACTTTATTTGATTTCTGATTTAACGCTTATACTAACTCTTTTCTTACTTCCTCGCTTCCTCTCTGTCCTTCTGTTTCAGATTGATCCTCATTTTTAAAATATATTCATACATCCTTGCCTCTCTCTTCCTATTTCCTAATCTATCTCTCACATTCACTAATTTTTCTTGAATAGAAATTGTATTTTAGATCACATTTAAAAAAATAAAATCAAATTACTCTAACTTAAAGAGCTCTATGAAAAAGCATTGCGCCAAAGCACTTGGCAGCGTTTTTATTTTTCATACTAAAAAATGTTGTTTCGAATTTCATGTCAAAATAACCTTATATGACATAGATATCGAGTCCAAGTCCATAAAACAATTGTGAATCTTGTCTAGAAGAAAACAACATGGCATACATATTTCACACTCTATGAAAAAATATTAGGTTTCGCACACGCAAAACAAGCATGACAAACCGTGTTTCGCGCCCGGAGTGTTAGAAACGTTTTTTTTTAAATATAGATTATTTTCCTAATTTTAATGTAATGAAAATTTTTATTCGTTATTTATTTAATCTTCTCTTTTTAAATTCTTCTTGATTTTATAGATCTATTTTATATGAATAATTTGTGGAATTAATTATTCTGACAGATTTTCTTTTATAAATGTAGGCAAACTCATTTATTTTGATTTTTATGAAATAATAATAACATTATTCTATTTTATATATTGCAAAGATAATAAGTTTATAAATATAATATATTTAAAATTCAAAATTTGGTGGCTTCCACGTTCATCTTTACGATTTTAACGTATTCCCCACACCTTTATTTATACTTCCAATCTTTTTTGTTTTTTTACCCGTCCCATTTTGCCCCGTCCCATTCCGCATTCGCCCGGGGTGATGCCCGTGGAGAGGGGAAAACCCATAGGCAAACCCAGTGGGATAAAATCTGGGAAAACTCTCTCCGGAATGGGTCGGTGTATATAGCAGATTCGGTATTAGGCATCCTTGTATCAGGATACCTACACCGTATCTGCTACACCTCCCGTTCACATTTTCATGTGGCCAGCACGCCCAAGCGATCGTCACACAAAGCAAGTCCAGACTGGACGCGCAGCGTTCCTTGGAGCGGTCACCCATCTAAGTACTAACCGCGGCCAATGCTGCTTAACTTTGCAGATCGCCTGGCGCGCGCCGAACCACTCGGCCAATGCGTCGGTAATATAATATATTTATATAACGTTTATAAATATAATTTATAAATAGATCAAATAAATTTATGCATAACATTTGAAAAGAATCGATAAAATATTAATTAAACTCTAAACATAATTGAATTAATAATGTACTTAAAAAGAGTATATCATTTGAAAATTGTTTAAAACTTTTTGAGAAACATATTTGATAATACAAAATATTAAATAGAAAGTATTAGAACATAATAATGAAATGAAAACGTTTAAGATATTAATAATAAATCTAAAATATCATAAAATAAATAGATGTTCTTGAATAAAGTTCAAAATTTGACAATTTTTAATGAAATTAATAATATGTTTTGAATAAACATTATATAAAATTTAAATTAAGTTCACAAAAATCTTATATATAAGGTAAAGAAAGGTCCCTATCTTCAAAAAACGAATTGGGTTGAAACTACAGAATCTGATTTTTTATGAGAAAAAAAAAATGAAATGAAAAAAGGGTCCGGACATACAAATACCAGAGATAAAAATACTGATATTTCATCAAAAATATAGCGAAAAGAAACGCTTATCGGGACTTGAATAGTCAAACAGCTAAAATTCTTACTAGAAAATGAGTTATAGATCAAGGAAAGTACTTGAATATATTAATTTAAGCTGCATTGCATCAAAAAAGTTTATGTGGTTCAAAAGTTACGAACGATCAAAGTATACAAGTGAAATAGAGTAAAAAATTTATCATGTATTATCTACTAAAACTATTAACAAATATGTAATAATTTTCAATTTGGCATAACTTTTTAACCACATTGAACTTTTTTTACCTAATAAGGCTTAAATTAAAGTATTTAACTTTTTAATATTTAATACATTTTTCTGTAAGATTTTTAGTTGTTCGGTTATTCAAGTTCTTACAACAACTTCTTTTCATTATATTATTGAAAAATGTGTATAACTTTGTCTTTGAAATCTATTCAAACAAAAGAAAAAACACGGGTTAATTTTTTTCATTACCAAATCATATCTTGTAGTTTTAACCGAATTTGTTTCTCGAAAGTGGAGATGATCTCTGATAAATAGGCTTTGATCATTAGTTATTTAAGTATGAAAAAAATATTTATACTCAAGATATAATTGCTTAATTAATTATTACAAGTACTTTAAATGAACTGTAAGTTTAAATTTTTAATAGTATATTATTGACCAAGGATGCATATTGATCATTCTCGGCGAGTGCGAACTTTTGGGGCCGAGCGTAGCGAGGCCTCGAAAGTTGCACGAGCTAGAATGATCAATATGCATCCATGGTCTAATATACTATTTTTTTGTCCCGAGGCCGAGACATTTAAAGTTTTTCCGTAGGACGCAAAATGGTCATTTTGCGGCCTAGGGCAAAAAAAGTTTTTTTTTTGGTATTATATTTGTTAGCAAAAGTTTGTAGTATTGGAAAAATTTCAAATTTAGTAAATGTTTAGGTGCAACATCAATATAATTAACATTTTATTTAAAAAACTACAACAAAATCTGTTTTAATAATAAAATTATCAATAAATTATTTTTTCGCCCTAGGCCGCAAAATGATCATTTTGCGTCCTATGGAAAAACTTTAAATGTCTCGGCCTCGGGACAAAAAAATAGTATATTAGACCATGGATGCATATTGATCATCCTATCTCGTGCAACTTTCGAGACCTCGCTACGCTCGGCCCCAAAAGTTTGCACTCACCAAGAATGATCAATATGCATCCTTGGTCAATAATGTACTATTTTTGCATATCATCGCCTTGATTTAAATTCGGCCACTTCAAAAAAGTTTTTGTGTAAATTTAAAAATTAAAATTTCAATAAAAAATTTATAAAGAATATAAATTTTTTGATTAGTAAAATGTATAATTATGTGTAATGAGACAATTGGAATAATAAATTACATTTGATGTAAATTTGACAAAAATTTTTTTGTTTCAAAAGATACAAAAATTTTACGTTAATTTTCCGTACTTATGTGTAAAATTTTGATACAATTTTCTATGAAAATAATTTTTAGAAATTACACAAAACAGTGCAATACTATCAAATATATTATTTTCAAATTTTATTGAATCATACTTGAAAAGTAACTAAACAAATTTATTTTACTTTAAAAAATTAAACGAATACATTTTATTTTTCAGTTAACTTTATATGATAAGAAGCTTCGAAAAAATGTAATGCATTCTTTTTCATTAATACTTTAAAATACCTACTTTTCTGGATTTTCTTACGATATTTCTTTCTAAATAATGGATAATTTTTTTGCATTAGGTTTCTTTTTAGATTTTCGTTTAGTTCGATAACACATAGCAAATTTATGAGCAGTATTATAATTAATTTTTTTTGTGATTGTAAAAATTAAACCTTTATTTTAATAAATTTTTTTTTAACGCCAATGGTGTTTAACTTGATCGTTTTGATGAAGTTGACAACACTTTTTAAAAAATATGCCTTATCCAAGCACATTCCTTAATTCTTTTATTATTCTTTTATTCATTTTAAGTTAAATTTTTGTTAAATCAATAAATAATATAATAATTAATAAAAATATTTAATTTATATAACCATAATAAACTATTTAAACATATAATTAACAATTCGAAATTGATTTTTTAAGATACATTTCATAATTCTTTAATATTATTTTATTGGAAGAGATGTTTCCCTTTATAATCTGTCATTCTCAATATTTTTCTCATAAAGTTTCAAAGATTTAAAAATCATATACATTTTGTTAATAGTCAGATAGCTCCTCTATCAGTTATGATTTGTTGTTTATTAAAAAGGCGTATAATCTTTTGAAACTTTAAATGGGTTTCTATTTCATATGTTATTACTATAAATTTTCAAATAGCTTTGCCGATCATTTCTTTAAGATAATCTCGTTCAAAGTATGATCATTTTGGGTCTCAATAAACTGTTAATTAATAAAAGCAGTGTTGTGTGTTTATTTAAAATTCATATAATTTCAGCTTGAAGAATCGTTTAGCTCTTTCTTATTAAAATACTAATTAGCATGACATCTTAAATTTTTTAAAGTAATTTTATTACAAAAAGAGTAATTAACATAACGAGCAGTCAGATAAGATGCAAAATAGTTATTTTTCCGAAAGAATTTTCGATTTTTCTTAAATAATTAATCTCTGTGTAACTCAAATTTTAAAATTGTTTATGTAATTTTTGAAAAATTGAGATTTTTCGTCTTTTATATTTTGTAACTGCTAAAATAAAATGTTATATTTTAAAAATTAATTAGAAAGAATGTTATCATGCCTATATAAATTTAGGAAATGTCACTTTATAACGGACAAGAATAATTAAACTATTCAAAGTTTAGTAAAAATTTTGTTTAGTAAGAACTGAAAATTATTACGTTCGTTAAAGAGAATTATCAATTTTTTTGTTTTGAAAATAATAATTAGATTAGATTAGATAATGATTTATTCGTATGAATATACAAAAATTTTTTGTCAAAATTTTATTATTTTGCTTTATACACAACAAATTTTGTTTGAAATAGGCATAAAATTTTGAGAATATAAAATTAAGTAGTTGCACGAACGCAATTACATTTCATAAATTTATTGATTTCATATGAGATAAATAGTGAATAAATGTATAATATATTGCGTTTACATAAAAAATTTTATTATAATTCATTTATTAATATTTGCATGTGTATTTTGCAATGCGATTGTTCTTTTAATTATATACTTCAATCTGCCCCCAGCAAGATTGCCGCGTATTACTGAAAAAACTTAATTTTTCAAACATTAAGGTAAGTCAAGGCTTAATGATGACCAACTCATTTTTCAACTATTCCATGTAATTATACATCAAATATGATAGTAGTTAACAGCAACAACTGTCACTTGAGCTGTCCCAGAGCTCAAAAGATTGAAGGAGATCAAAGATATGGACATTTCAATTTACGAAGAGAATACATTATTCTGGATTTTGGTACCTATACATTTTTTAAACTTCAGAGTAAGTCGTATATCTCTTTCCTTTTCTAATCAAAGAATTAATTTTTTTGCAAAAACCAATAATTGTAGCAAAAAATAAGGAGATAGCCTCATCTTATATCATAAAAAGCAATATTTTTATTGATTAGGGAAAATTATTTTTATCGATTCGTTTTTAAGAAAACCTTGAAAAACTTAAAAAATAGAGGTTAGGATAGACAGTTTGGTTTTTCAAAGTTTTCTTAAAAACGAAGCGATAAAAATAATTTTTCCTCATCAATGAAAATATTGCTTTTTATTATATGAGATGGGGCTTTCTTCTTAATTTTTACTACGATTATTAGGTTTTGCAGAAAAATTAATTGTTTTATTAGAAAAGGATAGAGATATACGACCTGCTCTTAAAATAGCCACAACTCTTGATCCCTAGGTTCTAAAGAGTTCTGTCACCCATCAAATTAAAGGTCTTGAAGTGAGCTATCTTTTTATGTTATGTTAAAAAGACTAAATTACTTATGTCTCTAAAAATGGCTAATGACGTAAAATTTTTATGTTTTTTATCTCTAAATTCTTAAAAATTTGAGCATTTGAAAATAAAATTCGGAAGTTTGACTCCAAGTCCCGCGGAATTATATAGAAATAGAATATGTGGAAAAAATCACCTTTCAGAAAACCTTTTTACGAGTGGCGGCACTATCCAACTTTATTTTTCTTTATAATCAGAGTTTTTATTAAGTTTTGAACAAAATATTAGATATCTAGAGGGTATCATGATTGTTTTTCATACTTTGGGAAATAAGAGATACCTTAATCTATTGATAAAAAAAAACTTCTACAATCAACGTAAATAAAAGCTCATTGAGAATTCTGTTATGAATATAATCATTGTCGATTGTAACCGAACGCGCATGCTTTATGCGCACTCTACTATATCTATATTACAGTGTTCAACCTAATTTAAATAAAAATGCTACCTAAAAGTATATTTTTAAATGCTACCTAAAAGAATATTTTTGCACGAGCTGTGTCTCTACAATCTTTCTATCAACCTTTGTATCCATGATTCCTGTCCCGTATAGTTTCAACTCATCTAATGAATAAAATGGATTTTTCTAAACAGATTTAGCTTCAATACTTTAGCTACGCTTGCGTTAATAAACTGATTGCCAGAACATGAATTTTTTAATTTGAAATATGAATTTATTTAATAAAATTTAATATTTTGTCTTATATTTGAGTCTTTCTATCAATTGAATGATTTCAATTGAATCAGAATACGTTCAAAAAATAACTTAGTTATATCTATTGGATCAGTAGAAACTCCACAGGGTAGGAATTGCAGGTATGCTATCAAAAGATTATGGAAGTGTAATTAATACAAAATTCGCTTATAATAGCTTAAAATAAAAGTTTATTTTTCTACTTTTAAGTAAAATTTCCAGTTTTTTTAAACTAATTAGTATGACCTTCCGGTCACAGATCTTGATGAAATTTCGGTATATGTTTTTAGGTACCAAAATATGAATAAACCCACAGCGGTTTGGTCTAATAGGCCAGTCAATAGAACAAAAAAAAGTCATATATTAGCAAAAATCCCAGTAGAAAACAGCCTGAGCGGTCATTTAAAAGATAGTCCTTAGATGTTTACTTATGTTTTTGGATTAGCAACTCTCATTAATTAATAAATTATTAACAATTTAATGAAAAAATGCGATTTTTATGTTTTTTTGTTTATAAAACGAAATCACTTGAAAAATTGTAATGCCGCCAATGGGAAAGTTGTAGAAAATTAAATTATGAAAGAAATAAAATGTTCAACGATTTGATAAATTCATTAAAACCTAAAAAAATTCGGAAAAACAGGAAAATGCGTTTTTTTAAATTTATAACTCTGTTATTCATGAAAATCAAAACTTAAAGTTGTCACGAAAGTAGATAATTATACCTATTTTGAATGTGCAAAATTTAGATACTATCGGATGACTAGTTTCTGCGTGATTGCAATTTATTTTTGTGTTTTTTCGTCGGGATCATAATCCTGTTAATAATAGTTGTACATAAATTTTTAAAACTGCCTGAACTATATGCGCAAAGCCTCTCCATGTCTGCATGTGCGAAGAGAACGCAGCGAGAGGGAAGGAGACAAAACACACGATACACGCGACTTACAGTGGAATGGGTAAACTTATGACGAGCGTGCCTTAGCTTGTTTTTGCCGCGATGCGTTATACCTTTATTTCATTGTGATTAACCGCCCTGAAAATTTGTTGATTAATTACTAATTATTTTTATTTTAAAATAAAATATATGTTTTGATGACAAAAATCGTTGAAGTAATAAAAACAAATGATAATAAATAGAATCTTTTGGGGGGTGATAAACATATTTAACTTTTTATCCTATTCGACTAAGGTTTACGGTGGCTGTGGTCACTTAGTTTTTACGCACCTCGACTGTCACACTAATTTTGCCACGTTCAAACCCGATGTTCCACCTTTTTTTTCTCTACGTTTTCGTTCTCTTTTTAAATATTATATTTTCATTATCAATTTTTAAAAAATTTATAAAATCTTTTTTGTTCCTTAAAAAAGGACTTTTTTTAAATTTATATAAATGTATGACAACATTTGTAACTCATTTAATAAAAATAGAAAAAAAATATGAATAAATCTAAATCCATTTAGTTAAATTAAAATAATAAATGTATCTAAAAAAATACATAATTTTACGAATTGAAACTTCATTAAAGCGCATCATAAATAAAAATTACATTGAATATCATAAATAGTTTTAAAAATTGGACTTCTTCATCTTTTTTTTATTAAATATCATATTTTTATATCATCAATTTTTATTTCTAAAACAGAAAAATTGATAATTCTCTTTAAAGAACGTAATGATTTTTAATTTTTACACGGAGAGAAATGCCCTATTAAATTTTGGTGTACTGTATATGAAAAGAGGGACAAACTTGCAGTATCAAAAAAATTACTATACCGAATAGCTAAATTTGTTATTTTTATATTAAATTTTACTAGAACTATAGCAAAAATTACTACAGTTATACCAAATTTTGCTATTCAGAATAGTAATTTTTTTCATTCTGCAAGTTTGTATCTTCTTTCCTATTCAGTATACTAAAATTTGATAGGGCATTTTTCTCCGTGTACAAAACAAAATTTTGACTAAGCTTTGAATACTTGAATTATTTTTGTCCGTTAAAAAGTGACATTTTCTAAGGGTATGATAACATTCTTTTTAATTAACTTTTAAAAAACAACATTTTATTTTAATATTTTCAAAATATAAAAGAAGAAAAATCTCAACTTTTCAAAAATTGCATAAACGGTTTTAAAATTCACGTTACACAGAGATTAATTATTTAAGAAAAATTGAAAATTCTTTCAGAAAAATAACTATTTTGCATCTTACCCTAGTGGAAATCGAATCTGTGAATAACTGGGAATAACTGTGAATAACTGGGAATAACTGTTATAAACTGTTCAGTTTGAGACAGGAATAACAGTTATTCCCAGTTATTCCCAGTTATTCCCAGTTATTCACAGTTATTCCCAGTTATTTACAGTTTAGTTTAATAATAATTTGAAAAATATAAATTTGAAAAAATGAAAAAAATATATATTTTTTTTATTTTTTTTTCTATTATAAATATATTTGGGAATAACTGTTATTCGTACCTCTGTTTTTTCAAATTATTTTTAAGTTATAAACTGCGAATAACTGGGAATAACTGAGAATAACTGGGAATAACTGGGAATAACTGGGAATAACTGTTATTCCTGTCTCAAACTGAACAGTTTATAACAGTTATTCCCAGTTATTCACAGTTATTCCCAGTTATTTCCAGTTATTTCCAGTTATTCCCAGTTATTCACAGATTCGATTTCCACTAGGGTATCTGACTGCTTGTTCTAAATTACTTTTTTTTGTAATAAAATAATTTTAAAAAATTCAAGATGTCTTTCATGCAAATTAGTATTTAAATAATAAAGAGCTGAATGATTCTCCAAGCTGAAATTATATGAACTTTAGATAAATACACAATACTGATTTTATTAACAGTTTATTGTAACCCAAAATGATCACACTTTAAATGAGATTATCTTAAAAAAATGATCGGTGAGGCTATTTGAAAATTTACAATAATATATGAAGTAAAAACCCATATAAGGTTTCAAAAGATTATCCGCCGTTTTAATAAAAAATAAATTACAGTTGATGGAGGAGCTAACTGAATATTAAAAAAATGTATGTGATTTTTAAATTTTTGAAACTTTATGAGCAAAATATTGTGCATGACAGATGAAGGGAATTGTATCTTCAAAAATCAATTTTAAATTTTTTATTATATGTTCAAATGGTTTATTATGGTTGTGTAAATTAAAAATTTCTATTAATTATTATATTTTTAATTGATTTCCGATAAATTTAACATAAAATGAATAAAAAAATATTAAAAGGCTAAATAAAAGAATTAAAAAATGTGCTTTGATAAGGCATACTTTTTTATAAAGTGTTGTTAACTATATCAAAGCACATTAAATAAAAATCATGCTAAAACCATTGGCGTTAAAAAAACATAGAATTTTTCAATTTCGATCATTACAAAAAAAATTGAATTGTAATACTGCTTATAAATTTGCTATGTATTATCGAACTAAATAAAAAAGTAAAAAAACTCTGATGCAAAAAAATTATTGAATATTTAGAAAGAATTATACTAACGTGTTCCTTAAACAGAACACGTAAGTAGCGCCAGACGTACTTTGAGACGCTCTGTACTTTTTGACTTTCTTCTGCCGCAAACTGCCTTCGGGCGTTTTTGTTTCAGGGTACTTGCAAGCGCCTAAATGCAAGACAGCATCTGTATCAAGTTTGTGAGGAATGATGCTGTTCTTGCTTTGCTGCTGTGAACTTTCTGAGCCTACAGACTTTTTTGAGGTTAGTGACAAGCTGGTGTTTGTTTTTGGAGGGAAGACGGTGTTTTGGTGGTCTTTGGAACACGCCAAGCGACAAAGTTTTTTAAATTTGACGTTAGAGATCGCTACTATGGATCGATGTGCTATATGCAAGCAGCCGTGATCTGACATATGCGGAACAAAGCGCTAATATAATTGCTCAACTTGTCGCCAGCGCTGTCATGCTAGATGTACGACACGCATACAATCAGTAAGCACAAGCTACCATTACACCTGCAACAAATGTGTAAAGATAAAGTACGAGAAGACCGCCCCCTCCAGTTCACTTGCTCTTGGCGCTGGCATTAATAATAGCCAAATACTTGACGTCGGTTAGGCAGATAAGAAGTCGCCGCTCAGCACATCGACTTCTTCAAGGACCGACACGCCAGTACCACCGGTTATCGTCACACAGGGGCAACCAGCAACCAAGGCACTTCAGGAGGCTAGTAACGCGACGAAAAATTAGAACTCTAGTTCAAGTAACATTTCAAGTAATAATTTTATTAAAGCTACGCGTAGTAAAGGTGGCGCTGCCACTCTTAAAAATGATAAATCAGTGATTTTAATGAATAATACGAAATTTAATAATGCTGACATCTTCATTTCTTAGGCTGTTTTGTCTAAAATTGAGGGAAATTTGTCTCGTAAGCTTGACTCAGTCTTGGACGCTCTCGATCGGTTTCAGAATGTTGAGAGTTTTTATTTTTTTTTCTTATTTATGGTGGTAAAAAAACGGGAAATCTGCCTAAGCCAGACCTTCACGCTCGCCGAGCGACTTCGCAAAACGTCATCGTAGAGCAGGAGGGGATCTCATCACCGGTGTGACGGGTTCCTGAGTGCATGTCAGCCCTGGCTGTGGAAAGGACCTTCCATTCCACATCCAGGGCATCAGAGTCCCAGGGGACCGTCTAACCCCCTGTCCTCTTGACTACGGGACGATTGCATCGAAATGCAATCGTCCTGCGGGCATTTATTCCACCCTGGAACTTACAATAACTCAGTATTACTTCGAGGTGGGATCACCAATTCGCCGCAGCGTTTTCCTTATTGGATATATTCCTCAGCTCTTAACGTCCCATTGCTTATTCTACTGGAGGTCTGCCCTCTTACGCCGGAGGATATCCTGAATGTAGTTGGCCAGACACTCCCATTCCTCCAGTGATTCTAGTATCTTCAAGATGACATCGTCTGGTGTGATCCTTCCCACTTTGTGGAAAAGGCCCATCCTCGCTTGTCCCCACATTTCACATTTAAAGAACGTGCGTGGGGCATCATCTTTAAGGGACCCGCAATATATGCACCTCAGATCGGTGGCTTTGTCCATTTAATATAGGTAGGCGCGGAAGTAGCCATGCTCAGTCAGCATTTATGTGAGGTGGAAATTGACCTCACCATGCTCTTGGCTGAGCCACGGGGATAACTGCTTAATAAACCTAGCCGTCCATTTTACGCGCCTTTCCGTTCCCCATCTCGACTGCCAGGTAAGCAATGATTGCTGCCTGGCAATCCTCTTGGCCTCATTCAGCCCCCTCCCGCTCTTATTCTGGTAGACCAACTTCTGCTCTTGAGCTAGCAAGTCTATGGGAATAACTCCCGAGACCACTAGTATCGCCGGTTCGGAGACCGTGCGATACGAACTCGCTACACGAAGTGCGCACCTGTGCTGTATAGTGGACAGACGCTTACGGTATTTTTCATATCGCGAAGCATCAGTCCAAACTTCTGCACCATAAAGCATTATTGACTCAGCGGTACGCAGCAGCAAACGCCTGACGCAGGGACGAGGGCCATCTATATTGGCCATGACCCTGCATGTGCCTTTGCTCATAAAATACGCGTTGATATTGAGCCTTGTGAATCACGTGATTGTAGATACAAACAAGAGCCATATCCAACCTTGCTCGTGTCACAAAAACCATGTATTTGAATCTCACGTACGTTGTCTATTATGACATAACATTCTACGACTAGTTAATCAATTAATTTGAGCTGTTCTACTGAAGACAACCACAAGGTGTGCAATGCGTTGGGAACAAATTCATTCCATGATACTCGAGACTTCCAGCATTCTTGCATGATTATCTTAGCCATGAGAATCATCGGACCGAGAAGACGAAGGGAATTGAAGACCTTGGCGATTTCCAATAAAATATAAAATATTAAAATTTGAATTATTTTCTAGCAAGTTTGTATTAATTGATCGATCGTATTAGCTCCCGTTACTAGGTCATCGACATACAAGTTCTGTTTCAAAATTTTAGCTCCAATCGAATGATTCAAACCTTCGTCATGAACCAACTGTTTGATGGTATGGATGGCTAAAAATGGAGCCGAGGATACGCCGAAGGTCACCTTGTTTAATTAGAATATACGAATATTATTTTTATTATACCAGAAAACTCTTTGAAAGCAGCGGTCATCGTTATGAATAAAAATCTGCTGATACATCTTTCCAATGTCAGCAGTAATTATGTATTTGTATGAAATCTCAACAGGTGTTCAAAGAGTTTGTCTTGGATCGTAGGTCCAACCATCAAAGAATCTTTCAGTGATATTCCTGTATTGCTCTTTACTGAAACGTCAAATACTATTCGCATCTTTGTTGTAGCATTCGTCGCCTTTATGATTGCGTGGTGAGGTAGATAACTCCCGTACGCCAACTCGTTTGTTACTAGAGACATATGACCTAGTTGTATATATTCATTCATAACACGTGTGTACTCCTGTTTAAGTGCTAAATTTGCATAGAGTTTTTTCTGAAGTCCTTAACCGGTTACCTGGCACGACATTATTCACTTCGAGGGCTCAAAATGGCAAAGACCAAAAATAAAGCAAATCGCACCATGTTTCATATACAAGGGTTTTGGGGATCGCTGATTACGAATCTAAAATCAAAATTTCAAAAGTTTCAAGATGGCGGATTCAAAATGGCGACTTCAAAATTTTCAAAATAGAGATATATGAGCTTGAAAATGTCCATTCAGGGGTTTTTGTGTCAGATATAAAAATGTTTTATAGCTCTGTGATAAATATGTTTTATATGTTTTATAGTGAGAGAATAAAAATATTTTATAATGAGAGAAATGCCATTTTTCGAACGTTTGCGTGAGAAAGCCTTTCTTACTATAAAATATTATTCAACACACGTGAGAAATTTATTCTGGACTCATGTGATTGATTAGAATAAAATTCTCACTCGTGGTGAAAAATACTACCATACTAATTCACTTTGCTAATCGAGACTCCACTTTATGCATTGAGATTTCGATTGTTTTATATTATTAATTTATCTTCTTTGCCGTAAACATGAGCAAACGAAAAAGATTACGATCTTCATCACCAACTTCTTCGGAATATTATTCTTCTGATGATTCAGAGGATGCTTTTTTGTAGAGGGAATTGGTAGTGATGATGAAGAAAATTCTTCTCCTGACTTTTTTCAAAAGTCTAATAATCTTTCGAAACACGATGAGTTGGAAAATGATTACATTGTTGATATTCCGTTGAGTGTAAGATTGGAGCAGATGAAAAAAAACGTATATTTTGTTAAAGATGCTAATTTTGATCCGAAGGTTCACCCTTTTATAGTTTCCAAAAATGGTTTACAAAATGATTGTGGGCTAGATAAAAATAGTTTATGTATGGATATTTTCCAAGCATTTATTCCAGATGAATTTGTAGATATGATTGCTTGTCAAAGTAATTTATATGAAGAAGAAAAAAAATTGAAAATCGATAAATTCTAATAAGTTAAAAGAAAAATCAAGACTGAATAAATGCAAGGAAATCACTGTATGTGAACTCTACGCTTTTCAAGCACTTTTCATACTTATGGGCATCGTAAAAAAGCCTGATATGTCTATGTATTGGTCTACAGATCCTTTGATTGAAACACCGATATTTTCTAAAACCATGCCACTGAAAAGATTTCAAATTATTCTTAGCTTTTTACATTTCTCAGAAGAATCTGAGTCGGATGACAAGCTTTATAAGATAATACCAATTCTTGAATGCATCCAAGATCATTTTCAGAGTATTTACAGACCTGAAGAGAACATCAGTATTGATGAATCTCTAATGAAATGGCAAGGACGACTGAGTTTCAAACAATTCAATAGAAATAAAAGAACTCGATTCGGATTGGAATTCTATGAAACTTGTGATTCAATGAATGAATATATATATATATATATATATATATATATATATATATATATATATATATATATATATATAAATTTAAAATATACATCGGTAAAAGTAAAAATGATTCCGATCAATCATCACTTGGCATTTCTGGTAATGTAGTATTGGAAATGCTTGGTGATTTAGGAGGACAAGGTTGAACATTATGGGTCGACAATTGGTACAGTTCTCCAAAACTATTTTCAAAACTGCACAACGAAAAAACCAATGTTTGCGGAACTGTACGCACGAATCGAAAGCATCTTCCAAAAATAATTCCCAAACAAATAAAAAAAGGCAAGATGAAAATATTTAGTTCTTCGCAAATGACCTTTATAGCATGGAATGATAAAAAGAAAAAATTAAAAAAATGGTACATCAAAACTTTTCTTCATTTAATTGACTTGGCAATATTCAATGCATTTGTTGTGTATAATGTTATCCATCATGACAAAAAAATAAAATTTCTGAATTTTCGCAAGAAATTGGTTAAACAGCTAATAGTAAAACATGGATGAATCAATAATAATGCAAGGAAAAATAAGTCTTCTCTTGATAATTCAATAAATTCTACAACTCAACACTTTCCAGCTGCTATTAAACAAGATGATAAACCTATTAGAAAACGATGTGTTTTATGTTATAAAAATAACAAAACCAAGTGGACGACTATGAAATGTAACAGTTGCAATAACATTCCGTTATGTGTAATACCTTGCTTTCAGCTGCATCATACTAGGGGAAATAATAGTAAATGAAGTTTGAACTATAAAAATAAAAAGTACAATATATATACTTATATATAAATAAAAAAAAAAAAAAAAAACAGACAAAAAAACAGATAAAAAAACAAAAAACAAAAAGCAAAAAAAAACAAGAAAACAAAACAAAACAAAGAACAAAAAAACAAACAAAAAAAAACATACAAAAAAACATACAAAAAAACCAAAAAAAAAAAACAAAAAAAAAGTGGAGTGTGTAATCCTTCCGTAACCTCCTCGACAGTACACTCTGGGGTTGTGAATTTTTCGTCAGCTAACTACGGGGGTTAACATTTTTTGTTTAGCTTTGAGTCCGCCATATTGAATTTTGTTATGTCAAATTCTGATTTAGCGATCTTATATAATACAAAAACAGAAGTTATGTATCCATCATTTCGAATCCACCATCTTGGATGAAAAATTTTTGAAAAATAATATCAGATTTATGATCAGCACCCCAAAAAACTCGTATATTCAGTTTATGAAACGAATTGGACCAATTAGTAAGAAGTTACGTGTCCGCCATTTTGAACCCGCCAACTTGGATAGAAAATTTTTGAAAACTGATATCAGATTTGTAGTCAGAATCTCAGAAAAACCAACATACAAAGACTCTTGTCAATGTATATGAGATGCATCGATATAACACTAAAAAAGTATCTGGTAGCCACCATTTTAGATCCACCATTTTGAATTCTTTAATTCTGATTTCAGATTCAGATTCAGCGATCTCAAAAACTAAAGTGTACCAAGTTTCATTTAAATTGATTGAGAAACAAGAAAATTATTTCATTCGATCATATAAGATACATTACCAGAATAAGCCCGACTTTTGTTGATCATATATGATACATTGCCAGGTAACCGGTTAAAAACGACGCAATGCTATTGCTCGCGTATCTCCCATATCTCGCTTGGCTATACAAAAGATCAATCGCACGATATATCGACCTGATGGATCGTGCAAGGTATTTTGTTTACAATGAAGTCCACATTCTAAATTTTTCGGTATTTTAAAACGTTTGACAGTAGTATCTTCCGACAACCAAAACCTTACAACCTGCTTGCTCAGTTCTGTCACCCTGCACAACACAATGGGCTTCTTATCACGTAAGGCCAAGTCACCCACTACAACCCAATCCAATTAAGTCTTTTGTAAAACAAGATCCCAATTATTGTGAGACAAATTAATCTGACCGATAGATAGTAATGATATGGTTGTACCTGAACCAATTATCAAGTCAATTGCATTAGGTAGATGAAAGTGTGGGTCGGACAATTTTAAATTAGATGGTATGTTGATATTTTTGCAAGGAAAAACTTCGTTTGGAACGTTCTCTGTACTTTTGGTATTACTAAAAATAATAATTTGCAATTAAAATCACTATATATTAAATATAATGTTATTTTAACCGTCCCTCTTAAAATTGGTGGTCATGTTATCGATTGCACTCACCAGAATTGCGCACAGGTGTACTTGCAAATCTAAACTCTGCGCGAAATTTTCCGTTATGAAACTATCCAATAGCGTCCGACCTCGGATAAATTGACCGTCACTCTTTTTCACCCGGCCTGCGGCACTCACCATTAATTGCGACATTAACGTACGTGAATTTTTCGGGTCACGATCGAGTTGAAATAATTTGCTTATTCAAAGTCTCTTGAGCAAGTGATTGGCTTGATGTGAAAGTGTGTTGTGATATCTGCTACAATTTTGACAATAGGATGAATGACATTTTCCGTTATGTTGTCAGAAACAATTTTTGCAAAGCTTCAATTTTTTCAAAAACTCCCATCGTTCGCTAACAAACATTTTCACGAAAGCTGGACATTTATATAGAAGGTGAGTTTCTTCTCCACAAACCGGACAGTTCGGTGAAGCGTTAGTTACAAAAACTCAAGTTCCTGATTCTACCTTACGATACTTATTCGCGAACGGTTCTCTTCCTACGAATTTCCGCTTGCCATTTTAATCTGATTTTTAATACGCATCTTGTTCAATTTTAAAGATACGAGACGCCGTCTCGAATATGAAAGTATACAGTTGATCGAGTATAGTGGTGACATCTAATTTAAATTTTTCTTCCCATTTAATTCTAATACTGGGTAATAACGCACGCTCTATTATAAGAATTAGCAAATGTTGGTCTGGGTGCACTTCTAGTGAAACCAGCATGTTTTTACATGTTGTCGTGTATCGTCAAGTTTTATCAAACCATCGTGTGTTGTCTTATATTGTATTGATAAATAACTTATCGCGTCGATATGTTTATTTATTAGAATACGTTTGTCGTATGAATCATTTAAAAGTTTCCACGGATTTTTATAGTTTTCATCACTTACGTTAAAAATTGAAATTTTATTCAACGCTTCATTTTGTAACGAATCCTTTAAATAAAAAAACTTTTTCAAGTAGGTTATATCTTGTCGCGCATCGATTATTGTCATAAATGTATTTTCAAATGCCAACCATTTTTCTAAATTTCCGTCGAACTTTGGCAGTTTGACAACCGGCAGTTTAACACGACGTTGACTTATCAATAGTGTTCAAAACGTCGGTATTAGTATAAAGAGAGAAGTTTTCAGAGAAAAGGTTAATGCGCTTTGCAGCGCCATCATCTTTTTTGATAAGCAACTACACTTTTTCATCACATGCGTGCTTTTTGTTTATGAAAAATAAAGCGTGGTTGTTTTCTTTGACGTTGCATGGATTTTTTTCCTGTTTTACCAGTGTAACGGCTCATATCAATTCTATATAGAATTATTAAATTGAATATGAATGTTTTATAAATAATTGGACATTATTTAAGACATAGAATGATTTTCTGTAATAATAAATCTAAATTACGTTAAAGGTATAAGTAGGACTTCATAGCCTACTGAGGCCGATAACGAAGATAAGTCAAAATGTATATTTATATATATAGTAAAATGAATATAGAAATGGAATGTTCTATTTCTGTTAATGAAAAAGTATTATCAATATTTGATTAATAATAATAAAATATATTAGATGTAATTTTTTAAAATAATTGTTTATACATAAATAGAACATTCAATTTCTATAATATGTATAAAAATGATTATTCTATTTAAAGTTTGAAAATGGAAATTAAAATATAAAAAATTAGCTTTTTTAGATGATGAATAATAAAATAGATTATTAAAAATAGTTTTTTGGAATGTAAAGGAAATAGAATGTTTCTTTTGCAAATATATTTATCTTAATTAGAGGTTTCTTTGGCAAATATATAAGATGAATTTTATCGAACATTCTATTTCCTAATGTACAATTCTTTAGTGAGAAATAGAACTTCATAGAAGGTTTATGAAATAATATAAAAGAGCGTTAATCTATCCAAGCTCTCTCATTCTTTCTTAGATGTTCGATCATGTAACATCTAAGATGTATTCTATCGGATTTTTTATCCGACTCTCTACGTGGCAAAATGTAGAGACTAGTTTACTATAAAATTCTCATTTTATTTTATTATTTATTTAAATAAATTATTGTATCTTTTTAATTTATTTAAAAATGGATTGTTTATATTAAATAAATTTAATAATTTAAAATTAATAAAAATGATGCTAAATTCATTAAATTAAATCTGTTTTACACTAATTTCAGATAATAAAGGTAATAGTGCATCTTATCTTTAAAGTGCACATTATCGAACGTTCAATGGTAAAGCATCCAGCGAACGTCGTCGATTATTGTACTTTCATAAGTTGCATTTATGATAAGGATATGATATCGCACTTCCAATAGTAAAGCATCTGGAGGAAGTCGTCGATTGTATATCCTTGCATAATTATTAAAATACCAATTATCGCATCTCTGACAGTAAAGCATCTAGAGGAGATCGTCGATTCTGGTATTTTAATCCGTCCTGCTGTATGGATTATGTGACTAATGCATGTCAAGAACTTATTAATGTAACTTTAATCTATATTTTGGTAAGTTATTATTAAAATTACCTGGCGACCGTGCATCCAGCAAAACGCGCCTGTTACACTAGCTTGTTACACAACCTTATACAGTCGCATTGCACTTAATTTTAAAAACGCTGCCAAGTGCTTTGGCGCAATGCTTTTTCATAGAGCGCATTGAGTTAGAGTATTTTGATTTTATTTTTTTAAATACGATTTTAATATAAATGTCCCTATCCTCTGTATTGAAGGCTGTCTTAATACCTACGAAAACTATATGAATTTTATTCTTTCTTACTTTTGCCATTTGCATAATGTGATTTTATGATGCTCTAAAATTAAAAATGCGTTTATAAAATTAATTTTCCCAAGCTTGTCTTCTCAACACTATAACCAATAACTTGCATACAAATTTTGGAACATTTTCATCGAATAGTTTACAAAAAATACCAAATAATTGAAAAATAAACATTGTTTTAAAATTTTCAAAACGCTTTAACGTTACAACTACGCTAAGAAAACCAGTTTTCAAAAGTTCATTTTATTTAGGCAATCGTAAATAATTTCTATACATAATTTTAAGCTACTTTATCGAGTAGTTTACGTAAAATACCAAAAAATAAGTGAAATTCTATTCAAAATTTAGAAAATGCTCTAAAATTAAAACTGCGCTAAGAAAATAAGTTTTTCCAAGCTTGCTTTAATTAGGCAATAACAAATAATTTGTATGAAAATTTTTGAGCAAATCTATCGAATGGCTTTTGTGTAATAGAAAAAAAATGAAATATGAACATTTTTTCCAAAATTTTCAAAATGCTCTAAAATTAAAACTGCGCTAAGAAAATAAGTTTTCCAAAACTTGATTTATTCAGATAATAGTGAATAATTTGCATGAAAATTTTTGAGCAAATCTATCGAATGGTTGTCGTAAAATAAAAAATAAATGAAAAAAAAATTTTTTTTCAAAATTTTCAAAATGCTCTAAAATTAAAAGTGCGCTAAGAAAATCAGTTGGTAAAAGTTTTTCTTCGTTTGGCAGTCGCAAATAATGTTCATACAAATTTTCAAGAAAATTCTTCGAGTAGTTTACGTAAAATATCAAAAAAATGAAAAATTAAAATTTTTTTAAAATTCTTAAAATGGCTCTTAAAAAATTGAGCTAAGAAGATCAATTTTCAATAGCTTTCCCCCCAGTTAGACAAAAAAATAAATTGCATGCAAAATTTGAAGTTAATCCATCGAGTAGTTCTCGAGATCTTATTGGCGTACTGAATACACACACACACACACACAGACATTTCCTGGAAACCACTTTTTTCGACTCCCTGAGTCTAAATATGTACAAATTAATGAAAAAATAGAAAAAAATTTTTTTTACCGATACAATGCTTTTTCTATGAGAAAGCAAAAATATGTCGTAAAAGAAGAAGTAAAATTAAATACAATATAATGATGGATGGCATTATAAAGTAATTATCTGAATGAAATCTTCGAAATCTTCCATATTTTTTTCATAATAAGTATATAACTCTTAGGTTAAAAACGTTTTAAAAATTTGAACTGTATACCTACTATGAAGAAAAATATAAAAGATTTTGAAACTTAAATCTATTATTGGATTGTATTAAATTATAGTTTTCCTTTAATAATAGATTTTTTTTACAAGTAGCGCGGTGAGGTTGTGGCTAGCTTTAGATAGCAGTGAAAAATCCATGCAACGTCAAAGAAAACGAACGTGCTTTATTTCCCATAAACAAAAAGCACGAAAGTAAACTTCTCGTTTCGTAAATAAAGCCTTTACACGCCCGTTGCATAATGTACTATTAGCATTCTAATTCAATAAGTCTTGAAGTCTTATCAATTGTAGGAAATAACCTAAAATAAAGATGTGTATACAAACAATGATATATATATATATATATATATATATATATATATATATATATATATATATATATATATCGCCCATTCTCTGTCAAATCGAAGGACGAACAATTTTTTTTTGCTTAAAATTAATAAAATGACAAATAATTGACAAATAATTAAAGGCACATTTATAACTTTATAAAGAATAAAATAATACCTTAATAGTTAATGAGCTACATCAGCCCTTTTAAAATAATTTTTTCTTAAAATTTAAAATATTTTGAAGAATAAGTTTTTTAGTACTAAATTCCTAAAACACAACCCGGCTTAGTAATTTAAGCCTAAAATTAATCAAAAATATCAAAAATATGCACTCTTAACTCAAAAGAGTAAAAATTGGAAATAAAAAGTAAAAAAGTATAGTTTTTCCCTTATAAAAGGGTAAATTGAAGATTTTATTGGGAATCAAATGATTTTAAAAGGTAAATATGATGCTTTTTCTCTTTTCATAAAGAGCGGTATCTATATTTTTTATTTTAAAAAGAGTAAAAGATTATGCTGCCTTTTCTAAAGAGTGATTTGATAAAAAATTATGTATAAGTATCTCCGATACTTATAGTAGTCACGTGACTTAACATCTCGAAAATATTAAATTGATTAATTTACTCTTTTAAGGGATATCGTAAAAGCAAATATTGATCAAATTAATCTCATTAATTATTAAGGTATTATTTTATTCTTTATTACGTTATAAATTTGCTTTTTACTATTTGTCAAAAAAGTAAACACATCAAATCACTCTTTAGAAAAAGCAGCATAACCTTTTACTCTTTGTAAAGTAAAAAATATAGACACCCATCTTTAGAAAAAGAGAAAAAGCATCATATTTACCTTTTAAAATCATTTGATTTTCATAAAGTGAAAAACATGCATTTTAACATTTAGAAAAAAGTAAACACCTTAAGTTTATCTTCATAAACTATAAAGTCATTAAATTTACCTCTACAAGTGGTAAAATCTTCAATTTATCCTTTTATAAAGGAAAAACTGTACTTTGTTACTTTTTATTTCTAATTTTTACTCTTTTAAGTTTAGAGTGCATATTTTTAACATTTTTGACTAATTGCAGGCTTAAATTACTCAGCTAGGTTGTGTTTTAGGAATTTATTACTAAAAATCTTTTTCTTCAAAATAGTCTAAATTTTAAGAAAAAATTATTTTAAAAGTTCTAATGTAGCTATTTGCTGAGATAAAGTCATTTAAAACATTGAAATGCTACTTTCAAGGTTTCGAACTATGATCCCATGTCCAAAAAATTCATCAAAAAAGGTTATATATGTATAAATATAGTCTACAAATTTCAAAGGTGATCTTTGTTGACCCTTTTTAAAAAATTGAAGGCGCTAGATTAGTTTCCCACTTTCAAAAAATCGATTTTTTCGCATATTTCGATAGTATACTATTCCAAGAATAAATGTTCAAAGTTGTATAGTCGTATTGTAAATACTCTCGAAATGGCAGCATTATTAGGCGGTGCTGCCGCTCGATACTGTGCACATTGTTGTGTGACACGCATCTCATAACCATATGACACGCCCTTTGAGAAGCTACAATGCTATCTACACGTTAAAATAAGAATGGGTACACGATGCCAAAATGAAAAAAAAAGAAAATAGAAGGCTTAGGAGAAAGAAGTAAAAACACAGTAAAATTAACTAATAAAATCATAAATTAACTCCAGAAATATTATGGTTTTAAGGCATCAAGATAATTTAGATGAAATTTATAAGGAGATTTGGGCTACATATTTTCATATGGACTCGACTGACAAGAGTCCACAACATCAAAAATGCCCAGCTGGCGCGGATAGCTGGTGTAGATATCGTCGAGCGAAAGTTGAAGGACTCGATATGAAGAAATTCAAACACGATTATCTGCCATTATATCCAGAAGTTTTAAAAGTTGCGATGTGAGAATTTTAATAAATCTAATACTCTATACTTTTAAATAAATATATTAGTCTATCCGCGAGCCGGTTCTCACAGGCAAAATTGGTGTATCAAAAATAATTTATTTGTGTAAAGGGCGCCAGATACACCACCAACTAGCTAGCCGTAAGCACGAATCTTAAGCTGCCTTGGATCGGTAGGTGGCTCTATTCGAGCAGAATTCTCGCCTGAAATGGGAGGGGGAAGCACACACAAAAAAAACTTTTATTTAACTTCAACTTCAAATTATATCAAAGAAATGAACTTATTTTACATTCGGTCGTAATAAACCTTGCTTAGATTTCTACCTATTCGCGCTCTCTCATATCCCAAACACATACAAAAAAAAATTATTTATTACACAAAGTAAAATTTACTTATTCTCCTAATTACTCTTAATAAAATTAATTTTAGTCAAAAGAAATTTAAGTTTAATTACTGTCTTTTATTCACTCGTCACTTAATAATAAAAAGATTTAATTTAATTTATTCAAGAAAAATGAATTTATTATCTAAGAATTTAATGGCGGAAATCGTTTAGCCTTTTAGGCCTGCTTCGCTTCTCTCTCTCTCTCTCTCTCTCTCTCTCTCTCTCTCTCTCTCTCTCTCTCTCTCTCTCTCACTCTCGGCGCTCAATACGCGCCCACGTCTTACGAAAGGAATGAATTTCTTTTGTTATTCGATACGCGAGTACTAATAAAACAAAGAAAATAAATTATAGGTATATATTTAAATTTTAATTTAATGATTATTCACTCGACCGGCGAATAAACACGCTCAACTGGTCAAGATTCACTTTGGTAATACGTGGCCACGTGGCACACACACTCCGGCACTAACGGTCTACTTAAGATCAAATATAACGAAAAAGATTATTTTATTTAACTGCACGTCGCTTAACAAATTCTATGTATTTATTTTCATTCACGTTTAATAAACTACGAATAATTTTTATCAAACTTTACGATTTTAAAAATTCTATAACAATTTTACGCTTAATCACTTCAAGTTATGTAATCGAATCTCGTGCACAAACAAAAGAAAACTACTTCACTGATTCGAAAACTAACTGGCGAGAGCCGTTGATTTACAAAAAATGTAAATTCTTATCGGGCGCAGCCCACTCACCAGTGATGTACTTAAAGTTCCGTCTAGGTCGATACAGTCGACGATGGTGCTTAAGATGGCTAGTTGAATATGGCTGGCTGGCGATAATGGCCGCTCGATCGCTAGCTTCTTTCGGGTCTTGGTGGTCGCTACCGGCGACGGTGATTGCTGCGTCAAACTCGTCTCCAGAGCCAGGACTTTCCTATTTCTCTCTCTGTGACTCAGCTGTAGATCCGCTCAGGTCCAATAAGTTTTCTCATGCCCAAATATGCACAGCGAAGAAAAAGAATGACTCTTGAAAGTTGCGACGAATTACAAAAGAAAAAGGCTTCGATGCGACACGAGGACGACAATCGAATCGCGTGCGACTCAGCGCAAAGACCAGCAGTGTATCAATTCTTCTTAAAAGCCACTTCCTTCTTCCCCACGTCTTCTTGTCTTCTTGTTAACTCCTGTCTTCGTTTAATTTATTTTACTCCCAATCACTGCTCTTGAATTCTTTTCACAGGTTTTCATTCGTTCCACGTCATTTATGTTTCACTACACACATACGCTCAAAATGCATTTAAGTTTAAGCTTTAATTTGTTTTAAATTAACCTGTGCATTTTGAAGATTTACAACAGGTGTTTATCTCGTTAAAAAAAAAAGAAATCAAGGGAATTAATTTTTTAAAAAATCTCATATGCGTTCGGGCCCATGAGTGATTGGTGATTGTGCCAACGGGAGAAAAATTTTTATTGTTACGTGGTATTTTCCACGTCACAAAGTTTTGCATCCAATTTATACGACTTGCTATGGCACTTTGCTACAAAACATCTACACAGTGGCCTAAAAACCATAGAATTGGCCAATTTTTTTGGTATCTTCAATGATGGCATAAAATCCATCTTAAGAATATTTAGAACAATGAGAATAATTGTTGGCCCCTGTGCACAGCGTTGGGGTTCGATTATTTTTTTGTACCACTATGCTATGTTCAGAGTGTACCAGTACAAGAAGTCGATGATATGGCTAAGTTCGAATAGCGCAATTTCAATTTGAAATAACTAGGTCAAAACTAATGATAAATGGCGAGGTAACCTGTAAACTCGCACGTGGATTTAAATGTAAACAAATAATAAGATTCAGAAGAAGCAAGAATTATTTAAAGTTAATTGGTATGTTAAGTATAAAAAAATTAAATTTAAGTTAAGTTTATTTTAGAAATATTAAAATAAAATATAATTATATTAATTATAGAAAAAACTATTATGAATTAAGAGCAACACTTGGATGAGTAGGGTAATTATAAACAAAAATCTTAAAAAGAAGAAAGAAGATCTTTTGAGTTTATAAAATTAAAATTTCAAAAATTAAAATATTTACTTATTTTATAATTCTAGTGCCATCATGTGAAAATCTGATAAATACTCAAAACGCATGGACACAATTGATTTTTTATTTCTCTCAGAAAAGAAGAGGCTAATTAGCTTATGTTGTAAATTAATTAAAGCAGGTAAATTATTATATTATAATCTCTTTATTATTCCTTAACCTAATTTACATTTGTGTCAGCATGAATCATAAAAAATACATACAAAATACTTAACAATATCAACAAAATCATGTGAATATTGAAAAATCATTTTTGTCTCTAGAAAGCGATGACGCTGTTGTTTTTATTCTAGGAGTATTATTATGTAAAAGACAAGATGCAGATCACATTTATGGCTCTTTACCTTAAGACATTATAGAGATTGCTGTACTTTCAATGTACAGGTATTGAGTATTGTTTTACAATTAATTTTCGTTACTAAAATTTTTATTAAAGTTAGAATTTTTTAAATTTTATTTTGAAAACTTTAACTTGTAGTTTATGTATGTTGAGGGTAATTCTTTTGAGAGCGCGGTGGCGTAATGGATAGAGCTCTTGCCTTCAACGCGGAGGGCATGGGTTCGAATCCTGGCCAGGTACCACTAACTTTTTTTTTCGAAAGAAAATTAGTGTATGTGCCATTTATATCACGACTCTTAAAAAATCCGACCTCATTGGGTATCGGTTGATTGTTGGTCACAAAAGTGGCTGACCATCCATTGGTAGTCAAAGTTTTCGGTATGGTGGGTCTGACAGTCTAGCCTGATGTAGTGTGTTAAACGGGGTACCGGGCGGGGACTCCCTCGACTTCACCATATAAAAAAAGTTAATCATATAGAGGACAATATCCTTTATATATGAATATTTTTTTTTTTTTTTTTTTTTTTTTAAAAAGGGATAATTCTTTTACAGTCAGTCAGTGTAAGATAAACTTCACTAGTAAAATTTCCGTAACCAAAATTTTAAACATTATCTAAAATCAATTCTTATATTATAGGAAAAATTATTAAACTTAGAAAAATAGCTAAGTGGCCAAAATAATAATAAGGAATAAACAATAACAAGAAAGCTGTAATATTAATAATAATAAGCTGGAATTTTAATTTTTCATTCAAATTTATTGTCAATTGTCTATGAAAAAAGTATGCCTCAGACAGTACTCACTGTCTTATCGTAAAAAATTGACAATGAATGTGAATGAAAAATAAATTTTGAAATTCTATTTTCGTCAATAGATTCTAAATTTTAAACTGAACAGAACGAAAATAGTTGCCATCAAATAAAATCATTTTATAACACTCGGGGCATAAAATGGTCATTTTATGCACTGCTTTGCGGGCATAAAATGACCATTTTACGCTCCTCGTGTTATAAAATAGTATATGCGCCGCGTGCGCAATGTACTTCGTGCACAAGGTACTATTTTAAACTTTGACATCATTTTTTATGATTGCGTTAAATTTATCTAAAATAAGACTTTAAAACGATGCAACTTCTTAATAATTTATTATATTTAAATCGAAGTTTAAAATGATTGTTTTAATCTTATCTAATAAATTAGAGCTTCAAGCTAAAAATTGAATAAACACTTTCTAAAGAAAAGCAATAATGATTATCGGAAAAATGAACTTTTGACAAAGACTGTATGGCAAATTCAACATTAAATCCTTTTTCTCGCATTCTAACCTCAAAATCGCAACTTCTTTTCTCTTTTTCGGCTCTCAAGCGAGAAAATATATTATGAAACGGATGTGTAAGAGCTTTTTTACGAAACTCGTTACAGCCCTCGCCTCCGGCTTGGGCTGTAAACTTCTCGTTTCGTAAATAAAGCTCTTACACACCCGTTTAATAATGTACTATTAATGAATATGTACAAACAATTAAATAGTAACGTACGATAAAATTTGCTATTGCAAATACTGATCAATGATTAAGAAGCTTATTCTGAAAGAATTTTATTCCTCATTCAATTATTTTTACCTAATTTGTGCAACGCCATAAGCTCAAACCACTAAGAGATAGGTAGAAATTTATTAATTTTAAATAGAAGTTTACATATAAACAATGCTTTTTATATTAATTATAATATTAAATAATATATCCATATAAATAAGCGAATAAATATTAATATATAATTATAAATGATTATACATAATGCTAGGTGACTTTCAACAAGATTAAATTCAAAAATTAAATATCACCGTAAATTAATTCAATTGACTTATTTAGTCTCGAAGATACGAAACTTATATTATACAGCATCCAGGTATTTAAGCTGCCTGTTACGAATGAGCATAACGTAAAATAATCATTGGGCCATGCTGAAGCTATATGTCTGCGTCATATAGCTTCAACACACACACCTTAGATATAAGCTAAAGTTGCGAACTGTTAAGGCACAAGGCAAAGGAACAGATCGACTTTAGATAGATTTGCGTAAGCCTGGTTACAGCCGATACGCACTATAGAGAAACGCAAAACCTTTTTATGTAAAGTCTGAATTGTCTATTCCTCGCGAGCACTCACAGGCAGTAGGATTTTGAGATAGTTTTCACTAAAGATTCTCTTTTAACATAAAATGAATTATGTGATTATTGCATCTGCCACTAGCAGTAAGCCACATCACAGCATTTTGATTCATGTAGTATAGCATAACATGACGTATATCCGTCTATGTTAGGCAAGTCTCACGCTTCAGCGTGTATTACAGCTAGCAGCTATTGCGGGCATATGGGATGCGCGCGCAGCTCATGGGCCTACTGTAGCTTGCTGCGGGTTCAGCCACGACGGAACAGACAGACTGTTCCTAGCGGCGTGCCTGAGCGCAACTCTTATTGTCGAAACATAGTATATTATTATAATTACATAACGTGCGAAATTACGCGTTAATATACGTCTGTTACTTGATAATTCTATTGGGAATAATTCCTTGGTACAGCTTCTCTTTTCATTATTGCATGTGTGAGTTCGTGAGTGAGCGTCGTCTATTATTTTAGCTTCAGCATTCACATATTTCTATTTTTCTTACTTTTGCGTTACTCGTGGTGCGTGCGAGCGTATAATATTTATTTTATAGAATTCTTTGTCGCGTTTTTCCGCGGCTGGCGCCCATAGTGATATTAGTGTTACATCAATTAATAAACTTCAGTGAATTGAACATTATAATTAAATAGTGACTCTAACTTTAATTTCCCTAAATAATTACACATTTATCGAAAACTTCCACCCGAATCCCTGATGGACTGTTACAAGGTATTAATTTAACAAAATTCACGCACCATCCAATAATTTAATATCATTATATATATCATTCATTTATTACAGCTTTCTTGTTATTGTTTGTTCCTTATTATTATTTTGGCCACTCAGCTATTTCTCCAAATTCAATAATTTTTCCTATAATATAAGAATTGATTTTAGAGAATGTTTAAATTCTAGTTACGGAAATTTTACTAGTGTAAGTTTATGTTACACTGACTGACTGAAAAAGAATTACCCTTAACATACATAAACTACAAGTTAAAGTTTTCAAAATAAAATTTGAAAAATTCTAACTCTAATAAAAATTTTAGTAAAGGAAATTAATTTTAAAACAATACTCAATACCTGTACATTGAAATTACAGCAATTTCTATAATGTCTTAAGGTAAAGAGCCATAAATGTGATCTGCATCTTGTCTTTTACATAATAGTACTCCTAGAATTTATGGCTAACAGAAGAAAAACAACAGCATCTTCGTTTTTTAAAGACAAAAATGATTTTTCGATATTCACATGAATATTAAATTAGATGTTCAGCAAAGAATCATAAAATTATAAAAACTAAATCTCAACAAAATAAACTTGCTTCAGTTCACGTATAAAAGTTTATTATTCATTATCTTAGTAAATGTATACGAATTGTTTAGTTAAAATTTAGTGATTGATATTTAAGAAACAAGTTATTTTAGACATTGTGGAAAAAAAATATTAATAAATGTCAAGTCTTGTCATTTAGGATTATAAAGAAAAAAAAGCTTTTTATTTTGTTGATATTGTTAAGTATTTTGTATGTATTTTTTATAATTCATGCTGACACAAATGTAAATTAGGTTAAGGAATAATCAAAAGATTATAATATAATAATTTACCTGCTTCAATTAATTTACAACATAAGCTAATTAGCCTCTTCTTTTCTGAGAGAAATAAAAAATCAATTGTGTCCATGCGTTTTGAGAATTTATCAGATTTCCACATGATGGCACTAGAATAATAATAGTAAATATTTTAATTTTTGAAATTCTAATTTTATAAACTCAAAAGATCTTCTTTCTTCTTTTTAAGATTATTGTTTATAATTACCCTACTCATCCAAGTGTTGCTCTTAATTCATAATAGTTTTTTCTATAATTAATATAATTATATTTTATTTTAATATTTCTAAAATAAAGTTAACTTAAATTTAACTTTTTTATACATAACATACCAATTAACTTTAGATGATTCTTGCTTCTTCTGAATCTTATTATTTGTTTACATTTAAATCCACGTGCGAGTTTACAGGTTACCTCGCAATTTATCACTAGTTTTGATCTAGTTATTTCAAATTCAAAAATTGCGCTATTCGAACTTAGCTATATCATCGACTTCTTGATCTGGTACACTCTAAACATAGCATGGTGGTACAAAAAAATAATCGAACCCCAACGCTGCCTGTGCAAAAGAATATACCGGGATTCGTGATGCAGCGCGTATGCAGCTAGCCGAGAAAAGGTGCGAGGAGACTTCAAAGGAGGCTTGGAGAGCTCGTAGACAATGTGCATCTGAGCAACAACACTTTTTAGAGCAAGAGAAAGGCGAATTACATGGCGCTAAAATAGCAGAATAACTATACGTATGGAAAAATTACTTTCATAACACGAAAATCAGTAGTCAAAACTTTAAACGCGTTTTTCTCAAAACTGCATTTTCAAAAATGGTTGCAGCTTTAGTTCAGAGACAATTAAGATATCGATTTGAAATTTCGTACGAATAATCATAACATGTTTTTACGTACCATGAACTAGGATCTTTTTGATATTTAAACAATCGCCAATTTTCCGAGCAAAAAAGAGCGTTTTTTTTTAATGGAATTTTTTTTCAAAACAGGGCCATTGTGTTAATTTTTAATATTTTTAAAATATCCTTGTTCATAGTACGGAGAAACTTATCTAGTTAAACATCCAATTTTTTTCAGATCCGAGCATCCTGAGGATCTCCACAGCTGCAGCCGATTGACAACTTTATTCTTGAAGAACTCCACGTCGTAGCGTATAACTTTTAGAGTCGATATTTTTGCCTGAAATTTTTTTTGTCAACTTGTTAAAAGTATCCAAATATATCCTCTAAATCTAAAAATATTTGTCTGTTTGATTTTTTTAGCCCTGAAAAATCACCTCTTTTTCACACTCGAGAAACTAGTCCAGCCCCTTAGGTGTAATTAAAAATAATGAAAAATGTAATTTTTAACTAAATTTCTTTAGTTTTAAACTTGAAATTATTTTTGAATGATTTGCAAAATGATACTTCATAAGTTGTATTAAAATTAGTTAGTTAATTTTTTTTATGAAATTAATCACATATTTTCAGATACATGAAAAGCTGTGTTACTGTGAAGTGGGATAAAAGTTGAAAATAAATAAATGGACTTTATGTGTTCATTTATCAGATCATCGCATCAATTATAAATTATAAAAATCTTATAATTGTTCAAGAAAGTGCATTTCCAGGTTTTTAGTACACATTTATTGCAAACAAAGTGAAAATAGTTTTAAAGATTGTTATAGATGTACGTAGAAGTAATAAATATGTTTTACAGGGATTCCGACTCAAATAAGCTGAAAAAATATAATGTATGAATATCTTCAAAACTATTGAGTGTTAGGGTCTAAAACTGCACAAACTTTTATTTAGTATGAAAAGAAAAAGATCTGTGCAGTTTCATGAGAATCCATTACCAGGAGTCCTGGATCTCTCCTAGTGAAATACAAAGAGGCATGAGTTTAGTCATACATCACTGATAATGAGAAATAAACAAATTTAGTAAACAAAATTAATATATACTAATGTCTAGGATATGCTGATTTTTATTATTTGTTAAAGTGCTTTCCAAGTTTTTATACATGATTACATTTAATTATTGCTGTCACATCATTGGATAAATTCAAATTAAAATAGAAATAAATTTTCATAAAATGAGAATATTATTTAGTGTAGTTTATTATATCGTGAATATAATAAACTACACTAAAAAAATACAACAAGAATTAGAATCAATCATTTCCTAAAACTGAACTTAATAATATAGATTAGTAGGTACTTTAATTTGAACAAATCTCAAGAAATTAGGTTAAAGTCAGTGTCTATCATCTGCTAAGTCCATAAATGATCATTTACGTGTTATTCACATTTATATTACTCATCTGTACTGTTATAAAAAAATGCTTGCATACCCTGAATTACACTATTTATAACTCGCAATCAAGAAAAAGTTATTAAAACTATCAGTCATTATTTTAAACAAATCTGTGAAGATATACATTTATACATGTTCTGAAGTATTGACCTGCACAAAACTTTCAACGCTCACTTAAATTTGTGAACCCCACTATCTTACAGGCATTATAAATCACATGATGAACAATACCTATTAATTATTTACGTAACTGAAAAGAAATATCAAAAGTTCCTAACACCATATATAATATTTAATTACGTAAACTGATTTTATACTTGTTCATTGTAAATGCAAAATTAAGAAAAACCTTTAAGAGTATGTTATAATTAAAATATAGATTATAAAATTTTTCATTTACAGTATATTTCACAACTTAATATTACACAATAAACAATACATCAAACTATGAAAGCATAAATATATAATAATTAATCAATAATATTTACTTGAATGGAGAGCTAGAAAATAATTTGCATCGCATATAGCCATTTTCTATTAGACTTGAATTTCAGTTTTTGAAATTTGTTGAAATGCAAGTACCTATTGATCTATATTATTAAGTTCAGTTTCTGAAAATGATTGATTCTGATTCTTGTTGTATTTTTTTAGTGTAGTTTATTAGATTCACATTGGTAAATAATATTCTCATTTTATGAAAATTGATTTTTATTCTAATTTGAATCTATTTAATAATGTGACAGCAATAATTAAATGTAATCATGTATAAAAACTTGGAAGTCATTTTAGGAAATAATAAAAGTCAGCATATCATAGACATTGGTATAAATTAATATTAAATTTGTTTATTCTCATTGTTAGTGATGTATGACTAAACTCATGTCTCTTTATATCTCACTTGGAGAGATCCAGGACTCCAGGTAATGGATTCTGATAAAACTACACGAATCTCTTCCTTTTCATACTAAATAAAAGTTTGTGCAGTTTTAGACCCTAACGCTCAATAATTTTGAAGATACTCATATACTTTTTTTCAGCTTATATGAGTCGAAATCCCCGTGAAACATATTTATTATTTCCACGTGCATCTATAACAATCTTTAAAACTATTTTCACTTTGGTTACAATAAACGTATATTAAAAACCTGAAAATGCACTTTCTTGAATAATTATAAGATTTTTATAATTTATTATTGAGGCGATGATCTGATAAATAGACACACAAAGTCCATTTAATTATATTTAACTTTTATTCCACTTCACAGTAGCACAGCTTTTGATATATCTGAAAATATGTGATTAATTTTATAAAAAAAGTAAATTAACTAATTTTAATACAACTCATGTAAATTGTTTAAAAATAATTTCAAGTTTAAAATTAAAGTTTTCTTCTTTCCTTATGGATGTAGTTGCATTGTGTTCTCTCATTGAATGCATTATTTCTCGATGAATGGTCTTTCTTCCGCAATCGCAGCAGGTATTTTTTATTTGAGGGGTGTAGTCTCCGCGTTGAGCAGCAGATTAAATGGAAGACGTCTTTAGCGTGCGTCTTCTTTCACGGATTTGTGATAACAAACACCTGGTGGTGTGCACACCAAGGAAGACGCCAGCTGCGCGTGAAACCTTACAGAGAACTGGAAGGAAAGCACCCAGTGTGCGTGTTTTTCTCCTCCTGATGTGCTAACGAACCACGAGGCAGTGTGGAAAGAACAGAAAACGCCCAGCGCGCGGATGTTTCTTCCAGCTGCCCTGTGTCAGTGAACTACTCTGTAACCTAAGTCCGATTTTGAGCGTATCAGAGGCTCCAACAACTCTTCACGCTAGGCTCACGGTGGGTGGCATTCAGCTGTTCTAATTCTTTACTTAAAACCTGAAGGATTTGATCAACATCGCAATGAACAGATTAGAGCGCCTAGAGACAACCGCAGCACAGATCACGAACTTTGAGACGGACCTTCTTCGAAAAAGCGAACCACTCACCCCTGGACTTATTCAGGCGCACATCGAGACCGATAAGCAGCTGTGGTATCGTTTTCTAATGGATCACGATAAATTGTTAAAACACCCTAAATTTCTACAAATCAACTTCTTTAGAAGGGACTGCTACCGCAAAACGCAATCGGAATAAAACAAGTTTCTCGGGCATCTGTTTAATCTACAGAACAGCAATTCGGTGCATGCGACTGCCAATTTGGCAAATAGGCTGAGAGTTTCTCGCAGTCACTTGCCGAAAATCCACCTTTCCACCTTTAATAGGGACCAGCACCAATGGGAGCCTTCCTGAGAATTTTTTTTTCTCTCGACGATAGAGATCAATCCCTCTCTGATGTCGAAAGTCTACATTACTTGAGAACGTCTATGACCGAAGCAGCTCATGCAGAGATCGTGCACCTACCCACCATTGTAGCGAACTACACTGTAGCGTAGCAGACGTTATTAAGACGTTACGACAACAGACGGTTGATAGTAGCGCAGCATCTGAATGACCTTCTTTCAATACAACCTCTGGAAAGGGAAGAGTTAAATCAACTACAAGCCGTTCTAGACACGTTAAGCTCAAAAAGATCTCCTTTGCAGACAATCGGTCAGCTTGATAACACTAAGACGACATATTTTTTTTTATTGGGGTCAGGGCCCTGGATCCAGTTACACGAAAGGGTTGGAAAATTACATTAAAAAACAGCAATTCTCTACCAAACTATGACCAATTGGTAGAATTTCTGCAGGGTTGAGTACGAACATTGAAGACCAACGAATTAGCCAATAAAATCAATCAACCAACCATGGCGAGATCCAATGCATGAAGGAGTGTCTCTTTAGTCTCGCTTAGACCCAAAACTCAGTCATTCTCCACCTTCATTCATGGAAGCGTCTGTCCCTTATGTCAAGCAATGCACAACCTGGGATGGTGCCCTGAGTATCTAAAGGAAATGGCAGAACAGATAGACATAGATGCCTGGCCTGCCCATCGAAGAGCTCCTGTTTGCATTGTGAGAAACGCCATCACAATACTCTCTACGACTCATTATCTGGTATACGAAAATCCACGACATGAGATCCCAAAGATGACGCCACGAGGGTTCGCCTCAACATAAGCACCAGTTTAACGAAACCGCTGGACCCAGCCGCAGCCAATTGACTAACCCTACTGCTCACCTCCAGAATTTGACCCTTGACGGGCAGCCGTTGACGATACGAGCTATTCTTAACCAAGGGTCGGAGGCTTCATTTATTAAGGCGGATGTAGCGCAGAAAGCAGGTTTAAACTTTCAGGATGTCAATATTACTATCAACACTATAGAAGGACGTAAAAACCAATAAAATTCACCGTAGAACCAACGTCACAATAGCAATCGGGAGGAAACCACTTACATAGGTGTCCACGTACATCATGCCTCGTCTCGGAATCGAAACATCCAGAATCAGCTTGCAACCCCAGATTTAGCTTCACTTACCACAAACTGATCTAGCAGATTCTTCTTATTCAATCCGAGCTAAAGTTGAGATGCTCATTGGAGCTGATGCCTATGGCTCCCTAATCCAACGCATAATCAAATTGGGCCCACCCGGAACCCCCATGGCTCAGGAGACTTCGCTGAGATGGTATATCTAGCGATATATCTGGGCAGACTTCAAACGCGAACAACTCAAACATCCCGATTCGTGCCTTCCGTGCTCACGTGACCGGACTAGATGTAACGGATCAGCTGCTACGCAAATTCAGAAGCTTCGAGGATTTCCAGTTTCACCACAAGAGGATCTGGATTGCAAAAGACTATTTCAGGAGGGCCACACAAGGTGAATCACCGAGAGGTATTAAGTTAGTCTGCCTATCAAACCAGTGAAGCTCCACCAAATGGGTAGCACTCTCCAGATCGCCCGAAATCGTATGGAGCAGATTCGTCAAAAAATGTGAAGGGATCCATCATTTCGCCAACAATACGAAGCCTTCATGAGATATTACGAAGAGGTCGGACACATGAGAAAAGTCAAGGATCCGCCAGCAAATCATTCTGTATAGCCCATCGTCTATCTGCCTCACCATGGAGTCTGGCAGAGGTCCGATACCGGCAAGAAACTCTGCGTGATTTTTGAAGCGTCATGTCCTTTGTCTTTGGGCATATCTCTCAATGATGCGCTCTATGCAGATCCTTGCTTTTAAAGAGATTTGGCAACCATCCTTCTACAGTGGAGATTCCATCGATTTGTATTCTGCTGTGACATAGTTCGGATGTATCGCCAAATCCTTGTGAAGGAACGGGATACAGATCTTCAGAAGATCCTTTGGCAATCTGTGGATGGATCTTTCCACCAGTACCAACTGCTTACAGTCACATATGGGCTGTCGTGCGCCCCCTTTTGGCAATACACACCCTAAGACAACTGGCACAGGACGAAGCTCAAAGGTACCCGCTGGCAGCTGAGACCTTGATATGCAACGCCTACGTAGACGACATTGTCACCGGCAGTGACAGCATCTCATTAATTCTTTCACTTACAGATGAATTGATCTCTTTCCTAAAATTCGGTGGCTTCCAACTTCGGAAATGGGTTCCCAACAACTCAGTAATACTAGAGAGACTCTCAGGAGACGACCTTCTGAGACCGATGCTTAAGGATTTCAGCGACTCTGATCTCGCTCACGCTCTGGGACTCTCTTGGAACCCTATTCAGGATGAAATAAGGTTTTGCTCATCCTCCCTGGTTCTCTTCCATCCAGCTACAAAGCGTGAAGTCCTCTCTACCATAGCAAGACTTTTTGACCCGCTGAAATGGATCGGACCCTATATTATTGAGGCAAAGATCATTCATCTAGATCTGTGGAAACAAAGAATTAGTTGGGACGACCAATTGTCCAAAGATCTCGCACTGTGGTGGGCAACCTTCGTGGATGATTCTAAACACCTCTCAGAGATTCACACTTTTAGGTGGCTTGGAACCAGCCTTAACTCAGTAATAGAGGTCCACGGTTTTGCAGATGCAAGTCAGTCGCCGCCGCAGTCTATGCGAGGATCATTGGGACTAGGGGCCAGCCCTACTTTCGACTACTGACGTATAAAACACGGGTCGCTCTTGTTCAAACCATCTCCTTCCCCAGATTGGAGCTTTGTACCGCAGTGTTGTTGTCACGCCTGTTGAAAAGGCTCTCGAACAAACTCTTCTTCTTTATCAAAGAGTGGTATGCATGGTCCGATTCAAAGGTCGTTCTGTAGTGGCTGGCATCAGATCCATCCAGGTGGACGGTGTTCGTTGCGAATCGTGTGTTGGAGGTTCAATCCACTTATCCCGGTCTTCGCTAGCGCTTTGTGCCATCTTCAGTTAACCCCGCAGATCTCGTCAGGTATGCGGCATCAAGATCTCATCACATGAAAGATCTGGTATCGACGACCTATCTGGCTATCCAGACTATCCTCCGAATAGCCGCTCACCGTTCCAGTCTCTTCCAAACTGAGCACAGTGCGCGAAGAAATCAGGAAAATTTCATGTCATCCAGTCTTGATTCAAAGCGATTTCTATAATCGATTCTCAAGTCTCATCCACCTCATCAGAGTAATGGCACTATGTTTACGATTCGTAGAGCTTAGTCCACCAGCCAGAGTAAGAAACTTCGGTCAACCGCTAAACGCCGCTAAAGTGTAGGACGCCTCCTTGAGATACATCTACCGAACTCATTATTGTCAAGAGGAGATCATGAAGCTGATACGAAGGGAACTTCTAAAAATGTTGAGTTGACTCATCTCATTGTCCTCCTTCCTTAATAGAGACAACGTACTGAGTGTCGGAAGTAGACTCCAATCCTCTTTCTTACCTTTCTCACAAAACAGTTCTTCACGGGAGCATGACGCTTACCTACTCAACGGTAATCAAACGTGCATAAATCATCGGTGAAAGTCAGAAGGCGTGCTATGCTGTTAGACTCTGCGGGCTTTGTATTCGTTCACGTGCACGGGCTTTGAACCAATTAATGGGAACATTAGCAACCCTGCGAGTGCAGGCCTCTCGACCATTCTTCAGAGTTGGACTGGACTACGCGGGACCCATCTGGACCAAAATCTCCAGTGGCAGAGGCAGGAAATTGTCAGAGGAATACGTAGCCGTCTTCGTCTGCTTTTGCATGAAGGCAGTGCATCTGGAAACGGTGAGTGACCTGACGACCAAGACCTTGCTGGCTATCTTTCGAAAATTCTCCAGTCGTCAAGGCGCGCCCGAAAGGATAAGAAGCGACAACACGACCACATTCCATGGGGCCGACGCGGAACTGGGATCTATGTTTCGTGAAGCTTTAATCAAATGGAAAGTCCTAAAGGACACCTTGGCCAATCAAGGCATCGATTGTTCTTTCATCTCGCCATTACCTCCTCACTTGTTCTCTATTTACATAAACGATCTTCCCTTAACCTTAACGAATGCTAATCATATTTTATTCGCAGATGACCTTTAATTATACCATTCGTTCTTACCTGAGAACTTGGAAAGGGAGATTGATTTTGTAAACCTCGAGGTTGCTGTGGTAATAAAGTGGGCCAAAGACAATGAGCTTACCTTAAATCCTGCGAAAATGCAGGCTATTTTTCTGGGTAGTGAGCAGTATATATCAAGGATCGATCTTTAATCTTGTCCTTCCATAAAGGTCAATGGTACGTCGATTTCTTATGTGGGTGTTTTTAAAACCTTAGGGGTCTGGATTAGCAGTACGCTTAATTGGAACAGACAGGTAGCTTCGGTGGTTGGTCGAGTTTTTGGTACTTTTCAGTCAATAAAATTCCATAGACATGCCTTGTCTAGACAGGTCAGGAAGGAGTTAATTAAGGCCTTGATTTTTCCTATCTTTGATTATTGTTGTGAGGTTTATGATGATCTGCCACAATTACTTAATATTAGGCTCCATCGTGCTCTCAATGCTTGCATTAGGTTTGTTTTTGGTAACATTGGGTGGCGTGAAAGGGTAACTCCTTATCGCCTTGAACTGGGCTGGTTGTAGGTTAAGGATAGGAGACTTTACTTTAAAATTTCATTGGCCTATTCAATTGTTTCTCACCAATACCGAGTGTACTTTTCGGAGAGATTTCTTCGTGCAAATATCCACATGACTGTTAGATCCTCGAGTAGATTGCTTCCTAGGCTTTTGGTTTGCCCAGTTGTGCGTACTTCGGCGATGTTGAATTCTTTTGTATATTCGACATCTTCGTACATTAATAATAACTCTAACCTTTTCACTGGTTTTGATAGGGGGTTGACCCGAGCTATAAAACTGTCAATATTTAACAAGATATTAATTGATGAGCGCTTTGAGTGGCAGAATTCACCAGAAACTTATTGGATGTACTCGTGCTATCTTATAAGTCTGCATCCTACCACAATACAATAAATGTGGGCCTCTGTTGATTGTACGCAACTGTTTATGTAAAACAGTATAATATCTGTTAAATGCAATAATAATATTTGAATTCCACCTTATTGTCATGTTCACTGTATTGCTACCTTTATTTACTCATAGTGTTCATTAACTATTAATAATATGCATTAACTTTTTTGATTGTACTGCATTTTAAAACTTATTGCTAAATTATGTAATTCAGTATATTTTCCTATGGGTCATAAGGGGTTAAACACCATGACCTTTAAAATAAAGAATAAATCAATCAATCAATCGTTTTAGTGGCTTCTGGGAGGCAGCAGTGAAGTCAACCAAATTCCATCTTAAAAGAATCATCGGGCAACAAATTCTGACACACGAAGAAATGACCACCTTGCTGAGTCAGATTGAGTTTTGCATGAACTCGCGCCCCCTGATTCCTCCCACCGGCGAGGTTGAAGATGTCGAGCTCCTTACACCATGGCACCTTTTGACCGAATTCGTCCCACAACAGATACCCGAGCGTCAGCGAATCACACCGGACATTGATCATCTCACTCATTGGAGATTGGTGCAAACAATGCGTGACCATTTCTGGAACCAATGGTCTCGTGATTACCTTCACATGTTGCAACAATGAAAAAAATAGAGAATAGCAGCCCCAAATATTGAAATTAACGACCTCATGTTTGTCATCGATCCATCCCTGCTCCAGCACGGAAGATGGCCTTTTGGACGAGTGATCTACTCACCCTGGTCCTGATAGATTTATGCGAGCTGTCACATTGAAGACTGTATCCGGTACTTATACTCGTCCAATCACGAATCTGTGCAAGTTCTTTCAAGGATCGTCATTTTAAGTCACCCCGGACCTTAGATCTCCGAATCCTAAATCGTTCGCTCATGGAAGCGAAGGTGGGCGGGATGTTCAGACTCGGGAGAAGGACGCGGATCCATGGAGGGAAGCATCGGATGATGGCGGCGAAACACGGAGTGGGGACAGCGAAAGGGAAGGGACTTGAGCCCACAATGGGGACGCGTAGCGCGCGATGAGTCAATTCGGTGCGAAGCGTCTCGGAGGCAGGTTGCAACGTGGAGTGAAGTCTGTCTGTCTTAAATTTTCCCGCCAATTCTGTTTACAGTTAATTTTTTTATTTAGTTAGTTTGTGTTGATTAGTGATGTAATAAGGTTCTAATAAAGCCATTTTTGCTGAACAAAAGTTTTCACTCTATTACTTCTTACATGCTTAAAGCAGACTACTTTTTCGTTTTCAATTTCTATTGAATAATATAAAAATATTTTTAACAAGTATAGAACATATTTTTGACGTATTTTTTACCGTAGAATTCAACAATGCTATCAGATTTATTAAAATTGGCTCAAAAGTAAGGCGTTAGTTACAAATATCACTAAAAAACCATTGAAAAAGTGGTTTTTTGACTTTAAGATATGGCGCACCACTCCGAACAATCTGAAAAAATTCTTACTCTTTAAGACCATTTTTTCAGAACTTTTTTACACCTTGAAATGCCGGATTTTCAGAGCGATTTTGAGATTTGAGAAGCTTAATTAAGTTAGATCGTAAGTTAAAAAAAAAACGCTGCTGCGTGTTTTGGTGCAATGAATTCTCATAGAGCACATTGGGTTTGAGTAATTTGATTTTATTCTTTAAATATGATATCAATGTAAAAAACATATTTCATATTCAATAAAAATAAAGAAGGGAAAGAAAGAGTAAGAGTTGGTGTGAGAGAGTGATTAGGAAATAGGAAGAGGGAGAGAGATATAGATAAAAATAGCGTAAAAATGAGTATCATGGTGAGATAGAAGAAAAGAGAGAGAGCGAGAAAGAAACAAAAAAATTAGTAAGAGCATTAAATTAGAAATCAGAAGAAGTGATCGAAAAGCTACTTGTTTTATAAAGACAGCAGCGAATAACTTGTATACAAATTTTAGAGCAAATCTATCGAGCAAATTACGTAAAACACAAAAAAAAAATGAAAAATGAAAATTTTTTTTCAAAATTTTCAAAATGTTCTAAAATTAAAAATACGCTAAGAAAATTAGTTTTCAAAGGCTTGCTTTATTCTGATAATAGCGAACAACTTCCATACAAGTTTTAGAGAAAATCCATTGAATAATTTTCTTCTACGTAAAATAAAAGAAAAATGGAAAATGAAATTTTTTTTCAAATTTTACAAAATGCTCTAAAATTAAAACTGCGCTAAGAAAATCAGTTTTTAAAGTTTTCCTTCTTTTATCAGTTAAAAACAATTTTTATGCAAATTTTAGAGCAAATTTATCGAATAATTAACGTAAAATACAAAGAACATTAAAAAATAAAAATTTTTAAAATAATTTCTAAATGGCTCTAAAATTAGAACTACACTAAGAAAACCAATCTTCAATAACTTCCCCCTTCAGACAAAAAAATTGATTGTACGCAAAACTGGAAGCAAATCTATCAAGTTGTTTTCGAGATTTAATTGGGACCTTGCATGAAAAAATGCATTATATCCGTCAGAATACGAAAAAATTAAAGATCCGTATTTTTTTGTTTTTTAAAATATAATGAATTGCAAAAGTTAAAGCCAGTATAAGCTAATACAATTTTGATGTATATAGATATAGCGCCAATGTACATAACGTCACGAGTTCACCTATACTCGTGACGTCACACCAATTTCCAATTGCCTCCATCTCTTTAAGTTTTCATTTTTATGATAAAAGAAAAAATAAATGTCCTTTATTTTTTCTTTTTCTAAATGATGAATATAATATATTTTTTTTTAAATTTTCATGCAGCATCCCTATTGGCGTAATAAATACAAAAATTTTTTTCAAAATTTTTAAAATGCTTTAAATTTAAAACTACCTTACGAAAATTAATTATCAAAAGTTTTTCTTCTTTTGGCAGCCACAAACAATTTTTATGCTAATTTTTAAGCGAATTTATCGAGTAGTTTGCGTAAAATAAAAAAAAATAAAAATAAATTTTTTTTTTAAATACTCTAAAAAGACGATATTAAGAAAGTCAATTTTCAATAGTTTCCCGCCCCAAAAAAATAAATTGTATGCAAAACTGGAAGCAAATCTATCAAGTAGTTTTCGAAATTTGATTGCCGTAACGAATACATGCATACACATACACACACATACATACAGACATTTTCTGGAAAGTACTTTTTCCGACTCTATGAATCCAAATATGTATAAATTAATGAAAACCTAGAAAAAAAATTCTTTAGTGATACAATGCTTTCTCTATGAGAAATCAAAAGAGCATTTATAAGAACTTGAACAACTAAATATCTAAGATTCTTACAAAAAATACATTAAAGAGAGAATGAAATACAAGTTAAATGTTTCAATTTAAGTTTTGTTGCATTAAAAAAGCTTTTGTGGTTCAAAAGTTTCAGGCGATGAAAATATGCTAATGAAATAGGGTATAAAATCGGGCATGTACTGTATGCTAAAGAAACTAAATAATATGTAGTAATTTTGAATTAGGCATAACTTTTGAATCACTGCAACTTCTTTATTGTAACCAAGCTTGAATTAAAGCATTTAATTTATGTTTATTTCATTTTCCATGTATTTTTTGCAAGAGTCTTAGTTATTTGCTTATGTAAGTTCTTGAAAAAGCTCTTTTTTACTATATTTTCGAAGAAAATGTCTAAATCTTTGTCTGGGGGGGCTATTTGATGAAAAGCAAAAACACGGATTATTTTTTTCATCAAGAAATCATTTTTTGTAGTTTCAGCCGAATCCATTTCCCAGAGGCGGGGTGCTCTCCTTGTTAGTGCCAATATTTACCACACAAACAGTACAGTATGTACGTACTTGGGTTTACCCACCTACAGCCTCTTAGCCTAGTAAGTGCATTAAACCTTTTCCTATACCTTTCAATCCAACCTTATTCAATGATGCGAACCTTCCTAGTGGACCTCTTTCACTAGATCTCTATTTCTGGCCGAGAATCTAAAGGTTGTTACCATAGGCTCTAGCATCACCCGGAAATCGAAATTGTTTTTGGTGTTTATGTCACATTTAAGTAGGCTTAAACACCGAAAACATTTTTCTTTCACCTTCCGCACACATTGTTGACAACGAAAAATCACTTAATCGATCGACGAAGTTACATAGCATTAGCGGTCACCCATCCAAATAATAACCACGTCCAGCGCTGCTTAAGTTCGCTGATCGGCCGAGGTGTAGTTTCGTAACCTCACCAATGTGCCGGTTTTCACAAACAGTACAGTTATGTTTCAGTATTTTGTTATTATTTTACTTCGAAGTTATTTTTCTTCATATCGGCTTATTTTATAGTAGATCAGTAACATTATTACTCTTATATTAATGTTTAAATAAAGATATTTGTTATGTAACAATAAATATTACTTAACATAGGTTTTGTTCGAATTTTTTGAAAAAAAAGTTGATAAAAAAAGTGCCTTATGCGCTATTTTAATTTTTGTTGGAAAAGACTTTTGAAAACATGAGAAAACATTTCATAAAAAAATTAATGGTGGTCGTCAGTTTGATTTAAATTTTTTCAAATCTACTGTGTGTTATATTACTATTTAATATAACCTAACCTTTTTTTTTAAATAAAATCAATCAAAAATTTTTCTTCGTATTATTTTATCTTTGATTTGCCTAGCGGTACCGGATTCATGGTCTATTAAGCTACCTTCATTCCTATCCTAATATTAAAGTCTCTACCAATAATTAACAATTCTTCTAAAAAGTCTACCTATGTTGTACAATGACCAAATATTTTTCAATGTGCCCTTGTCCTTCATGCTCGTTTTAATTAATTCTTTATCAATTTTTCCTGTATTAATGTATTCAAACCAACCTTTCTTTATACTTATCACAAAACCTTTTTCCTACCGTTTCTAACCAAGTTTCTGAAAAAATAACAAAATCATTATTTTTTATAGAATTCTATGCACCCTTGCTCATTAAACCAACTACATTACAAAATATGATTTTTTTGCATAGATGATTTTTTTATATGATCATACTATTTATTTATTCTTAAAGTATTCTCCTTACAATTGAAAGGAAAATAGACGGTCACTGTACTCTACGGTACAATAGTTGTCATTTTTTAAATACAATCAGTCAACGCTTCGAAACGCGAACTGATACTCTCCAGAAACCATTCATTACTCTCTGAGCATAGCCCTGCTAGTCTATCGGTAAAAAGAAATCTTGCAGAGAGCACTCATTTGCCTCTAGAAAACACTGATTTTTGTACTACAGTTATTGTTCGCTATCGACACTAATGCCACTCATCGCCACAGAGTACAACCACTATTCTAACCTCTTTTGAATGTATAATAACTGCCATCTGAATTTTTTACCGAATTCCATTACTTACTCGTATAAAATTTTTCGTAGCATTCTCCTTTTCTCTTTCTACCCTTTCATATGTTGCTTGTTATTATTTACCCACATATTCATTTTTATATCTTTATCTATTTCATCTTTTTTATCCCACTTTGTCCATACCCCTTTATAAAATATTCTTTTTACTCCCTTTTTTTACCGGCCCAACCTCTCTCTCTCTCTCTCTCTCTCTCTCTCTCTCTCTCTCTCTCTCTCTCTCTCTCTCTCTCTCTCTCTCTCTCTCTCTCTCTCTCTCTCTCTCTCTCTCTCTCTCTCTCTCTCTCTCTCTCTCTCTCTCTCTCTCTCTCTCTCTCTCTCTCTCTCTCTCTCTCTCTCTCTCTCTCTCTCTCTCTCTCTCTCTCTCTCTCCCTCTCTCTCTCTCTCTCTCCTCTCTCTCTCTCTCTCTCTCTCTCTCTCTCTCTCTCTCTCTCTCTCTCTCTCTCTCTCTCTCTCTCTCTCTCTCTCTCTCTCTCTCTCTCTCTCTCTCTCTCTCTCTCTCTCTCTCTCTCTCTCTCTCTCTCTCTCTCTCTCTCTCTCTCTCTCTCTCTCTCTCTCTCTCTCTCTCTCTCTCTCTCTCTCTCTCTCTCTCTCTCTCTCTCTCTCTCTCTCTCTCTCTCTCTCTCTCTCTCTCTCTCTCTCTCTCTCTCTCTCTCTCTCTCTCTCTCTCTCTCTCTCTCTCTCTCTCTCTCTCTCTCTCTCTCTCTCTCTCTCTCTCTCTCTCTCTCTCTCTCTCTCTCTCTCTCTCTCTCTCTCTCTCTCTCTCTCTCTCTCTCTCTCTCTCTCTCTCTCTCTCTCTCTCTCTCTCTCTCTCTCTCTCTCTCTCTCTCTCTCTCTCTCTCTCTCTCTCTCTCTCTCTCTCTCTCTCTCTCTCTCTCTCTCTCTCTCTCTCTCTCTCTCTCTCTCTCTCTCTCTCTCTCTCTCTCTCTCTCTCTCTCTCTCTCTCTCTCTCTCTCTCTCTCTCTCTCTCTCTCTCTCTCTCTCTCTCTCTCTCTCTCTCTCTCTCTCTCTCTCTCTCTCTCTCTCTCTCTCTCTCTCTCTCTCTCTCTCTCTCTCTCTCTCTCTCTCTCTCTCTCTCTCTCTCTCTCTCTCTCTCTCTCTCTCTCTCTCTCTCTCTCTCTCTCTCTCTCTCTCTCTCTCTCTCTCTCTCTCTCTCTCTCTCTCTCTCTCTCTCTCTCTCTCTCTCTCTCTCTCTCTCTCTCTCTCTCTCTCTCTCTCTCTCTCTCTCTCTCTCTCTCTCTCTCTCTCTCTCTCTCTCTCTCTCTCTCTCTCTCTCTCTCTCTCTCTCTCTCTCTCTCTCTCTCTCTCTCTCTCTCTCTCTCTCTCTCTCTCTCTCTCTCTCTCTCTCTCTCTCTCTCTCTCTCTCTCTCTCTCTCTCTCTCTCTCTCTCTCTCTCTCTCTCTCTCTCTCTCTCTCTCTCTCTCTCTCTCTCTCTCTCTCTCTCTCTCTCTCTCTCTCTCTCTCTCTCTCTCTCTCTCTCTCTCTCTCTCTCTCTCTCTCTCTCTCTCTCTCTCTCTCTCTCTCTCTCTCTCTCTCTCTCTCTCTCTCTCTCTCTCTCTCTCTCTCTCTCTCTCTCTCTCTCTCTCTCTCTCTCTCTCTCTCTCTCTCTCTCTCTCTCTCTCTCTCTCTCTCTCTCTCTCTCTCTCTCTCTCTCTCTCTCTCTCTCTCTCTCTCTCTCTCTCTCTCTCTCTCTCTCTCTCTCTCTCTCTCTCTCTCTCTCTCTCTCTCTCTCTCTCTCTCTCTCTCTCTCTCTCTCTCTCTCTCTCTCTCTCTCTCTCTCTCTCTCTCTCTCTCTCTCTCTCTCTCTCTCTCTCTCTCTCTCTCTCTCTCTCTCTCTCTCTCTCTCTCTCTCTCTCTCTCTCTCTCTCTCTCTCTCTCTCTCTCTCTCTCTCTCTCTCTCTCTCTCTCTCTCTCTCTCTCTCTCTCTCTCTCTCTCTCTCTCTCTCTCTCTCTCTCTCTCTCTCTCTCTCTCTCTCTCTCTCTCTCTCTCTCTCTCTCTCTCTCTCTCTCTCTCTCTCTCTCTCTCTCTCTCTCTCTCTCTCTCTCTCTCTCTCTCTCTCTCTCTCTCTCTCTCTCTCTCATCTGATTTACACATTTACACTGAGAGAAAATTCATGCTAATAGAGCATGCGAACTGCCATCTATGCAAGCATATAAAACATTGATACAAATATGACAGGCCGTGAGAAGCTCTATTAGTATTGGATTACCTTATACTAAAAAAGATGGTATGGAGAGTAACTAAAGCATGAACGGCATTCACTGATGACTCGCGTGGTATACTTCGATGACTCCCCACTCTCATATCCTTTGTTTGCTTGAGTCACCTCCTCTTTTGGGTGGCGACGCGAGCAAACACGGCTGGTCTATACCCAAAATCATGTTGCAAATTTCTTTAACGTATTTTCGTAGCGTGAATCTTTTATTTCTTTTCTTTTTTTATGAAGGGAGATACGTTATAAATATAACCTGTTAAACTTTTGATCTTTAAATAATTAATTTTTAACTTGAAATTTAATTATTTTAAACCGCTGGGGGGCAGATGAGCATGTACGATTTTACGCCAGAGATATTTCGGAATAGCGTTGGTCTATTGCGTAACGTTCACGCTTTTCCTTTTGAGTACGCGAGTTCAACTCTCGGCTAGGGTCACTTTTTTTTTTATTTTTTTTTTATTGTTTTAATATTTTTTATTCCTTTTTATATTTATTTTTTTTTAGATTTTGTATTTTTTTAATAATTTTAAAATTTAATTTTTCACAAGTACGCTTGTTTTTTTCAATGAAAATTTTTAAAAAATAAATTATTCTTTATAGGTAGTAATTACAAATATTGATAAATAAATAATAGTGATGTTTATTTTATAATAGTGATGTTTATTTTATAATAGTGATGTTTATTTTATAATAGTATAGTTTAATTTATTTATAATTTAGTTTATAAAATTTACAATAAATTACAATAAATAAATAAAACTGAGTTATTATTATTTATGTTATAATATATATTGTATATTGAAATATTTTTATAAAGACAAAATTGAACTATAGTATTGTAAATATCACTATTATTTATTTATTAATATTTTAAATTATTTTCTATATGAAATAATTTATTTAAAAATATTAATAAAAAAAACGAGCATATTTTAAGTAACTTGTGAAAAAATAGATTTTAAAATTAATAAAAAATAGAAAATAAAAAAATATAAATAAAAAAAAGCAATAAAAACTATTGAAATAATAAAAAAAAAATTAAAAAAAAAGACCCTAGCCGAGAGTTGAACTCGCGTACTCAAGAGGAAAAGCGTGAACGTTACGCACTAGACCAACGTTACTTTGAAATATTTCTGGCGTAAAATCGTACATGTTCATCTGCCCCCCAGCGGTTTAAAATAATTAAATTTTAAGTTAAAAATTAATTATTTAAAGTTAAAAAGTTTAACAGGTTATATTTATAACGTATCTCCTTCATAAAAAAGAAAAGAAATAAAAGATTCACGCTACGAAAATACGTTAACGAAATTTGCAACATGATTTTGGATATAGACCAGCCGTGTTTGCTCGCGTCGCCACCCAAAAGAGGAGGCGACTTGAGCAATAGAAGAATGCCATAGTTAGCAGTAAAGAAAGAATAGTGGACAAGCTACGTTTACTTCCTTCACGTCCCATGAGAGGATACAGCGCTAGCTATCGAAGGATATTAGAGTGGGGAGCTACTAAAGCATGTAAACAAACAGTTTTTGGATAGCACAAACCTCGTAAGAGTAGATGGCGCTGTTATTAAAGCATAGGATATTACTTACTAACTTTGGATACGTAGACTACATGCTCTATTGGCATGGATTTTCTCTCAGTGTATAAATTCCACTTTGTTGCTTTCTCATATAGAAAGCATTGCATCGATAAAAAAATTTCGTTCCTATTTTTTCTTTAACTCGTGCATTTTTGGACTCAGGGAGTCCAAAAAAGTAGTTTCCAGAAAATTTCTGTATAAATATGTATGTGTGTGTGTATTCATTTAGCCAATTACATCGCGAAAACTACTTAATGAATTTGTTTCAAATTTTGCAAATGATTTATTTTTTTGTCTCACTTGGAGGAAGCCATTAAGAATTGGTTCTCTGAGCGTAGTTTTAATTTCAGTCATATAAAAAAAAGAATTTCAATTTTTCATTTTTTTTTTTGTATTTTACGTAAAGTAGTCGATGGATTTGCTCTAAAATTTGTATGGAAATTATTTGCTACTGCTAAAATAACGAAAACTTTTGAAAACTGATTTTCTTAGTGCACTTATTATCTTAGAAAATTTTGAAAATTGTGTAAAAAAATTTTTATTTTTTTTTTCTATCTTACGTAAACTACTAGATAGATTTGCTCCTAAAATTGTATACAATATATTCACTACCGTCTGAAGAAGTAGTTCTCCATCATTCTCTATCGCATATAAAGACACAGCGCAGGTAAAAGTATACCTGCACCGCTCAGATCTTCTTTACCCATGAGAATTCATCAAATAAATAGTTTGAAAATTTATTAAAAATAGTAATATTTGCATCGTTGGCGTTATATTTTTCTTCGTCGTTCAAATCATTGCATGTAACATGATTATTATTGAACGAATCAATTACGAACCATGTGTGCATGGTTTATCATCTTTCTTACATGATATCATAAGTGTCGCATTTAGATTAAAATCACATTTTAAAAAATAAAATAAAATTATTCAAACTCAATATGCTCAATGTGAAAGCATTGCGGCAAAGCACTTGGCAACGTTTTTTTTCTTATTTTGATATGTAAAATCGTTTTCGATACAAATTCTGGTGCCTACTAACTTACTTCTTTCCATAACCACATCTTTTATGCTCCTTTCTAATTTAACAATAACTATATTGCCGTACAAATGTAAAAAGGTGATATCTACATATGAAGTAAAATAAGGAAAACGCTAAAAAACGTTCTTTCTTTCAATTTTGCTGTTATAAGACCTTTTTTCGGAAAAATAAGTATTTATTTAAGTAGAACACATGCGGTTTTTCTGTCCATAATGTCAAAAATGAGTTTTTTTTAATAGTCCTATAAAAAAACTGTAGATGTGGTTAAATTTCATGCCTAAAATTTTATTTATTATAAAGGAAGCAGAAAAAAAGCATATCTACTTTTCGCATAAATATCACTAACTACAGATATTTTCTTTATTTGTCTTCGAAGTATATGCGTAAGTCATTTTTCCAATCCAAAAAACAACTGCAGTAGATATACCACTCAATAAAAATTCCGATCTAAAGTTACAGATAAAAACAGAAAATCATGTGAATATCCACCAAACATGAAATATTTCAGAAATATTTATGAAATATTTCATAGCAAGATTCGGAATATAACAGAAATATTGCTATGAAATGTTTCTGAAATATTAATATGTCCGCCTAGAAGATTGATTTGAAATATTTTATCTAATGTTTCTGTAACGTTCTTTTATTATTTTGTGAAATATTAATTTGTAATATTGTTAAAAGAATGCAGAAATATTTGATTGAAAAATTCATAGGAAATCAAGAATCTTTCAAGAAATGTTTCTGAAATATTTCTAAAATCTTTCATAAAATATTGATTCGTAATATTGTTGAAAGATTGCTTTGTAATATTGTTGAAAAGTTGTTAAAATATTTAATTGAAAGATTCATAGAAGGTTATGAATCTTTCAAGAAATATTTCTGAAATATTTCAGAAATCTTTCATGAAATATTGATTTGTAATATTGGTGAAAGATTCTATAAGATATTATTTTTGATTTTATAAGAGCTGTAACAACTTTGGGGATCAGGAGGTTGCACTAAGTTTTAAATAAAGATAAGATGCGGAATCTAATTAATTGAATAAAAAAAGACTTTATTTTAATAACCATACAATTATAACACGCGCGCTCAAAATGGACGCCAGCCGCGTATAGCGTACGCGACGCCGCTTGCACTAGTAACGGAACTATCGGCAAGAGTAAAAGCAGACAGTTATAAAAAAAAACTGACACACGCAAAAAGGGCACGAGCACACAAAAAAAACAGAGTTATAATAGCATGAAGGGAAAATAACCAATAGGACGCGCACGAGATCGCCCGGCACACACGTCGCAAAAATAAAGCAATAAATGACGTTATTTTATGTAGCACTAGAGCACTCGCAATAACACGAGACTTGATTTTAATAAAATAAAAGATGAAGCTAATTAGTCTCACTCACACTGAATATTATAATATTATTGCGCACAAAAAAGAAAGGTACTGTATATTACAGCAGATCGTAATGCTCTTTTCACGCGACGACAGAAAGAATGATGCAATGGCGTGTTCTTTCTGTCTACCAAGCTCATTTCTCTTGCTGTATGCTGCGCGCGCCGCAAGAGAGAGACAAACGATCCTTAACGGACCCCAACTTAGCCACTCAAATCAAGCGGCTTCCTCGCCATATCAGTCCATATTATACGGGCTTTATGAATTCGCGCGTGTGTGCCAACGATCTCGGGTTTTGTGTTACATGTTTGACTCGCGTGGTCTGCTTTCCGTTTTGCCAACAGTTGTATGTTCCTTTCTGTCGTCTATATACGTTACTAATATACGTGTAAGTAACATGGTTAATTTGCCATGTTACAAAATTGCATCTCAAGCCATATTAGACACCTATACATTTATTTTTATTCAGAATTGAAGCGCTAATTTGTTTGTATCAAGAATTTTTTGTCTTATATACTGAACGGAAGAACGTCCCACCACTTGTGAGTGTTTGCTAACCGCATTTACGATCACGCGAAAATATAATCAAGTAGCCACCTACCGGCAAGATGAAAGAATTGCAACACACGCAAGATAACTTCAAACATTTAAACAATATTTCAATATTTCACTGTTATATTCCTAAATTTTTTGAAATACTTCATGAAATATTTCTGGAATATTACAGAAATATTTTATGAAATATTTATAGAAAGATTTGCACAATATTGATTTGAAATATTTCTTCAATATTTCAGTGTTGTATTCATAAATTTTTTTCGAATACTCCATGAAATATTTCCGGAATATTACAGGAATATTTAAATGAAATATTTCTCATTAGATTTGCGCAATATTGATTTGCAGTATTTCAAGAAATAATGCAGCAATATTTCTTCAATATTTCAGTGTTATATTCAAAAATTTTTTCGAATACTTCATGAGATATTACAGAAATATTACAGAAATATTTCATGAAATATTTATAGAAAGATTTGCACAATGTTGATTTGAAATATTTCAAGAAACAATGCAGCAATATTTCTTTAATATTTTAGTGTTATAATCATAATTTTTTTCGAATACTTTCTGAAATATTTCTGGAATATTGTAGGAATATTGTAGAAATATTTCAATGAAATATTTCTTGTAAGATTTGCGTAATATTGATTTGAAATATTTCAAGAAACAATGAAGCAATATCTTTTCAATATTGCAGTGTTTTATTCATAAATTTTTTGGAATACGGCATGAAATATTTCTGGAATATTATAGAAATATTTCATGAAATATTTCTCGAAAGATTGGCGAAATATGGATTTGAAATATTTCAAGAAATAATGCAGCAATATTTCTCCAATATTTCAGTATTATATTCATAAATTTTATTTCGAATACTTCATGAAATATTTCTGGAATATTACAGAAATATTTCATGAAATATTTATGGGAAGATTTGCGTAATGTTGATTTTGAAATATTTCAAGAAACAATGCAGAAATAATTTTTTAATATTTTAGTGTTATAATCATAATTTTTTTCGAATACTTTCTGAAATATTTCTGGAATATTGCAGGAATATTTCAAGGAAATATTTCTTGTAAGATTTGCGTAATATTGATTTTAAATATTTCAAGAAACAATGCAGCAATATCCCTTCAATATTGCAGTGTTTTATTCATAAATTTTTTGGGATACTGCGTGAAATATTTCTTAAAAGATTTTCGCAATGTTGATTTGAAATATTTCAAGAAATAATGCAGCAATATTCTTCAATTTTCAGTATTGTATTCATAAATTTTTTTTCGAATACTTCATGAAATATTTCTGGAATATTATAGAAATATTTCATGAAATATTTCTCGAAAGATTGGCGCAATATGGATTTGAAATATTTCAAGAAATAATGCAGCAATATTTCTCCAATATTTCAGTATTATATTCATAAATTTTTTTTCGAATACTTCATGAAATATTTCTGGAATATTACAGAAATATTTCATGAAATATTTATGGAAAGATTTGCGTAATGTTGATTTTAAAATATTTCAAGAAACAATGCAGCAATAATTTTTTAATATTTTAGTGTTATAATCATAATTTTTTTCGAATACTTTCTGAAATATTTCTGGAATATTGCAGGAATATTTCAATGAAATATTTCTTGTAAGATTTGCGTAATATTGATTTTAAATATTTCAAGAAACAATGCAGCAATATCCCTTCAATATTGCAGTGTTTTATTCATAAATTTTTTGGAATACTGCATGAAATATTTCTTAAAAGATTTTCGCAATGTTGATTTGAAATATTTCAAGAAATAATGTAGCAATATTTCTTCAATTTTCAGTATTGTATTCATAATTTTTTTGGAATAGCACATGAAATATTTTTGGAACATTACAGAAATGTTTCATGAAATATTCCTTGAAAGATTGGCGCAATATTGATTTGAAATATTTCAAGAAATAATGCAGAAATATTTCTCCAATATTTCATTATTATATTCATGAATTTTTTTCGAATACTTCTTGAAATATTTCTGAAATATTACAGAAATATTTCAATGAAATATTGCAGTTTCTGAATATGAGATAATTCAAAGAAATGTTCCTGAATTATTAACATAATATTTCACTGAAATATTTCATGCAATATTGTTTTTAAATATTTCATGCTGTGTGGGTAAGAATTCTTAAATGTAGATAATGAGTTTTTGCATTGAGAATTCTCGTAAATCTCTACAGATAAAATTATAATGATTTATCCTATCAAAAAATGACGTTTTTTAATATTCTTATTATTATAGATGAATAGAATTTTTCACGATGAATCAGATGATATAAATATCTCATTTTCAGAAAAAAATGCAGATATCGCTTTTTTACATTTGCACGGCAGTATATTTCTGCTGACTGATGTTATCACTAGCTATATTTGCATCTATAGCTTGATATTTTTAGATGAACTCTTTGTTTTGAACTTCTTGCCCATTTGTGTATATCCTCGCTCTATTTTTCTAGATTAACACCTCTAATAACAAAATTATTTTTTTGCCCTAGGCCGCAAAATGACCATTTTGCGTCCTACGGAAAAACTTTAAATGTCTCGGCCTCGGGACAAAAAAATAGTATATTAGACCATGGATGCATATTGATCATCCTAGCTCGTGCAACTTTCGAGGCCTCGCTACGCTCGGCCCCAAAAGTTTGCACTCGCCGAGAATGATCAATATGCATCCTTGGTCAATAATATACTATTTTTGTCCTCAGGCCGCAAAATGAATTTTTGTGTCCTGTATACGGAGTACAAAATTGTGTATTCTTGTCCTAGGCCGCAAAAGAAAAATGTGTATATCCAATGTATTATTTTAATAAAAGTTCACAGAAAAACGTTCTCGACGTCGCTGATTCTTGGAATTGAACTTAATGAACTGCTCGCTTTCCTTAATATCGCTATCCTTTTCTCACATATACTATACTGGGTATGCGTTAACGAATAACGTAGACTCAATATATGTGTGAAAGAAAAGGAAAGAGCAAGAGAAAGACATAGTAACAAGTTTCGTGTGTTAAAACTTTTTTTTTCTTTTTTAAATAATATTTTTTAATTATAATTTTTATAGTTTAGCTTTCTTTTATATTTTGTTGTATTTTTGTTTAATTTTAATGTTATATTTTAACAATTAGTAGTTGTTTTTATAATCGAACTTTTTTTAATCTATTTTTTTAAACCTTTTCTTTCTTTTTTTAAATAATATTTTTTAATTATAATTTTTATAGTTTAGCTTTATTTTATATTTTATTGTATTTTTGTATAATTTTAATTTTATATTTTAACAATTATTCGTGGTTTTTATAATCGAAGTTTTTTTATTGTATTTTAAGAATTATTAGTTATTTATTATTTATAATTGAATTTTTTTATAAAATTCTTATATATTTTAAAAATCATCAATTATTTTTTTATAGGCGGGGGGCTAAGACCCAGCTTCCGCTTAGCGGCCTTCGGTCAAAAAAAAGTATATGCAGTCACGGCCACGAACGTATCATTCTTGCTCGTGCAGCTGGAGTGGCCTCGCTACGCTCGGCCCCTCAGCATGCACTGGCCAAGAATGATACGTTTTGCGGCCTTGACGCATAATATACTATTCTCTTTCTTTCCTATTTTGGTCTATCATCATCCTGTTCATTTTAACTATGTCTTCCGAAATACTTACATTGCTTCGAAAACTACCACCTCTTCTACTACTGTTCTCATTGTATACACTGCACGCAAACCCATCAGACTATTCAGACGAAACATAGAGCCCACGGCTCCACCTGCTGTTAAATTCGAGCCCGGTTCTTCTATCTCTCTCACTTTATCAAATCAGCCACTTTCTTCGTACACTCTACAGTCATACCATTCATCTTTTCTTCAAATTCAACTAATTTCAATCCTGATTCTGCTACAAGGCTTCAGTAATGATAATTTCAGCAACCTCTCATGTGGTGCGGGTTCGTACTATGCTTTTTTTCTTCTATTTTACTTACCAGTACCTCCCATTGTTTCTCTTCTTCTTTCTTTCCAAAATTTTCTGTTGCAAAGTTAATCTTTTTGAATTTATTAAATTTATTATCCAAAGTTGATTATATTGAATCTTTTTCTGAACTTCTCTTTGTCACACTATTTTTCTTCTAATAATTGATTTTTTTATCTATATTATCGTATATCTTATTCTATATTATTTATATATTTTCATCTTTATTTTTTTATCTATCTTATTAACGTCTTTTTTCGTCCTTATTACGATTTCTTAGCCCATCTTTTCTGCTTTTTCCACTGTTATGTTGTCTTCCAAGTTAATTACCCAATAACTACATGTGTTTTCTAATTAATTCTATGTTTCTATCAAACTAAATTTCGTTCTTAATAATAAATCGACCCCTTTTAATAAATAATACTACACTCTAATTTCTATACTTGAATTCACACTTTTAAAATCAATTTAAATTAAAAAAACACGCTTTAGAATCGTCAAAAATACAAAAGATTAGCAGAGTCGCTCGTCCGCGATGCGCACGCTCTCACGTCCACTAACCATGTCCAAATATATGCTATTAAAAATACGACCTTATGAATATACAATTTTTGAAAGATAATATGATAAGTGATGCATGAAACGTCTTATTTCATTGTTCAGTTTAATCATACTATGTTCGTTAAAGTGAATATTATTTATTACACATGATTTGTTCGATGTATGACAAAATATAATAAAATTTATCAACATTTTTACAAAATAACAATAATAAAATAAACCGTTTGTTAATTTTTTTTAGATAATGGAAACTCTCAAGTGCGAAAACCAGAGGCTAAAGGATGAAAACGGTGCCTTGATTAGAGTCATCAGTAAGTTATCGAAATAAGCCTCGTAAAATTACTTACATGTGGATAAGAAAAACATGACTTCTTTGTTGGTCAGCTATGTGATAAAAGAAAAAGAAGACAAAGAAGAAATAAATATGATTGTCACTTTATTTATCCTCTTTGTCAATTATTCTTATTCGAGTTGTAACAGGATTCTATCGTAAACGAATTCTGCAACATAAAGACAAGGAAAAATTATTAAGCATCATTATTTATGTTAATAATAAATACCACCTTTATTGTAAATTGGAGTTATCTTTTTTGTGTGTTTTTTTTAAATTTAATTTACTCTGCATAAAAGAAGAAAAATCGGCTGCTTTCGTGGCTGTACCTGACAAAAAAATGTATGAAAATAAATTCAAATGAAAATGAAATAAAAAAAAGCGATACTTTGAAACGTTTTATCATAAATTGTCAATCAGTTATTTAGTCTTATAGAAAAACTTTTTGTTGATAAAATGTGAAAGTCGATCTAAATATAATTGTATTATAGTAGATGTAATTGAGGAGCTATTCGGAATAAGGGCTAACAAGGAGGGTGCATTGAATTTGGATCTCGGATTTTCTTCTAACTTTGGGATATTTTTTTTACATAAAATCATGAAAAAAGTCGCGTCCATTCGGTCCATCGCTCGATTTTTTCCGAGTTATGAGCAGTTTTTTCTGTTTTGCTAAAGAATTTGCATCCGCATTATAGTTTTACAGTTTTCGAACTACTTATTCTATAAGGCTTTTACTCATTGCATATTCAAGTTGAGATTAAAACCTTTCGATTGAAAAAAAATGTGTCCAAAAAGCTCAAGCTGTTCAAAAGTTATGAAGGAAAAAAAATTAAAATGAAATTCAGACAAAAATCCAGCATTTATTTTCTATGCATGTTTTAAGCTTAATATTTGCGCTATTTTTATTCCCTTATAACTTTTAAACAACTTGAGCTTTTTGGACATGTTTTTTTTTATCGAAAGGTTTTAATCTCAACTTTAATATGCAATGAGTAAAAACCTTATAGAACAAGTAGTCCGAAAACTGTAAACCTATAAAGTGGATGCAAAATCTTTAGAAAAACAAACAAAATTGCTCATAACTCGGAAAAAATCGAGCGTTGGACCGAATGGACGCGGCTTTTTGATGATTTTATGTAAGAAAAAATATCCCAAAGTTAGAAAAAAATCCGAGACCCAAATGCAATGCACTCTCCTTGTAAGTCGAAAAAATCAATTTTGAAATAATAAAAAAAAATGTAATAACTTAATACTGATATCAACAACTTTGATAAAACTTTATGAAATTTAAAAAGTTAAATAAAGCAAATTTAACAGTAGTTGTAGTTAATTTAACGCATAATTAAATAGTAATTGATTACTGAAAAAATCGATATAATCCCTTATTTCGATTATCATTTGAATTTTTAATAAAAGTACATAAGAAATAACGTGAAAACATACTAAAATAACTTTATCATAATTATTAAACATCGTACAAAATAAAAAAATCCTTTATTCAATTAGTACGTATCTATATCTACAACATCTATGAAAAAATAGTTTTTTAATCAAAGATGAGTTACGGTTTTTAAATTTCATTTCCTTGATGAGTAGAAAAAAATTTCTAACAAAAAAAACTGATTTAAAAAAAAAATTGCACTAAAAAGTAACAAAAAATATATTATCCTTAGAAATTATGCGCATACTACGCATCTAACACACACTGAAAAAAAAGCCGAATGCACACGCAACGAAGTCGATTCTTGTGAATGATTCGGACAGCATTCGCAGCTATTAATAACGGAAAATCGCAATATAAGAGTACGTAACAATATCGCAGCCAATCATTCCAACTATCTGTATAAAAGATTACATTGATCGGAGCAGAGCGCTGCGACTAAGTTGCGTTGTGGCTCGCTACGGCTCTCCGTAGTATACGGCACAGAAAGCTGAATCCGAACACAGCGATTTATTGCGTGGTCGCTCGCTTTGAATGCCGATCTCAAGCATTGCGACAACGCTTTGAACACACTTGCTTGATTAATAAATAACATTGAAAAAATGATAATTTTTACTTCCTTTTATATTTTTTTTTAATGTTCATGTAATTATGTGAATTCATAATTTTGAACTATTTTTAAAAATTTATAGTTATTAATGCTTTAATATCTTTGATTATTTTTTTTTATTTTTAGATTTATTAGGACATATTTAAAGTTTAGATTAGATATTGTTTATTTTGTATTATAATTACAAAAAAAAACGCTGCCAAGTGCTTTGGCGGAATGCTTTCTCATAGAGCTCTTTGAGTTTCATTAATTTTTTTATATTTATTCAAATGTGATTTTAATAACTAGTGGGCATATATTTGCACTTGACTTATGTAATTCTTATCTAATTCTGGGGTAAAGTGCTGCTTTAAGGTTCTTACGGAAGACTGCTTCAATTCTGCTGCAAGTTTGCGTATTTATTCTCGTCATATAATTGCGCTCAACTTATGTCATACTTATGTAATTCTGGGGTAAGGTGCTGCTGCAACATTCTTACGGAAGACTGCTTCGATTCTGCTGCAAGTTTGCGTGTTTATTCTCGTCATATAATTGCACTTAACTTATGTTTTCAATTTTAGTGACGGTAATTAAATTAACAAGATGATAATTAAAATAAACTGATAGATTTATTATTACGTTAATCGCGAGAGAGAGAAATGTATTATAGATATATTTGAGTGAGCGTTTTTTTTTACTTGTTCAACTTCGTAATTATTAATATCTGTAATTTTTTCTTCTTCTTCTTCTAATTTTCTTCTTCTTCTTCAAATATTTTTTCCATTTATTAAAAAAACAATTTAATTTATAATATTTAATAATGATTATATTTAAATACTTTATTGAATGTAATAATACAAGTCAACATCTAAATCAGTAGTACTATTATAAATTTTCAAGAGTAACTCAGAAATCAAAAGATGTGATCAAAAAGCTACGCTAATAAAATTATTTCTTTTAAACTTGGTTTATAAAGACAGTAGCAAATAATTTGTATACAAATTTTAGAGCAATTCTATCGAGTACTTTACGTAAAATGGAAAAAACTGAAATATGAAAATTTTTTAAGAAAATTTTTAAAATTTTCTAAAATGGAAACTACGCTAAAAAGATCGGTTTATTAAAGTTATCCTTCTTTTGGCAGATGCAAATTATTCCCATGGAAATCTCAAAGCAAATTCATCAATTAACTTACGTAAAATACAAAAAAAAAAATTAAAAATCGAAAATTTTTTCAAATTCTTAAAATGGCTCTATAAAAAAAAATACACTATGAATACAAACTTTTAATAGCTTCCCGCCTAGTTATACAAAAACATAGATGGTATACAAAATTTGAAGCAAATCCATCGAGTAATTTTCGAGATCTAACTGGTTAAATAAATAACATTTTCTTTTCAAAATTTTCTTTTTCAAAATTTTAAAAATGCTCTAAAATTAAAACTACGTTATGAAAATCAATTTTTGAAAATTTTCCTTCTTTTGGCAGTCGTAAATAATATTCCTACAATTTTTAGAACAAATCTATCGAGTACTTTACGTAGAATAAAAAAAAATAAGAAAAGAAGAATCTTTAAATTCTCTAAAATTGTAACCACGCTAAGAAAATTAGTTTTCAAAAGCTTATTTTTTTCAGACAATAGCGAATTAATTGTATAAAAATTTTTGAGAAAATTTATAGTATGGTTAACGCAAAAAAGAAAATAAATAAAAAATAAAAATTTGTTTGAAAATTTTCAAAGTGCTCTAAAATTAAAACTGCGCTGCGAAAATTAGTTTTCCAAAGCTTGTTTTCTTCAGACAGTAGCGAATTAATTGCATACAAATTTTGGAGCAAATCTATCAAATGGCTTTCGTAAAATAGAAAAAAATTAAAAATGAAAATTTAAAAAATTTTAAAAATGCTCTAAAATTAAAAGTGCGCTAAGAAAATTAGTTTACAAAATTTTTTATACTTTTGGCAGTCGAAATTAAGTTTCATACAAATTTTCGAACAAATTCTTCGAGTAGTTTACGTAAAATACAAAAAAAATGAAAAATCGAAATTTTTTTTAAATTCTTAAAATGTTTCTAAAAAAAAAACTACGCTAAGAAAACCAATTCTCAATAGCTTCCGCACCAGTTCATCAAAAAATTGAATTGTATGGAAAATTTGAAGTAAATCCATCGAGTAGTTTTTAAGATTTTATTGGGTTAATAAATAGAAACATTTTTTTTTAATTTCAAAATGCTCTAAAATTAAAACGAAGCTAAAATTAAAAAACGAAAAATCGAATTTTAATAAAACAAATCTCAAGGTGGCTCAAGGTCTCAAATCTCAACCTCCCTTGTGGTTTAAATTATATTTAATGAAAGAACCTTCGAAAATTTGCTTTTTCCATACCATTTGTGCAAAAACCATTCATATTATTTTTAGAAAATATTTGATACTACTAATGAAATTTTCAAGGCACCGTACAATATAGCTTTTTAAAAAATGAATTTTGTTTAATAGTTTCAAAAAAGAATAATTTATTCGCAAACAGTTGTGTATTTTTTAATGTAATAGAATAGTCACTTTTTGAAAACTGTTTGAAACAAGTCATATTTAAAGTTTAAACTTTCAAAGATGTACCAATATATCTTTGAAATTTATTTAAAATAATTTTCGTTCATATATTATTTTATTCCATTTTATGAAATTATAATAAAATAATACTCTTAGTTATAACATTAAATCCGTAGGACTTATAGATATATATATACATACGAAAAATTTCACATCAATTTACACGGCTAAATAATAAAAACCGATGAGTCTGGGAATATGTTCCATTTGGTTTCCAAAATAAAAATAAAAAATTTTGTAGTTAAAAATTCAAAGTAATGGAATATTTTTATTTACTCAAATTTTTTGGTTAAATTAATGTTTTAATAAATTTTATATTAAAAAGTATCAAACTATTGTAAAAACTTAATAGAACTATTTTTGTTGAAAACGTGTACAATATAATTGAATTTTTTAAAATGACAATATGTAGACTTTTTAACTTACCTGTTAGGTGAAAAATCACTATTGAATATACACAAAAACTGGCTAAGTTGATTTGATATTTAATGACTTGACTTAATATTTTTTTATAAAGAACGAATAAATTTCAGCGATAGCGAAGAAAATTTCTAAAAACACCTGAATTTGTGGAAAAGTATTTAAAATAGTCATTTTTAATCAATCATAAGATTTTCTTTCTTCAAACGCACTTTGTTTTGAAGAAAACGTACAAATACATTTTTATCAGATATCATGTGTAAATATGTAGTGACGATATTACCAATAAATCTTAGTTCTACCAGGCTTTGAGTATTTTTTTCTTGGAAATATTTATTAATTATTTATTATGTACCTAAATTAATTCAGAATTTAAAATAGCATAAAAATCATCTGTAAATATTTTCCCTTTTACGGCAAGTGAATACAACTTGCGTATGAAATTTGGAACAATATAATTAAGGTAATCTAATGTTTAGTAATAACTTCATAAATATTATTATCCATAATCGCATAAATTGTTTGTTAAAAAAAGTTATTTACATTTCTCAATTTTTTATTTGTTTTATTTTTAGATTTGTTAATAGATTTATTAGTATAGTTTTTTAACTATTTAACTTTAAATATGTCCTAATAAATCTAAAAATAAAAAAAAAATAATCAAAGATATTAAAGCATTAATAACTATAAATTTTTAAAAATAGTTCAAAATTATGAATTCACATAATTACATGAACATTAAAAAAAAATATAAAAGGAAGTAAAAATTATCATTTTTTCAATGTTATTTATTAATCAAGCAAGTGTGTTCAAAGCGTTGTCGCAATGCTTGAGATAGGCATTCAAAGCGAGCGACCACGCAATAAATCGCTGTGTTCGGATTCAGCTTTCTGTGCCGTAGACTACGGAGAGCCGTAGCGAGCGACAAAGCAGTTTAGTCGCTGGGCTTGGATTCAGCTTTCTGTGCCATAGACTACGGAGAGCCGTAGCGAGCCACAACGCAGCTCAGTCGCAGCGCTCTGCTCCGATCAATGTAATCTTTTATACAGAAAGTTGGAGTGATTGGCTGCGATATTGTTACGCACTCTTATATTGCGATTTTCCCTTATTAATAGCTGCGAATGTTGTCCGAATCATTCACAATAATCGATTTCGAAGCGTGTGCATTCGGCTTTTTTTCAGTGCATGTGTAGCGAACATATAGACTATCTAATTATTTGCAAGAGCACAAACGAATTATTTTTTTATTAGGCTGCTTACAAAGAAATTAGCTTATAGGTAAGACAATATATACATAAAAATATTAAAATTTTTGGAGTCAGTACAAGCCTAAAAAAATTGCCTCAAATTTGCAAAAAAATATGATAAAAAATGTTTTATAAATAGTTTTCTTAATATTTTTTTAACGTTTCATCAGGTATCTATCGCTTCCTTGGTTTACTTTCAATATTTTTTTTTAAATATTTATCAAATATTATTTTGACACCCTCCTTTATATAGAAAATAATTTTTATACAAATCGAGCAATCCCTTTGAGAGTTATGCACGGATATAGTAATTTTTTTTCTGAGGAATTTTTTTTTGTTTTTCAATAATTTGATCGTACTAATTCAGTATTAGCCCAGTACTTATAAGATCATATTTCATTCTCTATCAGATAAAAAAGGTTTTTTAAGACCAGTTCAGAAATTACAAGGTTTCAAGGTAAGAAACAAAAAAAAAATTCAACTGATTTGAGAACCTTTTTGTTTTTTGAAATCGGTTAAAAAATGGGTCACGTCAACTTAATGCCTTATTTCACATGGCCCCTTAATTATTTCTGTGTCCGTACGGAAAAAGGGCTCAAGTTTATTTTTTGAAAAAATGAATCAATACTACTTTTAAGATGTTTAATAATTAAATTTTTTAACTGTTGCGATGTGAAAATTTTAATAAATTTAATACTCCATACTTTTAAATAAATATATTAAGTCTATTTATGAGCCGATTCTCACAGGCAAAATCGGTGTATTAAAAAGAATTTATATATATAAGGGTGCCAGATACACCACCAACTAGCTAACAGTAAGCACGAATCTCAAGCTGCCTTGAATCGGTAGGTGGCTCTATTCGAGCAGAATTCTTGCCTGAAATAGGAGGGGGGAGTACACACAAAAAAAACTTTTATTTAACTTCACTTCAATTTATATTAAAGAAAATAAACTTATTTTACATTCGGTCGTAATAAACCTTGCTTGGATTTCTACCTATTCGTGCTCTCTCATATCCCATACACACACAGAAAAATTTTAGATTACAAAAAAAATTATTTATTTTTCTAATTACTCTTTATTCAGTTTGATTTAGTCTATTTAGTCTATACAAAAAAAATTTTTAGTTATAATTAATGTCTTTTAATCACTTGTCGCTTAATAAACAAGAAAAATGAATTTAATTTAATTTAACAAAGAAAATGAATTTACTATACAAGGTTTAATGGCGGAATTCTCTTAGCCGTTTAGGCCCGCTTCGCTTCTCTCTCTCTCTCTCTCTCTCTCTCTCTCTTACTCTCGGCGCTCAATACGCGCCCACGTGTTACCAAAGGAACGAATTTCTTTTCTTCCTCAATACGCGAGTACTAATAAAGGTAAAGAAAATAAATTATAGATGTATATATTTTATTTTAATGATTATTCGCTCAACCGACGAATAAATACGCTCAACCGGTCCAGACTCACTTTGGTAATACGTAGTCACGTGGCACACACACTCTGGCACTCACGATCTAACTTAAAATCAAATACAATGAGGAAAAATTTAATTTAATTACACTTCACGGCACTCAACAAGTTTAAAGAAGTTCTATTTATTTTCTCTCACGCTCAATAAACTAAGATTGATTGAAATTCACCAAATTTCACAATCTTTATAGCAAATTTACGTTTAACCACTACAAATTATGTAATCGAATCTCGTGCACAAAAAAAAAGAAAAGAAAACCACTTCACTGACTCGAAAACCAACTGGTGAGAGCCGTTGATTTACAAAAAAAAATGTAAATTCTTATCGGGCGCAGCCCACTCACCGGTGATGTATTTAAAGCTCCGTCTAGGTCGATATAGTCAACGATGGTACTCAAGATGGCTAGTTGAATATGGCTGGCTGGCGATAATGGCCACTCGATCGCTAGCTTCTTTCGGGTCTTGGTGGTCGCTACTGGCGACGATGATTGCTGCAGCGAACTCGTCTCCAGAGCCAGGACTTTTCTATTTCTCTCTCTGTGACTCAACTGCAGATCCTCTCAGGTCCGCTAAGTTTTCTCCTGCCCGAATATGCACAGCGAAGAAAAAGAATGACTCTTGAAAGTTGCGGCGAATTACAAAAGAAAAAGGCTTCGGCGCGACAGGAGGACGACAATCGAATCGCGTGCGATTCAGCACAAAGACCAGCAGTGAATGCCCTTCCTCATGGCTACTTCCTTCTTCTCCACGTCTTCTTGTCTTCTTGTTATCTTCTGTCTTCGTTTAATTTATTTTACTCCCAATCACTGCTCTTGAATTCTTTTCATAGCTTTTCATTCGTCCAACGTCATTTCCTTTTCACTACACACACATACGCTCAAGATGCGTTTAAACTTTATGTTTTAATTTGTTTTAAAGTAACCTTCGCATTTCATAGATTCACAACAGGTGTTAATTTAATTTTTTTCCATACTAGTTATAAAAATTTTTTATTGCTTTATTCTTCGTTAATCTAGTATTATTTTCGCTTTATTCTTATTCTCTGTATTTTTTTATCTTCTTATGTGAAAATTAGTCTTTACCGTCTACACATACTTATAATACACATACATATACATGCGTGTACGTATATGCACGGTATAGAGTCTCAGTTAAGAGAAAAAGATTGTGTCGGTCCCCTCTCTAACGCTCTCTCTCCATCTTCCTTTATTATCTCCTTTCTCTCTATTTGCTTAATGCGCGAGAGATCGACGCGCCGGCAGTTTAAATTCGATCTGCCAGTCTACGGATCTTCCCATCTCTCTTTCTCCCTATCTCTTTCTCATTCTTCTCTCTTGTACCTCTTCTTCTTGAATCATTGACTTCTAGCGCACGCGCGGTCGTTGCTAGGTATTGGTGAATACGTAGTCACTCAACTGGCTGCTACAGCAGCACCGATGTTCATATACAGTAGCTATCGATGTGCGTGTAATGGCCGTCGCGCGCGTCTGCTATAAATCAAATCTTCGTCTCGTGATCTCGTAGAAAAAAAGAAATCAAGGGAATTAATAAAATAAAAAAAATCTCATATGCGTTCGGGCCTATGAGTGATTGGTGGTTTGAGCAGATGGGAGAAAAATTTTATTTCGAAAATTTTTTATTGTTACGTGGTATTATCTACGTCACACTGTATTCTTTCAAAAATGAGATTTTTTTGTAAGAAATGTAAATTTGAAAAAAAGTACAAGTCTATTGACAAGAAAATTATATATTTCTTTATAGAATAGAATCGTTTACTCGTCCTTAAATCTATTGAGCTATGTTTCTTAAGAACGTTCTTAAGACCCTCGTGTATATTAACCACACGAATATTTATAATTTGACGCACTAGTATAGAAAAGTACTATTAAAACCTTAAAATATTAATTTTGAGTATGCATGGTTTCGATTCTTATAAAAGAGAGGAGGCGTCATCTCTGCAAAGTAAAGAAAAATTTGTTCGCTGAGTTCAAATTTTTGTAATAGGAAAAAATTTGCTATATCTCAGTTAAATATTTCGACGTTTTTTTTAAATCTGGAGTAGTGCGAGATAATATAAAGAACCGTCCTACTTGTTTTATTAAATAAACAAATTGATTTGAGATAAACAATAAGAATAAAAAAAAAAATTTTTTTTCATATTTTATATAAATAGAACATTTATTTATAGGGTAAGAAGTTCGGTTGTGGACACCCCTGCGTTTGTGCTGACCGAAAGCAGATAAGGTTTTTTTGATAAATGTCATTTATGTATTATAGTAGCACGTTTTCTGTGCAAAATATCGAAGCGAACAAACGCGTTTGCTTTATGCTTTGTGCTGTAAACAAATTAATTTTTCTGTGCTTGAAAAAAAAATCAAAAACATTTATTTAAACTTTTTAATAGTATTACAAATCGAAGTAAATCAATGAAGGTGAATGCAATGCACATTTATTTAATAGGAATTTATTCTTTTGTGATGCAATATGGATTGCAACCATTATATTGACACCAACAATTTAGCAAGGGTACCCACAGCCGAACCAAAAAATATTTTATGCAAAAATGAACACTTCACATAATTAACAAAAAAAAATTGTTCTATTTAACGGAATCGATTTTGTCCCTTCGTTGGTATTTAGTTAAGGTCTCTAACTTTCTATAGATACCTGTATATCCAAAAATATACACTTGGTGAAAAGTTACGAGCCAAAAACAAAAAGGTGGCCATAACTGAACCTTTTCCCATATAATTTTATAAAAAATTTATATTCTTTTAGGAAAAAATAAAAAATAATTGTTTCTTCTATACAATTATAATTAATAAAAACATTCCTCTTATCATAAAAATCATCTCATAATTTAAAAAGGGCATTTAAGGAGATGTAAAACGGACACTATACCTGTCCTTATAGATTTAGCTTCCTTTCCATTTTATTGCTGAATTTCCAGAAAAGAAATGCATTAGCTTGTAGTATGTACCATGACGATTATTTAGATAAATATTCAAATAAATTCATTCATTAGCTTTTAAGATATTTGGATTCCTGTACAAAATTGAAAAATTTTAATAAATAATTTTGGAACCCAAAATTCTCAACAACTAATGAATGAATTTATTTAAAAATTCAACCGAATAATCTTCATGGTACATACTACAAGCTAATGTATTTTTTTATTAAAAATTTTGCAATAAAATGTAAAGATAGTGAATATTTATGAGTACAGGCGTAGTGTCCATTTTACATCCCCTTAATGTAGTTGCATTTTTAATATTATAATTATTATTCTTTTTATTATAATTTATAGATAATAATAATATTTATTTATAGATAGTAATGATATTTATTCATAGATAATATTTAGCTTATAAAGAATAAGACGTTGAAATGTATTTCAATTTTCTGTACGTTTAAAGAGGAAAAGTATAATTCATGTGCGTAAATTATTGTATAAGTTCATTGAACTCCGCTTTACTCTCGAACTTTTAATTCGTAAGTATTTTATTTTATATTTCATTTCTTTTTTATTGTAAAGATATAAGTACGTTGATGTATGGTTTATATATCTTTATGTCGCGGAAGGCCGTATGCAGTCGAATATCTATAAACCATGTTAAAATTGATATCTCATACGATATTCAAATTCTTAAATATAACACTTCACGTTTTTATACTCCCTTAGGAAATATTGACAGCTCTATACTCCCTAAAGAAGTATATACTCGTAAAATATCGCTTGAGATGACCGTTTTACGCAAGCGACATCGATTCTTGGTGAAAACAATGTGATCAGATATGTCAATGCACATGTGAATTCATGTTCATCAAATGCATAATTTATTAATTCAAGAGTTTTTTTTTTATTTTAAGATGAGTATCCTAAATTTATTTTTAATAAAATGAACATCATTAATTTTTAAGGGCACAAAACATCTTTTTTCCGGTCCCACCATCGAATTTGGGTTTATTGCTTTTTTTTATAGGAAATTTACTGTAGAATAAACTCCAACAAGTTTTTTTTACCCTATCTTATTTAGTTTCGTTTTTATGAAGAAATTAGTAGGATAAACTTTTAATTGATTTTTTTGTTAATTTTGCTATTTTGAGATTTTTCTCAAATTTTTAGCTAATCTTATTAAAACACTATAAGAACTTATTTTTTTATTGCTTGATTCAATAATTCATAAATCATTAATTAATTTTCAAAAAGTTTTTTTTAAGAGATTCAATTTTATTTTTATTTATTAAGTCTACAATGATACAATTTTTACAAATTTAAAAAATTTTAAGAATTATTTAAAATTAAATTTTTAAAATTTCTATTGATTTTTTTAGGTTTAATTGAAAAAAAAGAGTTTATTTTTTTAATTTTAACAAAATATTTATCTTGATTTAAGTTCTAAAAAGTTTTACATCCATATTTTATTCCGTTTTGATTTTGTAAGGAAACGAGTGGCACATATTTATTCATGTAACTTTCGGCTTGTATCATTTCGCTACATGACAGTCAGTCTCAGCTGATTATATGGTCAGTTTGCAGTAAGTTTGTTTATTTAAAGTGCATTTAAAAAATTATTACTAGGTTTTGTGGTTTAATTTACATAAAATTATTAATTTTTAATAAATTACACGTTCGCGAGTTATTTCATATTTTTTTATGTGCGCCTGAAATTCTACGTTTATCTAAATAGAAAGTATATTTAAAGTGTAAAAAGCTTGAATTGACATTAAGAATACGAACCTCAAAAATGTCAAATAATGAAAGAGATCAAGAGGCAGATTTCTTAACCAACATCAAGATAGAAAACGATCTACAGCAAGATCTAAAAAGAGACCAAGGAAATTTCTTGGTAGGAGTGAAAAAAATTCTCCTGAAGCTAAGAGAAGTAAACCCTCTACTTCTTTTTCTAAACAGAAAAGAATAGAATTTTCAAGTTCCAGGGCAAAAAGTAGAAATGTTGATATCAACTTTCTATCTTCTATGTTAGAAAAATTGTGTTGCAGTGTGTGCCATCATAAGATAAAATTTATTGAAACCTCTTTTCAAGGATAAGGATTCAAAATTAATATGACTTGTGATTTTTGTGATGAATAAGCAACTGTAAACTCTAACAAGAGAGAAAGTGCTATGGACAATACGTATAAAGTTAACAGATATAATGTTCTTGCTACTCGTGCAGTTGGCCATGGACTTGCAAGTTTGTCTAGTTTTTATAATTTAATAGATTTATCAAGGCCAGTTGCCCAGTCAGCATTCAGTGCTGTAAATGGTTAAATAACAAAAGTATACGAATAAGTGGCAAAAGGTTCTACATCTGAAGCTGTTAAAAAATAACTTGAATCGACTTCCCCAAATAGTGCTGATCTTGATATAACTTTCTCAAGATGTTGGAGAAATTGAACATCAAACTTGGAAATGTATCTGTCGAGTGGGTCAGGACTTTGAATGATAGAAGATAATTCAATGTAGAGTGATCAAGTTAGTCTCATTTGAAAGAAGCACATACTCTGAAAAGAAAAGTACGAACAGGTGTGATGGATTTCTATACACCGGGTGCATATTAAATTCATGTAAGTGTATAATTCTAATTATTATTTTATATTTGGATATAAATTCTATTTATAAATTTCAATATTAATTAAAATATAAATTTAAAATCTAAATTTTATTTCTTAATTTTGAATTTGAATTATGAAATAAAATATAAAATGATTACTCTATATTAAATATTATTTCTTAGTTTCCAGCTGATTCAAGGTTAGTACGAGTAATTCTAACAACCATCAGAGTAACAAATAACTATGTATTTGTTGATTCTTACAATAAATACATAGTTTCATTGGTGAATAAGAGTGAGTACTGACAAAATATCTTATAGTAAGAAAAATTATTATTATTGATTATTTTAATAACTTATATCTTTTTTCATTTCAGCTTTATCTAGTCGATAACAAGGTTCTTTTGTCTGGTATCTCTTTTTTATATTATTAGCTAATATAAATAAGAAATACCAGGCAAGAATTATTTTATGAAAGATAAGTATAGCATTGATAATTTTAAGATATAATAATTAAAAACTTCAAAGCTGTTTTTCTCAAATATTGAATTTTAAAAATTTTAGGTGCTGCCCCGTAAGATTTGAGCTGAACCGTTGGATGGATTTGACTTTTCCAAACTGATTTAACTTCAGTATTAGAATCATTCTTGCGTGAATAGAGGGTTTTGAAATAGAATGACTAGAAGTTGTTAAAAAATCCAAAAATAAGGTAAAAAAATAAAAATTTATTTAATAAATTAATATTTTTTGTTGAAAAGTAAAAAATTTTTTGTGTTTTAGGAATTTCCTCATTTACGCGAGAATGATGCTAATACTGAAGTTAAATCAGTTTGGAAAAGTCAGATCCATCCAGCGGTTCAGCTCAAATCTTACGGGGGAGCCATTATAAGAACAAGAATTCATCGAATGATTATGGGACTACAGCTAAAGCAAAATGAGCTTATAAAAGCTTAAAATAAAGGTATTTTAGTCTACTTTTAAATATTATTTTCATTTACAAAGAATTTAATTAAATCTAATTAATACATATCTCTTTTACTAGCAGGGGGGAAAGGTGTTTTGTGCCCTTAAATAATAATTGTGTAGTTCCTCATACAGTTTACAGCGACATAAAATTATCTACGTAACTTCGGCGTACGAAGGATTCAGAATCCAGGTTTGACTGATGTGCTTGTCGCTTGAGCAGCAGTCAGTCTTGGGTACGCTTCAGAAGCTTTTGGCCTACTGCTACGCATGCGACAAACACTTAAGTCTCGCCTGTATTCATCCTTTGCACGCCTAAGTTACGTATATAATTAACAGGGGGGCCGAACTATCTGTCTTCGTCTAATAGCGTTTTTCATAATTTATATAAACATCATCCGTTGTAGCATAAAAAAAATAGTGTCCTCCGCTAGATATTAGTATAATAAGTAAATTTTGTAATAACAATCAAATTATTTTACTGCGTAGTTTTTGAATAATATAAGACCTACCAAAAAAGATAGGTTATATTTTAGTTTGTTCGTAGCTCTCATACTATTAAAAAACTACGCAATAAAATAATTTGATTGTTATTACAAAATTTACTTATACTAATATCTAACGGGGGCTACTATTTTTTTCATGCTACAACGGATGGTGTTTATATAAATGATGAAAAACTCTATTAGACAAAGACAGATAGTTCGAGCTGCTCTTAATACACGTACTTATATTTTTGTTAATTATTATAAAAAATTTTTAATTACATTGAAATGAAACATTATTTTCTATACTTAAAAATAAATTAATTTAAATCCATGCAAAAATTTTAATTGTTTATTTAATTTTTTATTTAAAATATTCTTTATAACTTATAGCAAGAATTATATTAAATCGATAACTCTTGTTTGAGATCTAATAGCATCAACATGAATTTCAAAGAACGTCCTGTTAAACTTCCGATCGTAAATTTTGACATAATGGTCGAGAAGAAAAAACGCTGCCAAGTGCTTTGGCGCAATGCTTTCTCATAGAGCTCATTGAGTTGTTGTTTATTGTTAAAGTTTTATTATTTATATTACTAAGCGAACTCTACTAATTATTATACACTTTATTTAATTTTAAAGTAAATCTTTATTTAATTAATATTGGATAATACAGGACTGAATAAAGAACAATGTTGCTTCTTCTACAAATGAAATCCAACTGACTGACGACGCTGAACAGACGAGACGCGACTCTCTTATGCTATATAAAGCTACCAAACATGACCAACAGATGGTGAAATTAGTATGAGTGTACTTATATTCATCACTCCCTCCCACACTCATACTTGCTTTAAAAATTGCATCCTCGTCGCTCTCTCTGGTCTCTGTAATACTATTATTTATTCCCTGTAATTTAGAAAAAGATTGTTAGTATTTTAAAAAGAATACATATTAATAATATAGTCAGTCAGTATTATCAGTCATTAAGTATTAGTTTTGTCAGTCGTTCACGTAATTCAAATGACAGAGGTTTTGTAAATACATCAGCTATTTGATTTTTAGAGGTAACCCAATTAATATTTATTAAACCTCTGGCTACACACTCTTTTACATAATGTTCCTTTATTTCGGTCATATGTCTTAGTTTGGTTCCTCCTCCTGTCTTAACACTTGCTTCTGCTGCTTTATTGTCACACCATAATGACATAGTGGCTAGTTCTCGTTGTAATAACTCTTTTATTATAAAATATAAGGAAACTAATTCCTGAGCACACTCGCTCATTGCAACATATTCCGCTTGGCATGTTGATAAAGCTACATATCTCTGGCGATGAGTTTTCCAGGCTATAGTATCTCCAAATAGTTTAATCACATAGCCGCTGGTGGTTAGAGAACCTTTGCAGTCACCAAAACTTGCATCTGAAAAACCTTGTAGACTTTCAGTTTGTCCAGTATATTTCAATTCAAGATTTTTAGTACCTTTCAAATATTTAAAAACTTGTTACTATTTTCCAGTCACTGTCAGTGGGATTGTTTTGATGTCTACTAAGTACGTTGACTGCATATGTGATATCTGGTCTGCTTGCATTTGACAGATACATCAAAATGCCCACTGCTTCTCGGTAAGGTGAATTGTTTGAATTTTCTGTTATTAATTTTTCTTCAGTCTTTTCTATTTCTTCTCGTTGTTTTCTTTCCCGATTTGCCATTTGGTTCGTCATCATAGGAGTTCGTTTTGGATATGCTTCATAAAAACCAAATTTTTCCAACATATTTTTAATATATTTTTCTTGTTTTATACTTAAAATTCCTTTTTGTCGATCCCTTTTGATTTCTAAGCCTAAGAAGTTTTTAGGTTCTCCAATTTCTTTCATTTCAAATTCACTTTTTAAATTTGATTTCATGCTTTCCATCATTTTCATGTTGTTGCATATCAACAAGATATCATCTACATATAAAATCAAAAACAAAAAACCATCCTTTTCTCGTTGAGTAAATAAACATGGTTCATTATTGAATGGTTTTAATCCATATTTTTCAACTGTCTCTTTGAATCTTTCATTACAACACTTTGGACTAACCTTTAAACCGTATAGTGCCTTTTCCAACTTGCAAATTTTATTTCTTTTGGTTTCTTCTGATACTTTTATTCCTTCTGGTATTTCCATGTATACTTCACAATTTAAATATCCATTTAAAAATGCTGTCTTTACATCCATTTGACATATTTCTAGATCTAATTTATTGGCAATGGCTAATATTGATCTGATTAAAGGCAATCTTGAAACTGGTGCATAAGTCTCTTGTAAGTCATAAATGTTTCTGTCTTTGAAGCCACGTATTACCAATCTTGCTTTGTATTTTTCTTCGCCATTTGATTCTGTCTTTCGTTTGAATACCCATTTAGAATCAATAATGTTTAGTTTTCTATCGTTATTCAATACAGTAGATCTGTCTACTTGTTTCCATACATTATTCTTGTACATAGAGTGTAGTTCTTCATTAATGGCTTCTGTTCATTTTTGTCGTTCTTTTGACTTCATTGCTTCATCATATAAACTTGGATCTCCGTTTATTTTAGCCAATAATGCATGAGTTTCATTATCAATTGTATTTTTTATGTTTGGTTTTGATTTTCTTGGTCGTCCTACAGGTCTTTTTATCTTTTCTCCCTCCGTTTCTTGCATTTCTTCATTATTTTGTTCATCTTCATTAGAAAATTCTATAACCATTTGTCTGTCTTTACTTCCTCGTTTATGTGTTCCCAGTTTAGTATATCTGTCTTGTTATATCTGTTTCTGTAAACTAATTTTTCGTTGAATCTGACGTCTCTGCTCTCGTATAGTTTTCCTTCTTCTGGTTTCAGTAAGACATATCCAGTTTTTTTGTATCTTACTAAGATGACTCGTTTTGCAATAAATCTGAATTTGGGACCAACTTTTCTTTGCACTTTCATGTATGCAAAGCATCCAAAACGTTTTATCTGATTAAGATCTATCTTGTAGTTTTCTTTAAATTTCTGTATTGGTGATATCATGTTAATAGTTGCATGAGATGTTCTATTGTATATATATACCGCTGCATTCAGTGCTAGATCCCACATATTTTCTGGTAAACCAGAATCATACATGAGTGCCCTGACTTTCTTCTGTATCGTTTGATTGAACCTCTCTGCAACTCCATTATGCTGAGGCGTATCTGGACAAGCTAATTGATTTTCTGCTCCCAATTTTTCCAAAACTTTCTTTGTATATCCATCGGTGTATTCTGTGCCTTGATCTGTTCTTAAATAGCACACCTTAGCATCTTTTTCTAACAAATTTCTGGCGCTTTTTATAAATGATTCTAGACATTTTCCTGTCTCATCTTTTGTTTTCATGAGGTAAGCCATGGTCAGTCTGGAATAGTCATCAATTAATACAGAAATATATCTGTATCTTTTTGGATAAGATTGTGGACTAATAATACCCATGGTGTCCGAATGTATTATTAGTAAGGGTTCTGTTGCTTTCTGTCTAACTGTCTTAAAAGGTAGTTTATTGAATTTTGCTATCATGCAAATTTTACAATTTGCAATTGCATCACTAAATACAGCTGTTTTTAAAGTCTTGATTTCTGGGAATTTCTTCTGTAATGTCTTAACGGGATGTCGGAGCTGCTGGACACGATTTTTGCTCTTATTATTTTATTGATATCTCTTTAAATTCGTAATTTAAACAATCGTAATGACTTGTCCGCACTAAAGCTAAGCTAATACAATAATTTTTGTTAAAATAAAAAATCATTTAGACTTGTTATTTTTTTATAAGCTTGGAATGGAAATGAGATATCAAGCTCGATAAACCTAACCTCAAAATACTATATTTCGAAAAATTGTTTAGAACTTTTTATATATGGTATTTTGGTAAATTCTGTAAGTTGTCCGCACTCAAGTTTAGTATTACAAATTTTCTGACTGTAATGAAAGAACTCGATCTAACGCACTGTTTACTCGTGAACTTTGAATTAAAATATTAATGAATTATTTTAGAAGATAGCGAGCTCTGTCATGCCCTTAAGATACTCAACTGACATTCCCATTCTAACATGCCATAATATAGCATGAGCATTTAAATTTTTACTATCTGACAATTCTATTTCTTCAATTTCACATCCAGGTTCTTCATTTGATTCAATTTCATTAGGTATATGTATGAATCTGTCTAAGATAGTATTTTCAAAATCTAGACATTTTTCAGTCCCTATGATTGTTTGTTTTTCTTCCAATTCACTAACTTGATCATCTTCCTTGTTTGATTGCCTTTTTGTCATTCCTCTTGTCATCAAGTAAGCTATTGCATGTTATTGTTCCTTGTTATTTTCTTGCTTATTATAGTCTGTTTCAAATTCAATCAGCCAATATGGTTTCCCATAAATTCCTGTTAAGAAAGATTCATTTGAGGCGGGATTGTATATATCAATTATTTTGTTGTCCATGTAAATACTTAATCCTTGATCTGCAAACTTACGCAGTGATAGCAAGTTTTCATTTGAATTCTCCGCTCAAATTACCTTGTCTAATGTTATGTGTTTATTATCTGTAATGTTTAATTGAACACTTCCCTCTCCCTCCGATTTAAGAATTGCTATTTTGTCTTTATTTGCACATTGGATTTCGTCCGGTTGTTTAATAAATGTCTTGAAAATCAACTTCGAATTTGTCAAGTGTTCTGTCACACCACTGTCGGCTATAAATTTAGCTAGTATTAATTTGTCTGAAGTTTCATAGTTTATATTCGCTACATTGAACGAAGCCATTAGCTTACTGACTTTTTCTATTGGTTGATACTCACCACTTTGTACATTAGTCTTCTCATTATTAAATTTTCTGTAGTCTTCTCATTTTTGAATTTTGACTGATTAGAGTTGATTCCTTTTCGATATTTTCTGCTGTATTTTACATGATTTTCTTGTCTTCTTTTATAATCAAATTTCGCTCGTTTTTGATTGTTATTATTAATTTGATTAGATGTCTTACGTTTGAAAGTTGTCCGACCTGTGCTTTCTTTATTTTTATTATTATAATGTTTGGTTTCATACCTTTTCCTGTCGTTCTGTCTCGAATATCCCTGACGTTTTGGACATGATGATGCCACATGGTCTTTGGTAAACTCCTGACAGTAGAAACATTTTTTCAATTCAGTTCCCTGTCGTGGACAATCATTGGCATAGTTTCCATAACCGTCACATTCAAAGCAATGCACCTTTTGTATGGTCCCCGTTGTGGCTGCCATAGCTGTAGTTTGATTTTTTTCGGTCGTTTGACGACTTTCAACCTGCATAATTAATAACTTTAGTTTATCATAAGATAACCCTTTCCCCGTTACACTTTCTGTCATAAAATCTATTCCTTCTACTTGCTGTACTTTATTTATAATAGCATTGTAAAATAAATCTCTTTTGTCTTCTTCAGACAACGAGTTAACCTTTGGCATGTTATTATAACTTCTTATTATATCTTCAAATCTGTTTATAAAAGTAATTGCTTTTTCTTTCGCTAGATTGTACTGCATATTGTATAATTTTTTTCTTTATACTAGATGGAGTTACATTTACCTCGCTTAATTTAAATTCTTTAATTTTGTTTAGTAATTCAACTGGATTTTTAATTTCCATTACTCTAGCATGATATTCTTTATCAATTCTATTAATTAAAATATCACGAACTATATATCTATGTTTTTCTTTTATATTTTCTGATAAATTTTCTTTTGTTACAATATTATTATCTACAACATACAGTAGGTCCAGTGATCTTAATTCAGATATAAAATAATCCAGAAAATTTTCAAATTTAATTTGAGTAGTTAATTTATAATCGCGTTTTACTAGTCCGTCTTTTCCAGTCAGTTCGTTTTTGATAGTTTCTGTCAAATGTTTAGACATGTTTAAAATACTGTCATTTTCTTTATTAAGTCTCTTATCAACTTCTGTTTGCATTAAACGAGATAATTCAAGTTTATTTACCGATCTTATTTGTTCATCCATGATTGTTGAATTCCCAAAACCTTCTATATTACATATATTAATTTCGAAGTCATTGTTTACCTTATTTGTTGTTTCGTTGGCTTTAGATTTAACTGTCCCTTCTGCCTCATTAGATGTTGTCATTTTTTGTTGATACTCCTTTCTCATTGTGTCCAGAGTTTAAATGTTGAAATTGAAATCTCATTTCTTTCCTCAATAATCAGTGCCATAAAATCATCCATTCTTTTCTGTTCTATCTTTCTTTTTTTATCTTTTTTTTCTTATTTTTCACCAGTTCTGCTTTGACTGCATTAAGCTCGCTCATTACCTGATCCAATTTTCGAGTTAATTCTAAATCAGAATCATCATTGTAATAACCTGTAACGGTTATTTTGTCCGTTACAAAAAAAAGAATTAGCTTTTAATTAAATATTATTTTTGGCTAAGTCTTTAAATTTTACTATTTGCGGAGTTACTGAAAACTATCATAGATATGTTAAATTTTACGTAATAAACTCCGATTGTGCTAGCTAGTCAATCCTATTGATAAACGACAGAATCTTATGCGATATACTTGTCGCTTGCTGCACACACTGCGTCTTTCTCTCTCTCTTACCTGGTCGAGAGACGCGTTGCCGGTAGCGCAGTTTTCCTTCGTGATGCAGGTTCAAAATTGAGTTTTATTAAACTACTTAATATAACTAGAATGATTAATCTATACCTGCTCACAAGGACCGTGGAGGCGTCGGGGTAAGCGATAAGAACAGGTTACTTCTGAAAAGGCTTTTAACTTAAGTAAAGTATTAAAAACGTATTAACGTAAGACATATAACATTTATTGGAAATAATTAAGCTACAACTGGAAGTGAAGAAAAGGTGTAGATATGTAATTAGTATGCATAATGCGCGTTAAACTTTGGCTTTTATAAGCCTCATAATTTGACTTGACAGAAGTTAACTAGAGAAGCAAATATGAGGGAGGGACGCGTCGCGAACTAAAACGTCGCTGATCGGTTATGTAACCGAAGATACACTTTTCAACCGAACAAGTATCTCTCGAGGAGGAGATACTCATGTATGCCGCAATAAGTTCTACTTACAATAACGCACTGGCCAGCTAACACTACTTCCTTACGTGTACGTAATCCTCGCTAGCTCGTTATCGGAACTTCCCCTCTGTACGTAGACGATACGTAGATGCTCTCAAGTGCATCGGTAGGCCACACCACGGGTCCACTTGAATAGTTGCTCGCACAAAATCGCTGGCCGCTTAGACGCGCACGAAGCGGCCACAAAGCAATCAGGAAAATCCTGAATATTGTAGTGGGCAAACTAAATAAAATACCGCAGTCGATTTACACTAGCACTGGTATTTTCAAGAAATTAATTCGTATTATACACGACGAATTATATTCTATACTTGAATAGCGAACCACGTGGCAAAACTTATTCTTAAATAATAGCACGGCGCAAACCTAATGCTAACGCTACGGTAGCCGGAAACGATCTGATTTGCCTCGTGGCTTTCTTGCTCCTCGCGCGCACACTACTCGTCAGGTTACGTGCTTCTTTACGTGTGTCATATTATTTCACCTAAGCACGGAAGATTTGAACACGGTAAAATACCATGACAAACCATGCTTAAAAGAATTACCCTTGTCATTACTTTCTGTTTGTTTTACTTGTTTAATATTAAAATGTTTATTAATAAATATTTTATTTGCTATTTTTTCATCTGACTTTACTATTATTTGTTTGCCTGCTAATTTTGCTTCTGTTTTATTCACTTGGTCTTCTGTCTCTGTTTTATTTTCTGCCGTTACAGTCATATTGTACTGCCTATCTGTCGCTTCTCCGTCTTCACTTTCATTTTCATCTATCATTCTACCTGTCATATTGTGGCCACCTGTCGTGCAATAAGGCATGTACAATTTATCACCCTTTTCTTCCTTTTCTTTTATGGCTTGTTTTAAGAGCCTGTGCTCTTCCTCCGTGATGAATTGATAATCTATAAAACCAATTATAAATTAATATTATAAAACCATATGACTCACTGAACTCAATTGAAGTCAAATGAATTTCCATAAATAATCATAAGAATTAATTTGTTTAAATTAAAAATTCTTTTTGAGTTTTAATTCAGGTATCATACCGAACACAAGCTATGTCACCAGAATTTTTCTCAGTTTTGGTTTAAAGTATAAGAAATTTGCTCATTTGCTCTATACACATATGATATACTGAACACAAATAAATCACACATACAGTGCAATTATGAGCATTTAGCTATTGCTTTTAAAGATTTTTATTTAAAAAAAAAACTTTATTTAATTTTACATGTAACATACCGAACACAGGTATGATCACATATTTTTAATAAAATAAATAAAAATTCATAATTTAAAATTTAATTAACTTCAATGCACCTAATTTATATTTTAAATTAGACTCGGTGACAAAAATCACATTTGTCTCTGTCATTTCCACATGGACTTTTTCATTTGGATGATTAAACCTCAGATCATGTATCGCCTCTTGGGTTTTTAAGAATATCAATAGGCTCATTTCATCTGTTTGCATAATACATGAAAAATTTAGTATTTAATTTTCAATCCAGATTAAATAAATTTATATTTATTTATTGTTATAGGTTATTTTTATTTAACCATTTATATTTGCAAATTTTCAGTTAGCCTTGTGCTGCAATCACAAGACTAATTTATTTACTCTTGTGTATGAGAGCACGACATACACACTTATACATACATACAACCATATTTTCTCATATACAGTGGCGTGCATAAGTTTCTGGCCAAAAAAAAAAAATTAGTCAATTTTTAAAGTTTTATATCTTTGTAAAAAATTGAAATTTCTTTAATAATCAAACGGCATTTTAAAGTACAATTGAAAATCTTTCAAATACCGGCGGGTTTGTTCAAAAATATTAAAAATTGGATTTTTTACATGAAAAAAAAACTATTTTTTTTAAGGTTTTTTTTGGCCATGAAAAATTTGATATAATTTTTGAAAACAACCAATATAAAAAAGATGCGTATTCATTCCCTCTTTAAAATGAGCATAGCTGGATCAATTTTTATTTAGCGGTTCAAAAGTTACATCATTTATCGCGAAAAATTTCGCTCTTTCTTCAAGCTTCATTATCTAAGTATCTATGCACCGCAGAGAAAAACTCATAAAAGAAAAAATGTTCGTTTTTTGAAGTAGAATAAGGGTACAGTAAAAATTTATCATTTCAGAAAAAAAATTCATCTTTTTTATATTGGTTGTTTTCAAATCCGCCTAGTGGTTCAAAAATTATATCAAATTTTTCATGGCCAAAAAAAACCTTAAAAAATATAGTTTTTTTTTCATGTAAAAAATCCAATTTTTAATATTTTTGAACAAACCCGCCGGTATTTGAAAGATTTTCAATTGTACTTTAAAATGCCGTTTGATTTTTAAAGAAATTTCAATTTTTACAAAGATATAAGACTTTAAAAATTGACTAATTTTTTTTTTTTGGCCAGAAACTTATGCACGCCACTGAACATATACACACAGATATCATTCATGTAAATTTTTTTTTATTTATTTTATTTTAACTTCTTATTCACAAACAATCACGATTTTAGATTAAGTAAAAAAAAAAATTCAGGCTCTTTTTATTTATTTTTAGATTTAATATTTATCCGTCACGTAAATTCGCCATTTTTTATCTCTGTTTATACCATCATTAATTTGTTTAAACACTGCGCGCGCATTTCTTTTACATACATGTACACATACATATAAATTAAAATTTTATTTTACTTTTTATCGTTGTTCATTTGTCTGTCAAATTTATCGCGCGTGCACGGTCCCCTCTCTCCCTTTATATATCTGCACATATACATATATACATACCTACATATACATATACATGTAACAGCACACAAAACATGAAAAGAAAATGTTATGCACGCACAAGCCTGTTGCTTTCCTGCTTTATACATGTATACATCCAAATAAACATATACATATATATACATACATATACATATATGTATAAACGTACTCCGCGTCATTTCTTTCAACATGGCGCTCTACTCAATTTCTTTCTCTTTCTAATAGTATATATACGCGCACACCGCGTCCCTTCCTCCAATATGGCGACCCACTCGACTTCTCTCTTTTTCTACTTATATACGTACGCGCACATCGCGTCTTTTCACCCAACATGGCGACCCACTCGACTTCTCTCTCTCTCCCTCCCTTTACACAAACGCGCGATGTAAGCGAATGCGTGACGCCATTATTTTGACTTTTATAATAAAAAAAAACGAGATAAAACGCCACCACTGAGTCTTTCTCCACTTACCCGGAGTCATCACTATTTTCTCACTCTGCCGTCCTCCGTTCTGTCTTCCACTTCCTTCCGCCATTTCTATCGTCTTCTCCAGGAGATGATTTAGAGAATAAATTGATGTATGCGAAAAATAGAGACAGCAAAGCTAAACACACCAAAACCGCTCCAAAAAAAAAACTCCCACAGGCCCTGAAGTAAAACGATCAAACAATAAAAAAAACGCGCAGTTAAAAACGCTTTGGGCTCATAACCTGTTAAAGTTTTATTATTTATATTACTAAGCGAACTCTGCTAATTATTATACACTTTATTTAATTTTAAAGTAAATCTTTATTTAATTAATATTGGATAATACAGGACTGAATAAAGAACAATGTTGTTCCTTCGACAAATGAAATCCAACTGACTGACGACGCTGAACAGACGAGACGTGACTCTCTTATGCTATATAAAGCTACCAAACATGACCAACAGATGGTGACACTAGTATGAGTGTGCTTATATTCATCATTTTTTTTATTTTTATTTTTTAAATGTGACTTCAATGTAAAAAAATTATTTATCAGCAATTTCTCTTAATATCTTTTATATGTAAGCTTACGAAATTGATCATATTATCTATCACTAAACGTAAAACTGAATATAATTAACCTATGTGAACGCTTACAGTTTATTTAATTGCATTATAAATATTTTTCCATAAATTATGTCATATTTTTTTATTCTTTTTAATATTTAAAGTTTTTTTTTAAATCAATTATATAACATCTTTAAGGATGTAAGTAATAGATAAATCTCAATCTTGATCAATGATTTTAAAATGCTCTAAAATTAAAAATACGCTGAAAAAATCAATTCACAATCTCAATCTAAAAAAAATCTCTTTTGAAACTTACACCTATTTATTGAATTATAAGCATAAAAGTTTCTTTATCGAAAGAGCCTTTGTTGAATTTTTAACTTTCAACAATTTTTTTCTTAATCCAAGTAAAAATAAATAACACACAACTTTAGTGAAAACATACAATGTATATCATAGCTGAATCACAGCTGATAAAAAAACAATAATCTAACATCAATAATGTTGTAACATAAAAATGTATCTCAATCATGAGCAATTAAGATTGTCAAGTTACCATTTTGATCTCGAAGTAGCGCTTACGCAGTCGTTATAATATTTGAATAAACAGCACAAAAATCAATAAAACAATGACAGCGAATCTTATCTATACTTAATATAAATTTTATGATATTTAACATTTTAATCCTCTATCAGTGATCATAAATTTAGGGTCATATGCTGTCAATTGGGTTATTAATGTTCAGTTTATGTTTTCTTAACGCTCTAAAATTAAAACTACACTAGGAAAACCAATTTTTAATAGTTTCTGTACTAGTCAATTAAAAAAATAAATAATATGGAAAATTGGATGCAAATCCATCGAGTACTTTTCGAGATCTAAGTAACAAAATAGATACAAACATTTTTTTCAAAAATACAAAATGTTCTAAAATTAAAATTGCGCTAAGAAAATCAGTTTTCAAAATTTTTTTTTAATTTGGCGATCGAAAATAATTTTTATGAAAATTTTTAAGATAATTCATAGAGTAGTAGTTCACGTAAAATATCAAAAAAATGAAAAATATAAAATTTAAAAAAAATTTCAATAGCTATTTCATTAAAACTACTCTAAGTAGATCAATTTTCAATAGATTCCACACTAGTTAATCAAAAAACTAAATTGTATGGAAAATTTGAAGCAAATCCATCGATTACTTTTCAAGATCCAATTGACTAAATAAATACATACATTTTTTTTGAAAATTCCAAAGTGCTCTGAAATTAAAGCTACGCTAAGAAAACCAATTTTCAATAGCTCCCCATCAAATTAAATAAAAAAATTAATTCTATGCAAAATTTGAAGCAAATCTATTGAGTAGTTTTCGAGATCTAATTGAAACATTTTTTTCACAAATTCAAAATGTTCTAAAATTAAAGCTGCGCTAAGAAAATCAGTTTTCAAAACTTCTTTTTATTTCAGCAATCAAAAATAATTTCCATGAAAATTTTTAAGCGAATTCATCGAGTAGTTTACATAAAATATAAAAAAAATAAAAAATCTAAAATTAAAAAAAAAAATTTAAATGGCTATAAAACTACGCTGAGTAAACCAATTTTCAATAGCTTCCGCAATAGTTAATCAAAAAACTAAATTGTATAGAAAATTTGAAGTAAATCCACCGATTACTTTTCGAGATCTAAGTGACTAAATAAATACAAATAATTTTTTCAAAATTTCAAAATGCTTTAAAATTAAACTTCTGAAAATTGATTTTCTTAGCGTATTTTTATTTTATTTCGAGAGTCGAAAATTATTTCCATGCAAATTTTCAAGCAGATTCATCAGGCAATTAACAAAAAATACCAAAAAAATGAAAAATTGAAATTTTTTTTTCTTATAAATGACTCTGAAATAAAAACTACGCTGAAAAAACCAATCCTCAATAACTTGTCTCCAAGTTAGACAAAAAAATAAATTTTATGCAAAATTTGAAGCAAATTTATCGAGTAATTTTCGAGATCCAGTTGGCTTACTGAATACACACACACACACACGTGCGCACGCGCACGGACGCACATACACACATACATACAGAAATTTTCTAAAAATCACTTTTTTCGACTCCCTGAGATCAAATATGTACAAATTAATGAAAAAAATAGAAAATAATTTTTTTTGCCGATACAAAGCTTTCTCTATGAGAAAGCAAAAAAGACAAAGAGACATGGAGACTTACTTCCAGATAATATTCGAACCATATTTTGCGAGCCATCTAACTGTGGTAGAACTAATATTTTATTCGCAATCATTACGGACTAAGATTTGAGAACGTATATGTCTACTAGAAATCTCTAAATCAACCAAAGTATAATTATTTGAAGGAACTCCTTGAACCGATAGATGGTATACAATATTTTCCATTCAGCGAACACGAATTAGTAATATCACCGGACTCATTTACCAAAACATCTTGTAAGAGACAATGTAAATCTATTGATGATTATACGTCAAGATAATGTTAACCTAAGACATTTGTATGATGATCATGTGAATTCAGACATGACTTATGCACAATTCAAAAGTCTATGTTCACGATGTTGGATAGATGATAAGTATAGTTTGTTAATGATTGACAAAATTAGTTCAATCAATGCTGGTAGTTATAGAAAGGGCTTTGACTGTTTTTATATAAATATATCACACTTTTAGTGCAGTCATAACATTCCATGATTGAACGTCGAATCAACAACATGGCCAACATTCGCCGAAGACAAGATATACTGCGTCAACTTATTAAAGCGAGAAATGCAGTTAAGCGTAAATACAATCTATTGAAATATGGGAAGGATAATTTTGAGAAAGCAGTTGGAGAAACTTTTAAACCAATAGCCGATCCTCTACAGAAACTTTTCAAGACATCTGAAAAAAATCTTGAAACCAAGAAACAAGCTACTGATACCATAAGTATTAAGAATGACAATATTGATGAGTCTTATGAACCCGATGAAACCGTTTTACGGTGGTCCAGAACAGGCCATATATGCGACGAAAAAGCAACACCAATTTTATTAATGGAATCAATTAAATAACACTTGAGAAGTGTAAATATTAAATTTGATCTAAATCCGCCAAGCCGCTTTTGAAAAAAGTTGTTTTGAAGATTAAAAGTTCAAAAATTCCGATTTTTATGAGTCTATGATCATACATATCACTTGTATCATGAATAAAGTAAATAATATCTAAATTTACACTGCATTGAGTTAAGATACAATACTTTATCGTTTATAAAAAAATATTGTGCACATGAATAACTCTGTTCGTAAATTGAAAATATTCTATTTATGAATAAACGGAACAGCGCCTCTATTTCAAATATGACAACAACAGTTTGTTCAAAATAAATGTATGCAAGAATGTTCGATAGAATCAAATATACTTTTAATATAAGAGCTTAGTTTTCGGTAATCACTCAGCGAGTGGAAACAAAATTTTGAAGAAAAAAATATAATTTGAACTGTTGGATATATATTTAGTGAATTTCATTGTGGTAATATTTATTTCTAGAGTTAAAAAATGCTCGGTCCGTGTAAAGATCAGGCCAAATCCCATGACAAAAATCGAGAAACAATTCGTTTATTTTGTTTACGAAAGAAACAAAATATGTTAACAATAAAGACTCTTTTCATTGCTTGATTTTCATCATGGGATTTGGCGTGATCTTTACACTGACTGAACATGTTTTAAAATTAGAAATAAATATTACTACAATAAAATTTACTAAATAAATATCCAACAGTTCAAATTACATTTTGTTCTTCAAAATTTTATTTTCACTCGCTGAGTGTAAACTAAAATTCTCCTTTAAGTTTGTTTTGAATACACTGTGTTTGTCAAACTGGAAATAGAAGCACTGTTCTGTTTATTCATCAATGGAATATTTTCATTTTATGAAAAGAGTTATTTATATGCACAATATTTCTTTATCGTTCATAAAAAAAAACTTACTTATTTTTATTTTGATTTTTCAGCTCATTTTTTAAAATGAAATAAATGTATTGTACCTCAACTCAGCGCAGTGTAAATTAAGATATTAATTACTTTACTTATGATACAAGTAATATGCATGATCATAGACTCAAAAATCGGAATTTTTGAACTTTTAATCTTCAAAACATTTTTTTTTTCAAAAACGGCTTGACGTATTCAGCTTAAATTTGATATTTATGCTTCTCAAGTGTTATTTAATTGATTCCATCAATGAAATCGGAGGTGCTTTTTTGTTGCATATATGATCCGTTTGTGACCACCGTAGTTTGACAGCATACGTATACAGAATTTGAATCATCTCTCAGTGATGATGATGAAAATAGTGGAACGGATGATAACAAGTATATTCTTAAACTCATGAAAAATCAAATCATGGATTTGGATAAAAATTATGGTGTTCGTAAAGAAGATGACGAATACTTAATAGATGACTCACCCATTTACTTTGAAAAAAGATATGTAAAAGTAAAAGATGTGAAATATCCTAGAACCCATTGTTTGCTAGAATTGATATTGGCAAAATAGCCTAATCAGAAAAACGTGAGTTCAACTGATATGGAGAACTATCGACAAATTCTTAAAGCTAGTGCTCACAAGAGTCGTTACAAAAGCGATGAACAAATTCATGCTCTCAGAAGCAAGAAATTCGATAGTATATTGCTCCTTTATTTAAACGTGGTGATGGACTAAAGAACCTTGATATAAAGTTGCTAGAAGGGATTTGTCGATGAAATACGTTTATTGGGGTGATCCTAATGAGCTTGTCGATCGGTTACGATTACTCATAGCTGTGAGAAAAGCTACACTGACAGAAATTATTTCTAGTGGGGAAACGAATAGTTCATTTGATTAGGGTTTTTCCGCGCAAAGAGAAACTTACTGAATGGTAGTAGAATTATACATTCTTACAAAGAACGCCGTTCCTGTTATTAAAATAAAAATTGCTTTCCGCTAGGAGAAATTCACTAGCCTGGAGAGGAAATCTGACTGATTTTGAAAAATTGACTGACATGTAAAAATTAGGTCATCAAGCATTTTTCTACTAGACAGAAGAACACCCGAAAACAAGTAAATTTTACTTCCCCCCCCAACTGGAAATATACTAGTAAGAATAACAAGAATACTTTCTACTACCGGCTAGTGGATTCCACTTGCCTCAAAAAATCATTTCTGTTAGTGTAGAAACCCTAGTTATACAAATGAAATTCATGAAATCATTGAAGAACTGCGAAAAGCTGGCTATATGTACTAAAACATAAGTTAATACTAGAACATTATCGAAATGAATGTTGACGTATTCGGACGTAATCTTAAGCGAAGCGAGGGCGATCGTGGTCCTCCAGGTGTTGGATATAAAACCACATCTGATGGTCAGTATGACTTTTTTTGAAGAAATTAAATTTATCTTCAAAGTTCTTTAATGAGACTAGTAATTATTTTATTAGCTATAATAATTATTTATAACGAAAGCATACACGATTTTTAGAAAACTGATGATAGCTGTTATTAATTTAACGCACTACCCTAGGTTATAAAAAAACATCTCAATCAGACCATGATTAACTGAAATATTGTTAATTTTCATACGCGATGAGAATTTGAACTTTTGAAAACTTTTTCCCATCCTCAAGTAAAGAAAAAAATAATGTCGAGCGCATGCGTGCCGGCCGTTTATATATAGGCTAGTCAATAGACCGAAAAAAGTCTCATTTTGCCAAAATTAGTAACTGGAAACGATCTGTGCGATCATTTAAAAGATAGTCCGTAGATGTTTACTTATGTGTTTTGGACTAGCAACTATGATTTATTAATTAGTTATTAACAAATTAGTGCAAAAAAACGCGTTTTTTTCGTTTTTTGCTAATAAAACAAAAACTTTTTGACGAATTATTATGGTGTCCATGAAAAATTTGTAGAGAATTGAACTATGAACAAAACGATAGGTCAAACGATTTGATCAGTTTATTAGAACCGAAGAAAATTAGGAAAAACCGGAAAAATTTTCTTTTTTTTTTTTAATTAATAACTTTGTTGTTTATAAATATTAAGAGCTGAAATTTGGCACAGAAGTAGATAAATATATCTACTTGTAACATGTCAAAGGCAGATACTATCGGATAATTAGTTTCTGCGCAATTGCAATTTTAATTTTTTTTCGGTATTATTCCCTTCTTTGTATCACCGATTGAGAACGTCGTACATACATTTTTAAAGGGGTTTTGAAAACTAGAAACAATATACTATTAAACGTATATTTAAGTTTTCATTAAAATTGTGTAAAAAGGGTGAAATATGCACTTGAACATTGACGCAAACGGTCGAGCGCGCGGTACACAGCAAAAAGTGGGGATGGAGGAAAAACGATATATATAGATATACCGGCGCGCGGCGTGAAACGTTCAATTTCTTAACTGGCTTGTTTTTGGCGATTAATGCACTTATATTAAAGTGTTTTTATTATTTATGTATTAAATGATCGCACAGGTCGTTTCAAGTTACTAATTTTGGTAGAACAAAACTTTATTTTGACTGACCTAATACTTTATCAGCTTACATTCATATTGAATATAATGCGTGAAAAAATTGACAAACGATGATATGTATTAAGAGCAGTTTGTATATAAGAATGATTTTTCAACAATAAATAATCTATATCATAAACTGTCTGTTAAGTTTTCAAACGAATCGAAATGTTTAAAAGTAATGATACAATTGTTAGCCAAAGTAAAAGCCCTGTTACTCTTATGATTTTTATTATATAAAACTTTTAAATAATTCAAATTGAAGGTCTTGAAAAGATCTTACTTTTCCATTTTATAAAATTAAAAAATATTAAAAATTGACCGAGTTATATGAATTTATTTATAAAGGTTAGAATTATAAAAACGGAAAATCGCTAAAAAATAGTGCAAAATAATAAAAATTTCTGATTTTTACAATTTATTATGATAAAGGTATTCTACCTTAATATGCTTGAAAAGTTTCACATATTTGCATTAATTATTGTGGACTTGGCAACAATTTGAATTTTCAACTTTTTATTAATAAACAAATTAATTGTTACTCTTCTTATGGACCGATATGGATTGGCTTTAAGAAGGATTAAAAGCATATAAAAATCTTTTTTTTACCGAGGTTCAATCTAATTTAGAATAAAATATCTGCCTTTAACTTCAATTTTTAAAATTGTATATTTTCTCGGAAAAACTCTATTTTTCGAGAAAATCTAAAAATTTTTTAAAACCACATAACCATAATCTCAAAGGAAATTCAATTCTGAACAACTTCTATTGAAAATTTTTTTTCTTAAATCAAAAACAGCGTAATCACAGAGGAAAAAATTTAAAAAAGTAGATTTTTCTACCTTAAATTATTTATAAACATTTTTCTACAATTTTTTGAGATGACGCGTATCGATATTCTTATTATACATGTTACCCGAAATCCATTTCTACAGAAAACAGACATGTGGCCCATTTTGCAGAAAAAAATTCTAATTTTACTGGACTACTACTGAAATTCCTACATACTCATATACCTTTTCTTTAACCAAGTCCTCTTTCATCCTCAACCAAATTCTTCAGAAACAACCTATAATATTGAAATCCCTTAACTTCAAGCAGAAGTCCTTGTCTTTTTCTAAGGCTGTGGGAGCACAGAATATAAATAGTATGCACTATTTATCAAGCATTTTAATAACTCTTTGAAAAATCATGCAATTCTTTAGAAACATCTATAACTCTAATTAATAACTTTGGTCGACAAAGTTAAATCATATATCATAAATTTATCCATCATCGGAAAGTTATGTGAATGTTATATGTAAAACTTGTAGATAGATATTAATTTATTTTGTAAAAAGAGTATAAAAGAGTATATCAAATTTGATCGAATTATTATCGAATTCAATTGAATTTTTATCGAATTTGATCGAATTTTTATTAAACTTGATTAAATTTCTATTGAACTTGATCGAATTTGATCGAATTTCTATCGAATTCGATCGAATTTTTATCGAATTGTGAACGAATTTAATTGAATTAGTATCGAATTTGATCGAATCATTTTTTTTATAGAATTCTCATTAAATTTGATCGAACTTATCAAATAAATATCGAATTTGATCAAATTATTATCGACTTCCATGGACTGTCATCCCTTATTTCATCAACTTTCACCGACTTCGTTTAATAACTTTGTCAACTTCTCACTAACTTTCACCAAGATCACTGATTGTTTTAATATGTCATTCAGGAGAAGACTTAGCGAGAAAGTAGTAGAACTTTCAATCAGTCTACCGCCTAGGAGGTACGTCGGCCTAATAGAGAACTTAATGTGCTTATCATTTATGCAAATTAGTAGATAAGCTAAGCCGGTTTTGTATCACCTGATCTAGAAATGGCTGCCGTTTCTGTATCACTTGCTTTAGAAGCGGCAGTCGTTTTTGTATCAGTTGATCCAGAACTGGATTAGGGTTTTTCAATAGAGGAATTATTTCTGTATCACCTGAGCTGGACCCAGTATAGAGTTTCGTGGTGGGGGGACTGATTATAGCTCAGTGAGCTAGGATCGGCAGGGAAGTCCGGAAGTAAGTCACAGGACTTCCAATCACTGTTCCCATTCTTATCTACTTAGTTAAAAACTTTATAGCTTTTTATATTTTATATCTTTAGATGATATTTGTGATTTACATTTTTAATAGTACTCTTTCCATGTTGTTTTCTCATCATTGAACTTTTCATCAAGTGGAAGAAGAGGAGAGTACTGTGAATAATTTTGAGTGGTATGACTTGGAGTCTGTCTCATGATGATATGAATGTGAATCATAAAGTGTATGCTTTTACAGGAAGTGGTGAGAGCCCCAACCATCGCCCTATGAGACACATCCATTAATCATTATCTATTCTTTTTACTTCCTATGATAGCATAAATCAATTTATTTGTTTTTAGTGAAGTACCTTTTCATAAGTCGGACATTGTGCAGAGCACAACGAGCTTTGTACGTATCATTGTGATTAGGGCAAACAGTCACAAGCTTTATTTTGTCAGCTAGTAAAAACCCCATTTCTGTGACGTCACAAACTTTAAGCTTGAAGCGTTCTAGCCACTTTTTTCTTATACTACCTACGACAAAAATTTTGGTCGTATTAGCTAGGGCTCTAAGAATGTTGCCTGGTTTTAACTACATATTTCGTTCTTTGTACTTGTTCGAAAGTCTGCACCAAGAATATGGATTATTGAAAAGGAGTACCAGAGGCTCAGTTTCATCGTTAAGCGGCATCATAGCCAACTCTTTGAGAATATAGTCATCACCATACTGTTTGAAACCTTACATATCCACCAAGTACTTCATGCTGATTGATAACTTTTTGTTTAGAGTACTGATTCACTGTCTTTATTTACACGAGTGTCTTCCCAGTCCATAACCCAATCACTGAAATCAGTGAAATACAACTTTTGTATTGATTTAACGCTGTTAACAGCACACGTATTTTTATACATGCAATTATAATGTGAACAAGAGACTGTTTTATTTAGCCGTTGATCGAAATGGAGAATACCCAGTTTACTGATATCTACGATTTTAAAATCAAACTTTTCTAATCACTCTTTTTTTACTTTACCAACCACAAAAACTTGTGTAGTGTTGTTCAGAGTTTATCGAAGAATTTTATCCATTTGACTGATGTTCGAACGCCATCTTGACTTACTTATATACCCTTTGTTATTTTTATTGTTATAAACTACTCCCGTTTTTATACCGATTTAATGTGTAATCCAACTGTAATAGTTTTTCTACAAAAGTTGATTAAATTCACGTCTTAATCAAGTATACACACTTGTAAATGATATATGCTCTTGACGATAACTGGAAGGTAAATGATTATTGATGGCACTTCAGTGATCTTATATTCTGGTGGGACTGCAGAACAGAATTCATGTATCATGTGCACTTATCGACCGTTTATATAGGCATCAGAGACGATATTGCACTCGACTTGAAGAGCGTTGATCTTTAGGATAGCTACAGGTAAATCTGAATGATTCGTGACGTCAGCAGGAAGAATACGTTTTGCAAAGCCTAATAAGGGTCCTGGCTGATTCCATTCAGATTCATGCAGGCCGCCACTGATCGAATTTTTTTTTTCTTCAAAGTAATAAAAATACCTTCTATTATGTATATGAAGATAAAATTTACCTCATAGAACGCTCAAAAATTTTTTTTTTTTTACTACAGCAATTTTAGTGTTGGATGTAAAAACGAAAATTCAAAAATTGAAAATGAACCTCTACTTTTAAATGACTATAGCTCCGTCAATTTTTAACCTTTTTGGACGTTCTTTTAACGAAAGTGTGCGAAATTTGGTCTAGTTTTAAATGCGATCTCGATTTTTGTAATACAATTTGATCTCGCCGAGTTATTTACGAAAAACCGAAAAAAGAGATTTTTTTCAAACACGATTTTCTCAAAAACTATATTTTTTTTTTTTTTTTAAATTTTTATATGATTTTATACATAAAAAATACTAACTTTTAGGGTAGGTGAGAATATGCGATTTTGCCTTATTTTTTTTTAACAGATTTTTAAACGTTTTTTTTATATTTTCGATTTTAAAACATTGATACCATGGCGCATCGTACTATTTTTCCAACTTTACGTGTTCTTACAACTATTTTTATGCTTTTATTTATTAAGATATCAAAAATATCAACAATAATCTTTAAAATAAACCCCGGATTGAATATTTTTAACAATTAGAACAAAAGTTATGACGATTTAAAGTTTAAAAAAAAAATGCTGAAACTTTAAATAAATATATTTACTTTGAATTTTGAATTTTGAATTTTGAATTTTGAATTTGAATTTCAAATTTTGAAAAGGTGAATTTTTTAAATACTAAAATATATTATTTGGTCATTCCCAATGAACAAATAATATGCGATACAATTAAGAAATGAACACTAATGAATTGAGAACTAATGTGAATAAAAAAATCTGAATTTAAATAAAACCTTTCAATTTACTTCTTGCCACTCATGTCTCGAAGTTTTGGCAGTATAGATTTGGTTTCGTTCACTTTTCCAACAGTGAATCTTTTGAATACCTTTAATTTCTTTTGCATTTCCTAACTATTCCATTTTTTCTGTCAGCTGAAAAACTTCTAACTCATCCTTTCAGATAACAAGAATGTTAATCGACGGAGTATATTTTGATACGTGAGTGGCGAAATTTCAGCGTTTCTAATAAAATCTGCACTCTTCTTGCACAGATTATGCGTGGTAGCATAATGTTTAACTAAACCACCAGTACCGTCACAAGCGCCTTTACCATGACCTGTTGCAGAAAAAAGCTATATTCTGTTTACTTTTGAGTTTTGAAGCTCATAGAATTGATATCTATTTTTAAAATGACTGGCAGCTCCATCGGAAATGGTTATGATTTCATCAAGATCTTGCGCAATATGTTTTTGTTTTAAGTTATCGATAATTAAATTTATAGCCATTAGAGCATGAGACGAATCATGTTTAATATCGTCAGAGACGGTGACATAACTGACTTTTTTATCATTTCCAAAATAGCATACTGACGTAAATATTGATATTTGGTTTTTACTCTAATGATAGCTTTGAATTTCATTTTGAAGCAGAACTGTCCAATTTTCTGCAAAATCGACATGAATAACTAATTGGAAGTCATTATTTTTCGCTAAAAGTTTAACCTCTTTAATTGCTATACGTTGAATTTCTTTGACCAATTTATGAGCTCTTACAGTGAGAGCACGCTCTCATAACTCTATTAAGAAATTTTCAATTGTGCTAGTTTTATTCAGTAAATTTGATTTTTCTGAATAAAATCTGCAATGTCTTGTTTATTCTCTTTTTTATAATTATTCAAAGCATCTGTAAATATCATATTTATTTAAAGTTTCAGCATTTTTTTTTAAACTTTAAATCGTCATAACTTTTGTTCTAATTGATCAAAATATTCGATCCGGGGTTTATTTTAAAGATTATTGTTGATATTTTTGATATATTAATAAATACCGTAAAGGACGTAGTTCCTGATCAGGGCGTAATTTCTGATCATTTTTTTATTATAAATCATAATCTATAAGATTTTAGTAGGAAAAACTTTTTTTTAATTTATGAGAAAAAATAGATTGAGCGTAAGAAATGCTTCGTTTGTGTGAAAAAGAAATATACTTTTACTTTTTTACATGTAAATATGTGATCAGAAATACCTCCTAAGTGATCAGAAATTACGTCTTTCACGGTAAAAGCATAAAAATAGTTGTAAGAACACGTAAAGTTGGAAAAATAGTACGATGCGTCATGGTATCAATGTTTTAAAATCGAAAATATAAAAAAAACGTTTAAAAATCTGTTAAAAAAAAATAAGGCAAAATCGCATATTCTCACCTACCCTAAAAGTTAGTATTTTTTATGTATAAAATCATATAAAAATTTCAAAACAAAAAAAAAATATATAGTTTTTGAGAAAATCGTGTGTGAAAAAAATCGCTTTTTTCGGTTTTTCGTAAATAACTCAGCGAGATCAAATTATATTACAAAAATCGAGATCGCATTTAAAACTAGACCAAATTTCGCACACTTTCGTTAATAGAACGTCCAAAAAGGTTAAAAATTGACGGAGCTATAGTCATTTAAAAGTAGAGGTTCATTTTCAATTTTTGAATTTTCGTTTTTACATCGGAATTATTTTATGCAAAATATATATATATATGTAGGGATGTATAAAAAAAATTTCTGAATTATGTAAATGACGCAATTTCTGAGAATATCACACTCGCTTAGTGATATAATTTTTATTTTAAGTTTTACTATCTATTTCTAACCAACGAAAAAGGAGGTATAGATTTTACTTCTGTTTGTCATGAATTTAACTTCAACTGCGTTAATAAATTTATTTGAACACGTCTAGATTTATTTCAATTCAATAACGAGAAATAATTTTTCAATCAGTTTTAAATTTACTAAAATCACTAGTTGTTCGCAAATTTAAAGTTTGTCCGGTCAAATTTTCAAATCTAACTTGCTCTCCTTTTTCACTTCTCTCACAACTTTCTTAGGGAAATTTTTGACTAGAAATTTTCCCGATCCAAGCCCCACGTTCTGGTGCCATTTGCGATGTAAGAATTTAATTATAATTGAAATTTCAATAAACAATTTATTAATTAAGTTAATATAACTTTGCCCGTCCCCGCATGCAAAATTCGGTCTGTCGAAAAGAAAGAATCTTTAATTTATTTGAGAGCGCCAGACAGACCTCCGGCTAACTCGTCGGCAAGCATGAACCTCGGCTGTCTTGGTTCGAGAAGTGGGCGACCTCTGGTTTTAATTTTATTAAGCTGAAATTGGGAGAGGTATATACATACACGAGAAAAAAAAATATAAATGTTACTGGTTTAAATTTCAACACTTTAATTTAGAACTTGCAACAACCTCGCTCTTCTGTTTCGACAATATGGCTGCCAAGAGCCCGCGCACTTATCTCTCTCTCTCACTAATCACTCTAATCTTACGTGTCTATCGGTTTATTGGTTTTAATTACCGGTCAAGAAAAAATTACAATCAGAAGATAATTATTTATAATTTCATTCGATTTACTACTGTAATTAATTTAAATTTCTGGTCAACGAAACCGTTAGACACGTGGTCGATTTTTCACTCCCGCACTCTCGAAATTTATTATATCCTTGTAAAAAAAATATTTAATTATAATTTCTGACGATCTAAAAATTTAATTCTCAATTTATTGTAAATTTGCTAATCAACGCAGACTAGTTACAAGAGAATCTAATTTACAAGATGGCCGCTAAGGCCCGCGTCATGAAATGTGTTACGTAATACGCACCACTATGTCCACCGATCTCAAATTTTATTTCCCGGTCAATCAAAAGAAAGCTTATTATGAAAATTTCTTTAATATAATTAAACTAAAAGAAAATATAACCGGTCAACGAAATCGTTGAACACGTGGTCAATTCATCTCACTTTCTCGGTCTACAAATTAAACTTTTACAATCAAATTTTACGAATTTATAACTACGCCTCGCAACAATTAAATTTTCTAATTTTATCAGTTAACGCTGTCACAATCACTTTAATTTTATTTAACACGCACGCACTGAATCTGCACTTTTAGTCGGCGAGAGCCGTTAATTTACAATACAAAATCTTTATCAATTCGAACTACAGTCCACTCACCGTTGTAGAAGTCGTTGACGAGACGAAGGGAAGCTGGTCGACGATATCGGCAATGGCGGTTAGACTGGCTCGCTTTTTCTCTCTCTCTCTCTCTCTCGCTATGTCTGGTCAGCTAGTCGACGCCGGCTGCAAGGAACCGCAAAGGAATCAGGTCGGTGAAATTTCCCTCTGGAAATCTCTATCGTCACAGTCGACTCTGCTATTCTCTCAGCACGCTCCAGGTCTCTGTACAGCTCCAAGACAACGCACGAAAAATCTCCAGACTGGAATATCCTTCAAGTGACTAAAGAGAGCTCCGACACGGCACGAGGACAGCAACCGAGTCAACTGCACGATGGCCGCTTCCTTCGTCTCAAGTCCTCTTCCTTCTTCTTTACTATCTTCTGTTTTCTTCTATGTTCTTCTTATCCAATCCATAATTTCTTGTCTAATTTTTTATTTTTTCATTGGTTGATCTCGTTTCCGGTCTTCGAACGGCAGTTTTTGACATGCGCGCCACCTTTAATAAGAGAGATTCAAGTCTCTTTGTATGCTCTTACTTCGCTTCCTCTTTTATCTCTTTCGTATATATAGATTATGAGAGAGAGAGTACAGACATGTAAAGGCGATCCGTATATATAGATATACTATACGTGCACGTCTGCAGCGTACATCTCTTTAAGCGAAGGAAAAGAACTGGTGACATCCCCTCTCTACGTTCTTCTCATCCCTCTCTATTATATCTTGTCTTTTGAGTCTCCCTCTCTTTCTACATCTTCTTTTTGCCTACGGTCTACGTTAGCAGTACTGGAGCTCATACACATGGTCTGCGAATGTGTGCGTAATGGCTGTCGCGTGCTTCTGCTAGCGTCGTGCCCCTCGTGTACCGGCAAATTTAAACAAACAAAAAAAAAATATCTCTCTATTAATAATTTTATTTAATTTCTTAAAGATGCGCCCGGGTCGGTGAGTGCACCGATGGTGTGTTTGAGTATGCGTGCGTAGTAGTAAAAATTTTAATTGTTACAAAAAAAAATTTTATTTGGACGAACCACGTCACAAACTTCACAAGCATTATGCTTTGTCGCGTGCATACGTTCTTGTAAGTAAAAGCATTACAGATCAACCGTCTGAGTCCCTAAAATTTAGCTTTGTCTTATCTCTGAATGACGTCACAAGCATTACACTTTGTCGCGTTCTCGTAAATTATAAGGTTTCAAACATTACACTTTGTCGTGCGCATACTGCTTTGTTTAATCTCTGACGTCACAGTGTGTGTGAATGTTTGTGTGTGCGCGTGCGCGCGCGCGTGTGTGTGTGTGTGTGTTTGAGTAGGATGAAAAGAAGAAAAAACATTGGAAGTTACACATGCATACGTTCTCGTGGAGCTGCGAGAGTGCTTTCGTACTACGCCGCTCATCTTATCTCTGAATATCGATGCTCTTTCTCGAGATGTGTAGAGAAAACAGAGGGAAATAATTTGCTTGTATGAACGAATTTGAAATATTTAAATTTTGTTTATTTAACAGAGAAAATATATTCATTCTATGAGTTTCCGTTATACTATCTTTTTATAATATGTTCTTATTTATTTAAACTTATGTCAATATACTATTTTAATAACAAAAGAAAATAATAAAATATATCTGATATACGGTACATATTGTTGAAATATAATACATATTACGCTATCAAAGTTGAGAATGGAATCTTTTATTTTCATCAGTTTATGAGAAATGGTATTCACTTAACTAGTGCTTAAAATAGGTCTTTACTGCATGCGCGTGTTATGTACCTTTTTTTTTATCACAAGGTTCGGAAAATTCAATTATGATTCAGGAATATAATAATTCTAGAAATAACCGTGCAGAAATTTTCCAATTTAAAACGTATAATAAAATGTTTATAACAAAAGATAAAAATACACGATATATTACAATAAGAATTTAAAGTTTTGACGCTAGCTTTGTAAGTTTTTTTTTATAAACAAAGAAAAATAAAATAGTAAATTAATATTTTAACAAAGGAAAATGATATAATAACAAATAAAATGAATTTGTTTAATGTTTACTATTATAAAAACGAGAATTTACAGTTTTCGCGCAATCATTGTAAGTAGAAAAATTATTAAAACAAAGGAAAAAATAAAGAAGAGTGGGGATACAAAAAGCAAGTGCTAAATTCAATGTATTTGAAACATAATTTTAACGAGCGGTCAGTGATAGTTTACGTTTGCATCAAGAAGCGTATTGTTTCATTTTATTTGACTCCCGAATAAAAAAAATAATATTACAACCAACAAATGATATTTTATAAACAAAGAAGAATAAAATAATAAAATAATTTTCTCATAAAAGAAAGAACATTATAACAAAAGTAAAGAAAGTTTTTAAATTTTATTACAGTTGAGGTAAATAATAATTAAAAAAAAAATAAAATAATAAATTAAAATTTTAAAAAAGAAAAATAATATTATAACAATTAGAATAAATTTGTTATATGTTTAATATTATAAAAACGAGAATCTAATGTTTGCGCATAAGCATTGTAAGAGAATTAAATTAAAATTTAAACAAAGAAAATGTATAGAAGAGTGGGGATATAAAAAGCAATTGCTCGACTCATTATATTTGAAATGATATTTTCATACGGGCAGTCAGTGATGTTTTATGTTCGCATTAAAAAGTGTTTTCGATTTCCGATGTCTTAATCCCATATCAAGAGTTCCTGTTTACTGCACGAAAAATTAAGTGCGCGAAAATCTAAAAAGCGCGCGAAAAATTCATTCATCAATCAAGAAATGAATTTTCTACACGCTTTTTAAATTTCGCACGCTTAATTTTTCGTGCGGTAAACAGGCATTTTCGGTATGGAAATTAGGCACCGAAAAACGAATTTTCCGAACGCCGTATTAAAAATGATATTTACTTAACTAGTGCAGAAAATAGGTCACGGCAACGTGCGTGAGGCAAAGACCTATTTTTTGCACGTGTTATGTACTGTTTTTTTTATCACAAGGTTTGGAAAATCCGTTATTGGTGCCTCATTTCCGTACTAAAAATGCCTGTTTGTCACACGCTTAATTTTTTGTGCGGCAAACAGGCATTTTCGGTACGGAAATGAGGCACTGAAAAACGGATTTTCCGAACGCCGTGTTAAAAAATATAAATCATAACTAAAGAGATGATAAAATGTAAACCTTTTTTTTCATGGTTAAATATAATATTGCATACCACGATACCAGTACTGACAAAGGGCACTAATATTGCTTTCTCACAGAGAAAGCATTGTATCGAAAAAAAAATTTTTTTTCTATTTTTTCATCACTTTGTACATATTTGGACTAAGGGAGTCGAAAAAGGGGTTTCCAGAAAATGTCTGTATGCGTGGGCGTATGCTTGTGCGTGTACGTGTGTATGCGTGCGTGCGTGCGTGTGTGTGTGTGTGTGATTGTGATTGTGAATTCAGTACGTCAATGGGATCTCGAAAACTACTCGATGGATTTGCTTCAAATTTTGCAAACAATTTATTTTTTTGTCTAACTGGGTGGGAAGCTATTAGAAATTGGTTTTTTAGTGTAGCTTTTTTGAGAGCTATTTTAAAAATTTTTTTTAAATTTCGATAATTCATTTTTTTTGTATTTTACGTAAACTAATCAAAGAATTTGCTTGAAAATTTGTATGAAACTTATTTTTGACTGCCAAAAGAAGACAAACTTTTGAAAACTGATTTTCTTAGCGCACTATTAATTTTAGAGCATTTTAAAAATTTTTTAAACATTTTTATTTTTCATTTTTTTTCTATTTTACGAAAACCATTCAATAGATTTGCTCCAAAGTTTGTATGCAAATTATTCGCTACTGTCTGAAGAAAACAAGCTTCGGAAAACTGATTTTCTTACTGCATTTTTAATTTTAGTGCATTTTGAAAATTTTCAAAAAAATTTTTACTTTTCATTTATCTTCTATTTTGCGTAAACCATACTATCAATTTTCTCCAAAATTTTTATACAATCAATTCGCTATTTTTTGAAGAAAATAAGCTTCTGAAAACTAATTTTCTTAGCGTGGTTACGATTTTAGAGAATTAAAAAATTTTTTTTTTTTTAATTTAATTATAATTCTTTTATTTTTTTTTATTTTACGTAAAGTGCTCGATAGATTTGTTCTAAAATTTGTAGTAAAATTATTTGCGATTGCCAAAAGAAGGAAAATTTTCAAAAATTTATTTTCTTAGTATAGTTTTAATTTTAAAGCATTTTGAAAATTTTTAAATAGAAATTTTGAAAAAAAAATTGTATTTATTTAGCTAATTAGATCTCGAAAACTACTCAATGGATTCGCTTCAAATTTTGCGTATAATTTATTTTTTTGTCTAACTAAGCGGGAAGTTATTGAAAATTGGTTTTTTAGTGTAGTTTTTATTTTAGAGCCATTTTAAGAATTTTAAAAAAATTTCGATTTTTCATTTTTTTTTTATTTTACGTAAATTACTTGAATTTGCTTTGAAATTTGCATGAGAATTATTTTCATCCGTCAAAAGGAGTATGACTTTTAATATCCGATTTTCTTAGCATAGTTTTAATTTGAAAAAATTTTTATAAATTAAAAAAAAAATTTATTTTTATTTTTTATCTATTTTACGTAAACTACTCGATAGATTTGCTCTAAAATTTGTCTACAAGTTATTTGCTACTGTCTTTATAAAACAAGATTTAAAAAAATAATTTTCTTAGCGTAGCTCTTTGATCACTTCTTTTGATTTCTGATTCAACGCTTTCACTTACTCTTTTCTTACGTCCTCACTTCCTCTCTGTCTTTCTATCTTAGGTTGATCCTCATTTCCACCTTATTTTTATCCATCCCTGACTCTCTCTTCCTATTTCCCAATTACTCTCTCATAGTCACTAATTTTTCTTGAATAGAAATTATGTTTTTTACATTTGAAAATACATAAAGCGATACAGACTTTTTTCTACATGCTTTTGAATTTGGTAGGAATTAGGAATGTAATGAACTAGCGAGCCCTCATGGAAGATTAGTACCAGTTCAGACATAGTTCAAGTAATATTCGGATATGTAAGTCGACAGTTTATTTCTCTCTCAAGCTATACATAATCGAATATGGTACAATCAACGAGTGAGAATTGCCGTGACAATAACTGTTTAAAAGAGCATGGTATGTTTCTTTTAGATAGCATGCTCTTGTCTACAACATATTTTCTCAACAAATCGCAGACCGAACGTGTAGTTATTGGTTTACCATACAAAAATGGTTATTATAAACCTTGTCTAAAAATATCGATAAATTCTTCATCCAAATAGATTAATTTTGATATCAATGCCTGGAAGCTATTGAAAAATCTTTTTGACTTAATCAACGCTTATTTTCAAGATACATATTCAAAACTGAATATGGAAATCCATCAAAACTTTATTTAAAGAATTATGATCTTTTATTTACGATATCCTACCATACTTAAACTATAGTGCTCGAGAAGAAAGCATTAATCCAACTACCGGTACAGGCTTAACCAGTCGATGAGGAAGAGCAAAGTGAATTATCTAACAAAAGAAGTAAATCTGTGTACCAAACGATTTCAACCTGTTTGCAAAAAGTGTCATTTGATGATCTTAATTCGGTGATGCTATATTGATTTTTCCTGAGGCATATTGAGACTCAATATGCCAATACAAATTTAGTATGCTTTTTGCATACTGACACGAATACGGCCTACGAGGACGGCCTACGAGGACATAAAATTGTAATACGTTGTTATATATTACTTAATAGTGCCAAACAGGATATATACCTCAACGCCGAATGAAGAATGTCTGTGTCTATGTAACTAGACAGGAGAGAAAATCTTTGTTCAAAGATGAAAAATCTCAAAATACAATTTTATACTAAATACTTAACAAATACCTATTAATCCTCAAAAACTCATGGATATAAAATATAAATAATATACTTACCATAATCAGTCTTTTCCGAAACCAGCAATAAAAATGTAAAAACTTCTATTTTCCCTTGAGTATATGCATTGTTTGTGTAAACATAAAGCTATCTGAGTTGCTTGAATAAATAAGTCATTATCTTATCCTGATTGTTTTTTTATATAATTAAAGAGTTATTCTAATGGTTTCTTTTGTTTTTATTTATTAACCTTATAACCATTATTATACAAAATTATAATTAATTAATTTACATTTTTATCAATTAAGTAATGCCCCAAAGGTAACCCTACGGAAAAAAATGACATGAGATCTCTTGTGAGATCTCACGATTGAAAATGAAACGAGATCTCATATGAGAACTCATATGAGATCTCATGTGCCGCAAAATTTTATTTTTCCTGATGCCCGATCTCACGTGAGATCTCACGTGAGATTTCATGTGCAAAAAAATTTTTTTTTCCCGATACCCGATCTTATATGAGATCTCAGATGCAAAAAAATTTGATTTTTTTCTACACTTATAGTTGTAATCAATTTCAACAAATCTAAAATCTAAATTTTGGTCTGTAATTCAATTTATTTATATATATTATAAAAAATTACGATTAAATGATTCTACACTAAATCTACAAAACAATCGTTATCTAAAGCATGCTATTATGGATTATGGTTTTAAACTATATTCGAGCGTAATTCTACTTGGCGATTAAATAATAATAGAAACGAACAAATTTTTTACGAAGATTTAGACGTTATTTACAAGTTATAGTTAAGATACTAGTCACTACAATTATACATATCACCTTTTACACTCGAGAAGTCCATCACTTTTCATTAAGGTCTGGAGCGATGCCGTTCATATACAAAGGTTTGTTCAGAATTTGTGTATTCACAAATTGAGATACTTATTTCATATCGCAGACAAAATCATGTATACGAGGCTCGGGGTCAGTTCACTGATTAATAACAGTTTTTCTAATCAATAGGTAGTGTCGTTCTATGACGCACGCTGCATCTGGTTAAGATTTACGACATAACACGTCTTACCAATTGTTACATAATTTGCATGTCACCGTAAAAACAGTTGCAGCTTTATTTATGTCTTAGAACATTATGACAAACTACCTTCAATGAACATACAGCGACTTAGTACTTAATATCTTTTTTTTATCATACTGATAAATTATATATATTAGAGATGCAACCAACAGCAGGTACAAATTGGAAGGAAAAAGAGTAGACTGGCGATGCTGTTTAAAGTTATTTTATTATAACGACGTTTCGGCTACTCTAATGGTAGCCCTTTTCAAGTTACTATAAAAAAAAAACAAACGAAAAAATTTCAATTATACAAATCTTAAAAATCAAAAAATCACAAGTTTTTATATATAAAGAAAGTTACATACAATAAGTGTGATTCGATGAAAGTTATAAAAGTTATGAAATTTGTGTGTAGAGAAACACATGTCTACGTATTCTTACAAAGTATCGCGCCGAACAAACTTTCATCAACGACTAAGACAAAGCCCATAATTCTTCGCTCCATAAAGACCAAACACAACAGCGCCAATACAATATTCGATATATTACATCAAATGATTATTTATGTATGGTTTGAAAACAGAACTTAGATTCTGCGTATCAAATTTTCTATTAACTGTATTGTTTTTAGTAATAAAAACCATCTCTGAAATTAATCTTTTGTAATATAAATTCTCTTGGTCTAATATTGAAATAGACTGATGGTTCAAATCAAATTTATGTCCTGTCTCTCGCGTATGTACTACCAATGCTGATCTATCTCTTTTTTTATCACAATCACTCTCGTGCTCCGATATACGTGTTATTAATGTTCTACCAGACTGCCCAATATAACAACAAGAGCAATCCTTACAGTTAATTTTATATACACAATTTATTTTATACATTTTTTTTATGGGATCTTTACCCAAGTTATTCATAAAGTTCAATTTATTAGTAGCACGAAAAATTACATTAACATTAAATTTCTTAGTAATTTGCTTAACTGTCGTTTCTATACATTTTATAAAAGGTAGAGTAATAAAATTACCATTAAGCACATTAGTATCAGGAACATTATTTTGACATTGAACAACGAGACTAGTAGAATTTATTTTGTGTAATCGTTTTCTTATAACCTTATTAATAAAATCAAGTGGATAGTTATTTGCCTGTAAAACTAACGAAATATGTTTAAGATTTTCTTTATGGAAGCTTGGATTTGAAAGTTTTATGGCTTTATCTACTAATGAAATAACAACGCCTTTCTTTTGTGATATTGGGGAGTGAGATAGAAAATTTAAATATAATCCTGCATTCGTAGGCTTACGGTACCAATTAGTGGAAATCTCTCCTTTTTCATTCCAATTAAGAGAAACGTCTAAATAGTTTATTGTATTATTAATAGGTGTCTCAACGGTAAACTTTATATTTTCATCAATCTGGTTTAAAAAATCGAAAATTTCATGTATTTTATCAGTAGGCACGCATGCAATAACATCATCAACATATATTTTGAGAAACGGAATCTGCCAAGGACAAGTTGCAAATAAAACTTTGAAAATGTCTTGCATAACTAAATCTGCAAGAACCGGGCTGACAGGACTGCCCATGGCTGAACCAAATTTTTGTCTGTAATATTTGTTATTGAACACAAAAAAATTATTTTTCATTATAAACTCTACTATTTCTAAAAACTCACCTAGGGATAAATTTATTTTTAATGTTAAAAGATGCCATCTACATTCAATTGCTTTCTTAACCGCGTCAAAATAAACGTTATTAAATAATGAAATGACATCAAAACTCGTCAAACAATATCCTGATGGTATTATAAAATTATCTGTGGACTTCAAAAGATCAGTACTATTCTTTAAATTGTAAGTAAAAGCCGGTAAATTATCATGTAAAAAATCGGAGAGCCATTTGGATAAAAAGTAAGTATTATTATTATTATTACAATAATAGCGATAAATTTAAAACGGAACTATTGGAGCTCATCTTTGCCCTTTCATATTAACGAAATGAAATTTCATTTTTAACTGCAGAATGTTAAAAAAAAGGAAGCCTTATTTTTCACCATGAAAATAGTTATTAGACGTTGTTTTGAAATGATATTAAATTAGTATGTGAAAATGTTCCTTTTATCACGCAATTTCACGCAAAATTTGTAACTACACAGCGTAAAAAGTTTTTTTTAACTTTAAAGGTGTTTTTCAATAGAAGAAATACGGTGTAAAGAAATGAATTTCTTTGAGTCAAAGAAAAATCATTTTTAAATCCATGAAATAATTTTTAAAATAAAAAAAAAACCTTTAAATATTCTTTGGTAAAATATTATATTCGAAAAAAAAAATGTTCGAATTTAGAAAAATACCTTATCAACTTTAAGAAATTAGTTATTTCCAAAATAGTGTGGAAAGTCAGTAAAACTTTCTTAAAAACAATGCTATATTTTTTTATTGAAAAAATGTATTATTTATTTAAAATAATTTTTATATAAAAAGGAAAAAAATATCTTACATCAAATAATTTTTTAATTCAAAGACATCATTTTTTAATTAAACAAACTAGTTGATGACTTCGATAAACCTATCTCTTTTCAAAAATAGAATGTTTGTTGGTGCAAAAAAGCAGTGTAATTGATTACATTTCTTTACATTACAAAGAGGATTTTGAATTGAAAAAAAATAATTGTCAGAATGAAGAAAATATTACTGAAAAACTTCAAACATTTTCTCATTTTAATAAAGTAATTATTATTTTGATTAAAATCGTACATTTCAGTAAAAAAAAAATTTCACAACAATTATTTATAAACATGATTACAAAAAATAAATTTCAATTAAAATCATTATTTAACTCTTTCAAAGAAATATTTCTTTGAATAAAAAAATAATTCTTTGAATCAAAAGAGTTTCAATAATTAAAAAAAATTGAAATTTATATTGCAGAAAAAGAACTTAAAGTTGTTGAAATATTTATTTAAATTAATATTTTAAATTTAATTGTAAAAAATTATTTCTATGCTTAAAAGTGATGTTTCATGTTTTCAAAATAATATATTCTTCTACAAAAAAATACTTTTCAGGCTTGAAAAATTCAGATATATTTTTAAAGAAAGATAATATTTATTCAATGAATAGTTACTTCTATTGGTACGCAGAAATTAATTAATACGCAATATTTTTTATATGCATAAAAATATTTTATTGAAGGAAAAAAATTTTATTTTAATTATTTAACTTAATTTTTATTTTGACATTACGAGATATAAATTTAGAATAAAATTAATGATTTCCAGTATGACATTTTCTTGAGTTCAAAAAATATCTTATGTATGTTGAGAAATATTTTATTGATATTTAAAAATTTTATTTTTACTGACGGAATAAATTATATTGATAAAAAAATATTTCACCGATCGCCCGAAAGAATATATTCGATACAATAAAATTTTTTTCGTTACTAATAAATTTTTTTTCCAGTGTAGCTATTAGATTAAGTAACGGTTGTATCATCTGTCTTTTATTCTTATCATGGAGAGACAAAGACAGAATTAGGTTCACGTAACAACCGCTACTTAAGTTAGGTCTATGAATAGGAGCCTAAGATCGTCTATGATAATAAAAATTTATGTGGTTGGAATATATATTCAGAATAGATAAAATTACAAATATTATACTCTTCATTAAGAAATAATAAGTTGATTGAAAAAAAATTCTTTTCGCATTTATTTTTAGTCTATTTTCAATTATAATAAATTTTATTAAAAACGGAGCAATTTATTTTAATATATTTTAACAATGAAGCTAATACTTTTAATTTATTTAGAAATAATAATTTTAATATTTAAAAGTAATATAAAAATAATTTCAATCTATAAAATTCATAGTAAAGGATTAAATATTTTCATCTTAACTGCCAGAGTTAAAATGTTGGCTCTCGAATATTCGCTTTTGTGACTCGAAGGATTGCAGTGAAGTTGACAGTGGTGATTTTTAACGAAATGAAACCCGTTATTATCAAAGTCCTCACAATCGTCTGGCACAAAAGACGCAAGAGTATCTTTTTTTTGTACTTTTCTTATACATCGGCTTTGTTCCAGATGCTTCTCGGGATTGCGCACGCCGTATTCGCAAAATTTATATATACTAGGGGGCGAGCGCGCCAACCCCCATCTTGCTTTTATAACTTTAAGAAAATATTTAAAAATTTGCGATTTTTTTATAACTTTTATTAAAAAATACTAAATAATATTAATTATTCAAAAGTTTTCTTGAAGTAAATCTTCAATGAACTTTTAATGAATCTAAACATCTGTAAAGTCCTAGCTCTATACCAGGACAGAATTAATAATTAAATGTTGTGTGTTATGAGGGCTACGTGTATATGTTTTATTATAATATTAAATAAAGAATAAAGTCAGTAATTGATTTATAAACGTTTTATTAAATGTCAGTCTAGTAGTAAAAAGATTCTAAGTTTAACGCTGTAATGTTAGTCCAAAAATGAGGGGCACATTTCTGATGATGACAGCGACAACAGCGGCGATATACTTTTAATAGTATAGAGAGAATATAATATAAATAGATCTAAAATGCAGCTTAAATTCAGCTGAAATCAAACCAAAATTTACCTAAAATTGCTTAAAATTAATATAAATTTCAGCTAATTTTTATTTAACTTTTAGGTAACTTTTAGCTAATTTTCAGCTAACTTTAAGCTTAATTTTAGCTATGTTCTAGCTAAATTCTAGCTAACCAAGGACAAATCGAATTCTTATACACAGCGGCGGCGAAATCTTTTTATAATATATACCCCCCTGCTCGCTTCGCTCGCCAACCCCCCTTTTGAATTTAATACATAGATTTTATAATGTATATAATCCCTTGTAAAAATTTTACATTCATATACTTATATACATTTATACATTTTTTATATTTCAATAATTAATAATGTATACATAATGTAAAATAAAACATATGATATAAATATTTATTCATACAGAGCATATTTGACGCTGTTATGGTCACCATCTCCAACCGATCTTTCTTTCGCATTATGACCGAGAATCACCTCTTTACTTCTAAAGGCTTAATTCTTATTTCATTTATCTGGCATAAACATATATTTTCTTTTTTTGTAAATTTCTAAAATCTTTTATAATACAAAAAGAAAAATAAATCTTATGATAATTTAAATCAAATTGACCTGATTTATCAGATTTTGAGTGAAAAAATTAAAATTTTGAATAAAATTCACAATAAATTAGCTAAACTTACAAGGAGAATACCCGACCTTCGGGTAACGGATTTGGCTGAAACTGCAGAATATGATTTTTTGATGAAAAAAAATGAAACCGTGTTTTTTCTTTTCTTTGAATAGGCCACATAGACGGAGATATAGACATTTTTTCAAAAATATAATAAAAAAGAGCATTTACAAGATCTTGAATAACTAAACAACTAAGACTCTTACAAAAAAATATATAGAAAATGAAACAAAGTACAGATTAAATGCTTCAATTTAAACTTTTTTGTACTAAAAAAGCCTCTGTGGTTTAAAAAAAGTGTCTTATTAAAAATTACAACATATTTGTTAAATTTTTAGCACGTAACATATCATCAATTTTTTACACTATTTTATTAGAATATTCTAATCGCCTGTAACTTATAAACCATAGAAACCTTTTTAATGCAACTAAGCTTAAATTAAAGTATTGCATCTGTTCTTTATTTTATTATCCATACATTTTTTTGTAAGAGTCTTAGTTGTTTAATTATTTAAGATCTTATAGATGCTCCTTTTTATTATATTTTCGAAAAAATGTCTTTATCTTCGTCCATGGAGCCTGTTCAAAAAAAAGAAAAAACTCGGGTTTATTTTGTTTCGTCGAAAAATCATATCCCGCAGTTTCAGTCAAATCCGTTTCCCGAAGGTCAAGTACTCTCCTTGTTAGCTAAAAAATTAAATTTTTAGCTAAAATTCTCACTAAATCAGCTAAAATTCGCTAAAAAAAATCTTGTGATAATTAAAATCGAATTGACCTTATTTATCGCGTTTTAAGTGAAAAATTAAAATTTTAGCTGAAATTCACAATAAATTAGCTAAACTTGGCTAAAAAATTGAAATTATAGTTAAAATTAATATGAATTAGCTAAAATTTTCAATAAATTAGCTAAACTTAGCTAAAATATTGAAATTTTAGCTAAAATTCTCAATAAATCAGCTAAAATTAGCCAAAAAATGAAATTTTTAGCTAAAATTCACAAAAAATTAGCTGAAATTTACGTTAAATTAGGTAAAATTTACCATAAATTAGCTAAATTTATCAGTAAAAAGGAGGAGTTAAAGGAGGATTTCGAGAGACTGATAGCGGCAGTGTCAGCGGCGAAAATCTTTTATAATATAGATATATATATATATATATATATATATATATACTAAGGGGGTTCCCTCCTGCTCGCTCCACTCGCCAACCCCCCGAATATACACATTTCAAAGTAAATAAAAGAGTAGGGCATAATGAAGCTAAATTTTATATTTGCGAATGTGAAAAAAGTTTAATAGGAAACATCGATACATAAAAATATAAGATATGAAGTTATAGAATTAAAATTAATTAAAAAAAAAATGGTTTAACGCGACATTCAAAAGTTTACAATGAATCAAACTTATATATTTTTGAAATAAATTAAAAATAGAATCAGGGAGCGCGGTAGCGCTCCTTACGGCATGTTAGCGCTACGGCTTTCCCTATTTACTTTGAATTTGTGATGTTCAAAGATTAAAACTTTGAATAAATGATTATGTTTCAATATTTACATATTATTTGATTACAAGTATACATAAAATGATCTAATGTTTTATCTGACAACAAATACACATGGCCAAAAGTCAAGTTTTCATGATTTTTTTATATTATTACAGGTTAGTCTGTCGATTTCTTTTCTATATCGGGTTGTTTCAGATTTCCGCCGGATGTTAGAGAACGACGGAGAGTTTTTCGTCTGATGCGAGAGAAAGAGACAGAATACGAGTTGTGCGATTGCTAATAAGTGAGAGAGAGAAAGAGAGTATAGAGAGTGAGAAAAAGAAAGAGAATACGAGTTATATCTTTTAATAATGAACGCATGTATTCAGGCGAATGCTTTCTGAACATGATAAATGTATAAAGACATTGCGTAAATAAGCAATATAAGAATTTAGTGTCTCGTTTTATACAGCTGACGAGCTGCGACAAAATGACGGGCGTTCATGTGATCAGTTCGCGCGTGCGCAGTAAAACGTCCCGTACATAAAATTCAACAGTTGAAAGCGGCGAAATTCAAAAGTCGGTAATACCGATTTGGTATTTAGAAATGAAAACAACAACAAATGAAAAAGTAATATTTGCATATTTTAAAACATTCTTAATTAATTAATTAATTAGTTTTCATATGATATTTAGACAAAATAAGTTTTATAATAGTTGATTAATTTAAAAGCGTGGAAGAAAATAAGATTAAAATTTTTTCGAAAACAAATATTTTATAATAATAATAAATATTTAAAAATTAGGTTGATACAATTAGATATAAAATTAGTGTTATTATATTAAAGTATCAGATTATCGGTAAAGTTAATAAATTTATTGAGATAAGAATTTTCGACTTTGAAAAAGTTGGGATATCTCCCCAAAAAACCTTTAAAAAGGTAAAATTACGGCAAGTTAGCTTTAAAAAAAATCTTTTTCACTATCTCAAAAATAAAAAATATTTTGTCAAAAATTTAAACTAATTTAATACAATCAACTATAAAAAAATCTATTATATCTCTAAAAAAAGTCTTTAACATTATAGATAATAAAAAAGTGGGAATTGAATTATAACAAAAATACACTTGAAAAAATACTGAAATCAATAATGTGTGGTCAAGTCATATGATTTAAAATAATACTTACAAATGATATTGTACTTATATTTTGATGATAATAATGAATCAATAAATAATTCCTTTGTTAAAAATAAAGTGTAAAAAAAGCCATATAAAATGTTATTGAAAATATAAAACTATCTTCAACAAAATTTAAAAAAATAATAAGTAATTAACGTAAAAGTAAGAATAAAAGTAATATTACAGCTATAAACTTGCCAGGCCCACCCTTCAAAAGCTCTATTTCTTGGTAAACACACTTCCATTTAAAACATTTTTTAAGATTGACTTTTTAGAATCTCGTAAGGAAATAATATATAAATTTTCACAATTTAGTATTCAATGAACAAATAATCTAATTTTATAACATTAATGATATATATTTAACTTTTGTAGAGTGGGCCTGGCAAGTTTATAGCTGTAATATTACTTTTATTTTTACTTTTACGTTAATTACTTATTATTTTTTTAAATTTTGTTGAAGATAGTTTTATATTTTCAATAACATTTTATATGGCTTTTTTTACACTTTATTTTTAACAAAGGAATTTTTTATTGATTCATTATTATCATCAAAATATAGGTACAATATCATTTGTAAGTATTATTTTAAATCATATTAAAACTTGACCACACATTATTGATTTCAGTATTTTTTCAAGTGTATTTTTGTTATAATTCAATTCCCACTTTTTTATTATCTATAGTGTTAAAGACTTTTTTTAGAGATATAATAGATTTTTTTATAGTTGATTGTATTAAATTAGTTTAAATTTTTGACAAAATATTTTTTATTTTTGAGATAGTGAAAAAGATTTTTTTTAAAGCTAACTTGCCGTAATTTTACCTTTTTAAAGGTTTTTTGGGGATAGTAAATAACATTAAAATTCCAAGTTATGATAGTATATAATAATATTTAATAATAATTATGAGCGAATAATAAAAAATAGAATAATAGAATAATAGAAAATTATGATTATAAATAAATATTTTTATCTTCTTATGTCCTAAATTTTATACATATTGAAAAGATACAAAGAAAACGCTCCTTCTCTGCATTTTTTATTTTTGGGCTTGAGACCAACATATATAAATATATGGCTGCATTATATTTTTTTTATTGTAGCTAAAAGAAGCTTACATTTTTAATTTTTATTGTTGCTAACGAAGTGTACACTTTTTTTTCATTGTCGCTAAAAAAGCTTACAAATTTATTCATTATTGTTGCTGAAGCATACAGATCTATTGTTTATTGTCGCTGAAAAAATCTCATATAAGCATACAAATTTATTGTTTGTTAACGCTAAAAGAAGCTTACAGATTAATTTGTTATTATCACTGAAATAATTTTATAGACTTATTTTTTATTGTCGCTAATAGAAGCTTACAAATTTAAATTTCATTGTAGTTATAAAAAGCTTACATATTTATTCTTCATTGTCGCCAAAGAAGCTTGTACAATTGCTTGATATTTTGACTAAAAAAAAGTTTAAATAATTCTAAATATTTATTTAATATGTCGTTAAATTTTATTGTCGCTAAAAGAAGCTTACAAATTTATGTCTTATTACAAGCTTACATATTTATTTTTTATTGTTGTTAAAAAAAACTTATACATTAATTTTTTTTGTAATAAATCAATATTATTTTATGTTTTGTATTTTAACTATCATCAATTTGTTTTTTTGTAACCTTGAAAAATAATCATTTTATATTGAGAATATTGTATTTATTAATGTAATGAAATAAAAATATTAAATTATTTAATTTACCTTATTTAAAATTATTTCATTTGCTAATATAAGTTCTTTTTACTCCATGTTTTCATCATTTAATACTTTAGTGAATTCCAATCTTTTTACTTTTAATATATATGTAATATCTATAAAATTTTTAAATATATACATATATATATATATATATATATATATATAAATATACATGAATATTTTCATAAGTGTATATGCATATAATATATTATTATAATTGTTTTTACTATTTTATTCTATTTTTCCAATAATTTCTAGTTTTGTTTCTCTTACCCAATTCACATATTTATTTTCTAATTTATTTAATAAAATGTCTAATTCATATTGTCCATCCGCTATTGTTCTGATGTATTCTGATTCATTTTTTTTATGTTTTTGTGCAAAAGAATTTTTAAATACCCTTGTATTTCTGAAAAATAAAAAATTATTTATATTATTATATTGTTTTTTTTCAATAATATTTAATTACTTATTAATCCAGGTCTTAATTTTATTTCTTCGAAATTTATTTTAATTGGTTTGTTATTTTTCAATGTATTGTATACGCCTAAATGAATAATATTCGAATAATATTTTAATGTTAAGTCATATATATTATTTCCTTTATTGTATCCTTTTGCTTTTAATACATTAACATTCTCTAATAATATTTTCTGAAATATTAAAAAAATGTTTAATATTATGTTGTAATTGATAATATTGTATATTATAAAAATTTACTTCATTTAATTTTAGATTTTTCTTGAATTTTTTAATATTTTTATCATAAATATTGCATTGAATTCTGAATCCTTCAGAATCATTTATTATGAATTTCGAAATCCTGAAATCAGTTTGTTTTTGTTTGTTAACAAAAGTTTGTTCTTCGGAAATTTCTTCAATATATGCAAGCAGAGATTTATTATATGTAATCAAAATTATTTATAACATATATTATATTTTTTATTTATTTAATAAAGTTTTTAATACATACGTTGATTGATCTCCTATTACAATTTTAGTTTTTAAAAATTCCGTTGACGAAAACGGTATTTTTTTTTCTTTTTCTGAAATAGATAGATATAGATAGATAGATATTATATTATTTTGTAAAAGAGTACAAAAACGTGTAATACAATTTGTAAATATAAAAACAATAAATATTGCACAAAATGTTATAAAAAAATATAAGTCTATATATAAATGTAAATATTGCACAATAAATATCACAGTCAGTCACTAAATCTAATAATACTAAATAAGTAAGTCATAAACAAAAATAAATAAAAGTGATATCACAGAGTAATCATACAATACATGCAATAAAAATAAAAATAATCATATGAATAAGAATTAGTCATACAATATCTATTGCAACGATTATTCATAATCGTGCAGACAGGATATTCAAATCTCCCGCGAGGCACGATAGTAACAGGCTCAACCGCCAGGTGCCGTCAGTTTTTGCTGCTTCCGCAAGAGGAACAGCGAGCTCGAGGAGATATAAGAGCTAAGGCTCAACGAAGAGTCGAGGCATTGGGTACTGTGCTCTCCCTCTCTCTTAGCCGAGTGCGCTCGCTGGCCTAGAGAGAGAAAGCAGTATACAGTACTGGCTTTCTTATATGGGGCTCCTGCACCTTATAAGAAAAGCTACTCTCTCGCTCGCTCTAATGTGACAAACCATTAGAAGCAAGTCGAGCCGCAATTAATCTTTGCCGAGTACGCTCGCTGGCTTAGATAAATTGCGACCGAGAGAACCGCCAATGCACTTCCGTACCGCCGTACCGTTGTACCGCTGTACCGCCCGCGCTGTATATATTAGATTAGTTTAACGTAACATAAGATTTGTTTTAGTCTGTACCGCCGAGCCGTCGTACCGGCAGTTGATAAAGTAGAAACTTTATAAATTTAATATTAATCAATTTTTAATTAACATTCGATATTAAGGCTGATTTACACCGAACCGTCATATACCGCCGAGCCACCGCGCCGACCCGTATACAAGACATTTTGTCTAAGACTAGTTCGTAGTAACTTTAAGGTGTTTTTCCACCTGTTATAACCGTAGTATTAAGCTAGTATTAAGGGTGTTCCCACCTATTGCCGCCGCCGGAAAATGCAAGCTAAGATTACTCTATTCATGTGTATCTGTCGCGCATAAGAGAATCACAGGCCTTCAGCCACATTCCGTGTTACCGCATTAAGGGTGTCGTCCACCTACCGTTATTAGATTAGTTTATTAACATTATAATTATTATGATTTTGTTTGTTCATTAAAACCGTCCAGGCCGTTAACCGCCGTTAGTCTAATTCGACTATTATTAAATATAAAGTTAATTTCAATTATTTTTGATTCCATTTATTTCCGTCGCCAACAAGAGGCGCATAAGCCGTCAAGTGGCTTATATTAAATTCATTCTTTATTTAATTGTATCTCGCGTACATATTGTAAGATTCTCTTAGTTTAAATAGAAATTATTTCAAGATAAATAAATGAAACAAATAATATTACTAATAAGACAAACTTGAACCAAGAGAAACTTAAATCTTTATCTAATCGCGTATCTACAAACGAAGAATACATTCGATTAAATGCTATGTTGTGAAACCGAATTTATGTCGAATATACAAATTTATTTTCACAAGCGGTAAGTAGAATGAAGCGAGATCGAGCGATTCACGCTATAAATTTTACTTTCAATGAAAACAAGAGTACCCCCTGTTTCTCTCTCTTTCTATCTTAAGACTTTTGACCTTTTAATATAGTTTATAATACGTTTTCTCAATTATTTAAATTATAATACCTTATAATTTACTCGGCTAAATATTCATTATTGATTTTAAATTAAGATAATTTTAAAAATGTTTATTTAATTCTAAGTTAAGCATTTGTTATAACTTTTGGCTTGCTCAATGTTATAATTCATACATTGAGACTACCTCAGTTAAATATTGCTTTATGAGAAATAATGACGCTTCTTTTATTTACCAAAATAGCGCCATTATTGTCCCTTACACAGGTGCAAAAGCACTTGATATTAATTTTATCAAATTAATGTGAAATATTCAAAATATTATATTTAGCTGAGTAAATTATATAATAACGCGGCTACAACCTCGCGCAATATTTAATTGTGTTGTGTTGTGTAACTGTTGTGTTCATCAGTGTAGTGGACTGAGAGCTAATCCGTACGTAGTTAGGACGCCATGCCTAACTACTTCGGGATCTTGCTCTAGGAAATAGGAAAAAGGATAGGAAAAGATAACAGAATTATCAAGTGCCTCTCACCACTTAACTTGAATCTTAACTTGCAGAAGCTATAGGTCGTAATTACTCTATCTCCTCTGCAAGTATTCTACAACGAACTCAATTTATCACACGACACAAATATAACTAAATCGTTGAAAATAAACACGGGTTTGCAATCGAGGGCTAACTCGATTGCTTCGCCGTTATGAGTCTATCTTCAACGAATAAAACACAATTTGACACTTATTTCAATTTTAGATGTTTATTGTACTAAGAAAATGATGAGAGTGATCTCTCTACAGTTTTTTTCCGATCGGGACACCTCGTATTCGAGCCGCCGATCGTCGCTTCCCCGCTACTCCTTACCCACACAGCGTCGACTCGCTCCCACTTCTCATAGTCGTAAGTGGTATCGATGCTGTCATAAGTATTCATTATATTATATAAATTATCGCATCAACTACTTATAAATGTGTAAATGCTTGCGGTGGGCGTATCCGTGCGCGAGTATAAGAGCGCGTTCGGTACTTTTCTTCTACCCCACCTCGCTCTTATAATATTATGTACATAGTATGTAAATGTGTAACCTCACAATATATTAGGTTAGTTATTTTGATTTATATAAATTAGGTTAGTTTATTACTTTTCATCACTATTGTTATACGTCGTTGTATTATATGAGTTTAAAGTACAATAAAGCTCTGGTACTCCCTAGCATAAACAAACGTGTCAACCCGTTTACTAACCTTTATCTTTCCACCGTCCATCCTAACCGACCTCCTGCCTCGAACTCTGGTCACTCACTGAAGCGTCTGGCAACAGGAGGTAAAGACGTAATATTTCCCACCCGCGGGAAATAAAAACGTTACACTATCAGTCACAATATTAAAATTTAAAAGAATTAAATTTAATACATAATAAAATAAAATAACAAGCGTACGCAATAGCATGAAACGCAGTCAAAAATAAAATCAAATAAAAACTCTCACTCACCAACCATTCAGCCAACACTCATACAATAAATACACTCACACTTTAAGTCTATATACAGGACAAAATAAATTAAATAAATTAACATAAATTAATAATAAAAAATATTAATCTAGGTCGAGCAAGTACCCTCTCATCGCTGCTTTGAACCTGCTGAGAGATGGAAGATGTTCAATCTCAGCAGAAAGGGAGTTCCTAAAATGCGCACCTTGAACTTGGAAGGAATTCCTGCCAACCTCAGTACGCATAAATGGCACCATTAGATCCCTGATTTCTCCCCTAAAAAGATGTAAAGTAGAATTATCAAGAGATTGGAATCAAATTACAGATGTAAGATGCATAAAAATATATTTCAAATTTTTAAGAAATATAATTATTTGAAAATAAAATTCATATAGTTTCCTTAGATCTTAAGACAGTCTTTGATGCATTAGGTAAGAATAGTTACATTTAAATCACATTAAAAAAAATAAAAGCAATTAAAATATTAAACAATGTAAACTAATTAACTGCTTATATTTAAAAAAAAATGAAAATATATAAGATGTGATGTAGTTTTTAATGTAATAAAGCATATAATATAGGTCTGTACGCTTCAGCGACAATAATAAATGAATTTGTAAGCTTTTTTAGCGAAAATAAACAATAAATTTGTACGCTTCTTTCAGCGACAATAAGATATAAATTCGTAACTTTCTTTTAGCGATTATGAAAAATAAATTTGTAAGCTTTTTTTAGCAACAACAAACAATATATTTGTATGCTTTTTATAAGCTTTTTTAGCGACAACAAATAATAAATCTGTACGCTTTTATAAGCTTTTTTTTAGCGATAACAAATAATAGATCTGTACGCTTCAGCGACAATAAGAAATGAATTTGTAAGCTTTTGAAGCTTTTAATGCAGCCACATATTTTTATGTTGGTCTCAAGCCCAGAAATCTTTTAAAAAGATAAATATGTAAATATTTTATTTCTAGTTTAAAAAAAAACATGTTTTATTTAAATACAAGTGTTAATAAAGTACCTATGGATATTAAGCTAAATTCATTTTGTTATTTATAATTTAATTTTGTAATTAGTAAATTTTTTCAATAATAAAAATAAAAATACAATATATAGAAATAAAAATATTATATATTTATCTGGATAAAGGAAATGCAGAGAGGAAGCTTTGTATTATCAATTAGTTATGTTTGCAATTATATTAATGAAATATTAATAATAATAATTTTTTTTTTTGTCCTCAGGCCGCAAAATGAATTTTTGTGTCCTGTATACGGAGCACAAAATAGTTTATTCTTGTCCTAGGTCGCAAAAGAAAGATGTGTATATCCAATGTCTTATTTTAATAAAAGTTCGCAGAAAAATGTTCTCAACGTCGCGATTCTTGGAATTGAACTTAATGAACTGCTCGCTTTCCTTAATATCGTTATCCTTTTCTCACATATACTATACTGGGTATACGTTAACGAATAACTTAGACTCAATATATGTGTATTATGAAAGAAAAGGAAAGAGCGAGAGAAAGACATAGTTACCAGTTTCGCGTGTTAAAACTTTTTTTTCTTTTTTAAATATTTTTGAATTATAATTTTTATAGTTTAGCTTTGTTTTATTTTTGTTTAATTTTAATATTATATTTTAACAATTGTTAGTTGTTTTTATAATCGATTTTTTTTATTCTATTTTTTAAAACTTTTTCTTTCTTTTCTTAAATATTTTTTAGTTATAATATTTATAGTTTAGCTTTATTTTATATTTTATTGTATTTTTGTTTAATTTTAATTTAACATTTTAACAATTATTAGTGGTTTTTATAATCGAATTTTTTTTATTATATTTTTTTATTGTGTTTTAAGAATTATTAGTTATTTATTATTTATAATTGAATTTTTTATTAAATATATAATAAAAAAAATTCATATTATACATATAAAATTCTTTTATATTTTAAGAATTATGAATTATTTTTTTTATAGGCGGGGGGCTCCGCCCCAGCTTCCGCTTAGCGGCCTTTGGACAAAAAAAAGTATATGCAGTCATGGCCACAAACATATCATTCTTGCTCGTGCAGCTGGAGCGGCCTCGCTTTCGCTCGTCCCCTCAGCATGCACTCGCCAAGAATGATACGTTTTGCGGCCTTGACGCATAATATACTATTTTTCATTATTGAAATTCAATATTAGAATATAAATGAAACGCAGTGAAAAAACTTTATATTATTAATTAGTCACAGTTACAATCATAATAATAAAATATTACTAATTATAATAATATTCAATTACTTATAATTGTTATTATAATAATAGAATATTATTAATAATAAAAATATTTTTTTATTACTAATTACTAAAACATAATATCATAGTGAGGGGAAGGGCATAATGAGGGGGGGCTGAGGGGGCTATAAGATTTGAGGGGGGCTGAGGGGGGCCTCAGTTACGTTAATTTTGAAATGGCTATTTATAAGAGGAATCACAACGTGATTTCAGGGGGGCTGTACCAGCAGACATTTGAGGGGGGGGGGTCGGTTGAATCTTGTCTTACGACTATATATAGATAGATATATCGCGAGCATTTGGAACAAAGCCCATGTATTACTAATGTGTTATATATATATATATATATATATATATATATGTATGTATTGCATCGTATGGATGCGTTCACAGACTTTTCATTGTCTTGCTTGGGAAATTACGTCCGCATACAAATGGCTGTGTCAAACACGCTTTTTGAAGTTGCGCACTAGTGATGCTTAGTATATTGCTGTGTCCGAAAATCTACGGCACATACTGGGGGTTTCTTCATAGATAATCTGTATAGACCAATCAAAAAGCTTTTTTAGAGCTTTTTAACGCGTGATAAATTTTGTGAATACGACGTGCGTGACCCCGAGAAGCATTTGGAACAAAGCCAATGTATAAGAAGAGTACGAAAAAAAAGATACTCTTGTGTCTTTTGTGTCAGACGATTGTGAGGACTTTGATAATAACGGATTTCACTTCGTTAAAAATAATCACCATCAACTTCACTGTAATCCTTCAAGTGGCAAAGGCGAATATTCAATAGCCAACATTTGATTTCTTGCAGGTAAGATAAAAATATTTAATCCTTTACTATGAATTTTATAAATTGAAATTATTTTCATTATTTGAATAAGATTAAAAGTATTATTTCTAAATAAATTAAAAGTATTATTTTCATTGTTAAAATATGTTAGAATAAATTGCTCCGTTTTCAATAAAATTTATTTTGATTGAAAACATACTGAAAAATAAATAAGAGAAAATTTTTTTTAAATCAATTTATTATTACTTAATGAAGAAAATAGTATTTGTTATTTAATATATTTTGAATATATATTCCAACCATATAAATTTTCATTATCATAGACGATCTTAGACTTCTATCCATAGACCTAACTCAAGTAGCGGTTGTTACTTGAACCTAATTCTGTCTTTGTCGCTTCATGATGAGAATAAATGATAGATGATGAAACCGTTACTTGAGATCTAATAGCTACACTGGAAAAAAATTTCTTTGTAACGAAAAAAATTTTATTGTATCGAATAGATTTTTTCTGGCAATGGGTGAAATACTTTTTGTATCAATATCATTCATTCCGTTAGTGAAAATAGCATTTTTAAATATCAATAAAATATTGCTCAACATACATAAGATATTTCTTAAACTTAAAAATACTGGAAATTATTAATTTTATTTTAAATTAATAATTCATAATAAAAATAAAATTTTTTTCCTCCAATAAAATATTTTTATGCATCTAAAAAATATTTCAAATTAATTTCTTCGTACCAAATATTGGCTAGGGGGAATTTTTAATTGGGTTTTCCTGGTCTTCTAGTTCTATTTTACAGAGAAAAATTCAGAAAAATTTTTTCAAAATTTTCCCGGGGATTAAACTTCGGCTTATTACAGCATAAGCCAAGAGCGTTAGCCCCGCGCTACCACCAATTCTACTTATAGATATGAACTTATTTTAAATAAATTAGAATCAGAAGAGTGTAAATATGTATAAATTTAAAGAACAATCCGAGAAAAATCATCCCTACTGAAAATATTGTATGAACTCTCATGTCAGATCTCATATGAAATCGCCTACGAAATCTCATATATATTCGTTGAATTTTGAAAATGAAATAGATATATGTGAGATCTCATGCCAGATCGCACATATATTTATTTTATTTTAAAAATTTAACGAATATACATTCGATTTCATATGCGATCTCATAGGCGATTTCAAGTGACATCTCATATGCAATCTCGTGTGCGATCTCATATGTGATCTCACATGGGATCTCTTACATATTTTATTCAATTTGAAAAATTTGAAAAAGATATTTATTACTTTTTCATTTTTTTCGGCTTGTTCTTTAAATTTTGACAAATTTTGACATTAGCTATGTTAATACCATTATTTTAGTTAAAATAAAAAATCCTTTGGAGCTGTTATTTTTTATGAACTTAGATCGCAAATTAGACATCAAAGTTGACAAACCTAACCTCAAAATACAATAAATTGAAAACTTGTATATAACTTTTCAAATATAAGATTCCGGTAGATTTCTTTAGTTGTCCGCACTCAAGTTGAATCCTACTACTTTTTTCTTGAAGTGAAAAAAACCCGATTAAATTCTCTATTCACACATAAAGTTGGATAACAAATATTATCAGAAGGGGAGCTTCATTATGTTCTCAATGTATTTAATTACATTAATATTATAAATACGTATTCAAATACAGAACATCATCATATTCGATAAATTTAGTGGAGCCACAAGACCCAATGCATCTTGCCCGGGGTCAGTATTCCTTATTTTAGCCACTTCATTTAATTTGCATTGTATTTCATGGCGTCACTTTCCACTTCGGATCAGCTTTCGACTAACTTTATAGATCGAAAATAGCTAAAAAAGATATTTTGTTTTTATTTATTTTTTCGGCTTATTCTTTGAATTTGGACAAATTTACGCGCTTTCGCTTCTCATTTGTTAAAATAAATAGATATTTACAAGTGAAAAAATTTTGATATATATTTTTATCAAAAATAAACGAAATTACTTATTTAGCTACTTTCGATAGGTAAAAAAGGTCTAAACCTCATCTTCAAGAGTAAGCTGGAGCAAATGTGGTTACCAACCGAGAAGTAAAAATGTTATTTAATCATAAATGAAATAATTATACTGTTTTCAAAAAAAATTGTTATCGAGCGCAATTTTTCATACATACATGATTGTATAATAAATGTTTTTTTTCATAATATTCATCATATTTTAAGCAAAAAGTAAGTAACCGTACTTACAGTTTAATAAACAGTTGTAGTATAAAATTTTTTAATTTTTAAAATTTTCTTTAATTATTTTGGTGAGAGCAATAGAGAAATAAATTTCGTAAATATATTTAAAATTTTAATTCATTCCATTACGTTTAGTAGGAGAAAATTAAACAACGGATTTTCAATTCTCGGTTGGTATCGAATCTGCTCCGACTTGCTCTTGACGAATAGCATAATAATAAGATAAATTTATCATCTTACTTTTAATGTTTGGACTTGAATTGCATGCAAATATAATTCTTATTATGAAAACTATGTGAATAGTCTGTATGAATATGATTATTTATCGTGGTTTGAAATTATATTCGAGCACGATTTAAAAATTTTTCAGATTACGGTAGATTTACGACTAAATTAGGAAAATATAAGTCTAAAATAAAATTAAAATCAATAATTCTTGAGTTAGAAAAACCTATATTATTTAAATCTAGAAGACGCTATTATAAATGATATGCAAAAGTAATTTATCAGTATGATAAAAAAAAGATATTAAGTACTAAGTCGCTGTATGTTCATTGAAGGTAGTTTGTCATAATGTTCTAAGACATAAATAAAGCTGCAACTGTTTTTACGGTGACATGCAAATTATGTAACCATTGGTAAGACGTGTTATGCTGTAAATCTAAACCAGATGCAGCGAGCGTCATAGAACGACACTACCTATTGATTAGAAAAACTGTCATTAATCAGTGAACTGACTCCGAGCCTCGTATACATGATTTCGTCTGCGATATGAAATAAGTATCTCAATTTGTGAATACTCAAATTCTGAACAAACCTTTGTATACGAACGGCATCGCTTCAGACCTCACTGAAAAGTGATGGACTTCTCGAGTGTAAAAGACGATATGCATAATTGTAGTGACTAGTATCTTAACTATTACTTGTAAATAACGTCTAAATCTTAGTAAAAAATTTGTTCCTATTATTATTCAATTGCCAAGTAGAATTACGCTCGAATATAGTTTAAAACCATAATCCATAATAGCATGCTTTAGATAACGATTGTTCTGTAGATGTAGTGTAGAATCATTTAATCGTAATTTTATTAATATATATAAATAAATTGAATTATAGACCAAAATTTAGATTTTAGATGTGTTGACATTGAATACAACTATAAGTGTAGGAAAAAATCAAATTTTTTCACACAAGATCTCACGTGAGATCGGGCATCAGGAAAAATAAAATTTTGCAGCACGTGAGATCTCATATGAGTTCTCATATGAGATCTCGTTTCATTTTCAATCGTAAGATCTCATGTCATTTTTTCAGTAGGGAAATTATCAGTTTCATTATCTAACAAACATCTTTTATCATCATAAGGACTTAAAGCTAATTTATATTGTTTTTCAGTAAACTCATTATACTTTCAAGGACGTATAATATATTGTTCTCTATAAAATACAATATCATTTCGTATACATTGCAAGTAGTCATCAAAAGTGATTGTGTTTTCGACAACACCCATCTTAACACCTTTAACTTTTTTTATTTTATCCTCTCCTTCTATTCGTAGACTATACATTTTACTACGTAAACCTACAAATTGTGTCATAATTTTTCCATTGCACTTAGTTTTTATTAAACCTACTATTTTTTTGTTCATTTGTGGCATTCCGAAAACGTTTTCAGTTGGGTAATCTGATGTATCAAAGTTTTGTAAATTATGCTTCTTTATTTCATAAATATCAATATTTTGAATTTTATATATTAAACTATCCGTGTCTTTATATAGTTACTTATATTGATCTGCAAATTGTATTCTCATTAAATCATAATGAAAATCATAAACTAATGTCTTTGATAAATCGAATTTTTTTTATTATATTTTTTTATTGTGTTTTAAGAATTATTAGTTATTTGTTATTTATAATTGAATTTTTTATTAAATATATAATAAAAAAAATTCATATTATACATATAAAATTCTTTTATATTTTAAGAATTATGAATTATTTTTTTTATAGGCGGGGGGCTCCGCCCCAGCTTCCGCTTAGCGGCCTTTGGACAAAAAAAAGTATATGCAGTCATGGCCACAAACATATCATTCTTGCTCGTGCAGCTGGAGCGGCCTCGCTTTCGCTCGTCCCCTCAGCATGCACTCGCCAAGAATGATACGTTTTGCGGCCTTGACGCATAATATACTATTTTTCATTATTGAAATTCAATATTAGAATATAAATGAAACGCAGTGAAAAAACTTTATATTATTAATTAGTCACAGTTACAATCATAATAATAAAATATTACTAATTATAATAATATTCAATTACTTATAATTGTTATTATAATAATAGAATATTATTAATAATAAAAATATTTTTTTATTACTAATTACTAAAACATAATATCATAGTGAGGGGAAGGGCATAATGAGGGGGGGCTGAGGGGCTATAAGATTTGAGGGGGCTGAGGGGGCCTCAGTTACGTTAATTTTGAAATGGCTATTTATAAGAGGAATCACAACGTGATTTCAGGGGGGCTGTACCAGCAGACATTTGAGGGGGGTCGGTTGAATCTTGTCTTACGACTATATATAGATAGATATATCGCGAGCATTTGGAACAAAGCCCATGTATTACTAATGTGTTATATATATATATATATATATATATATATATGTATGTATTGCATCGTATGGATGCGTTCACAGACTTTTCATTGTCTTGCTTGGGAAATTACGTCCGCATACAAATGGCTGTGTCAAACACGCTTTTTGAAGTTGCGCACTAGTGATGCTTAGTATATTGCTGTGTCCGAAAATCTACGGCACATACTGGGGGTTTCTTCATAGATAATCTGTATAGACCAATCAAAAAGCTTTTTTAGAGCTTTTTAACGCGTGATAAATTTTGTGAATACGACGTGCGTGACCCCGAGAAGCATTTGGAACAAAGCCAATGTATAAGAAGAGTACGAAAAAAAAGATACTCTTGTGTCTTTTGTGTCAGACGATTGTGAGGACTTTGATAATAACGGATTTCACTTCGTTAAAAATAATCACCATCAACTTCACTGTAATCCTTCAAGTGGCAAAGGCGAATATTCAATAGCCAACATTTGATTTCTTGCAGGTAAGATAAAAATATTTAATCCTTTACTATGAATTTTATAAATTGAAATTATTTTCATTATTTGAATAAGATTAAAAGTATTATTTCTAAATAAATTAAAAGTATTATTTTCATTGTTAAAATATGTTAGAATAAATTGCTCCGTTTTCAATAAAATTTATTTTGATTGAAAACATACTGAAAAATAAATAAGAGAAAATTTTTTTTAAATCAATTTATTATTACTTAATGAAGAAAATAGTATTTGTTATTTAATATATTTTGAATATATATTCCAACCATATAAATTTTCATTATCATAGACGATCTTAGACTTCTATCCATAGACCTAACTCAAGTAGCGGTTGTTACTTGAACCTAATTCTGTCTTTGTCGCTTCATGATGAGAATAAATGATAGATGATGAAACCGTTACTTGAGATCTAATAGCTACACTGGAAAAAAATTTCTTTGTAACGAAAAAAATTTTATTGTATCGAATAGATTTTTTCTGGCAATGGGTGAAATACTTTTTGTATCAATATCATTCATTCCGTTAGTGAAAATAGCATTTTTAAATATCAATAAAATATTGCTCAACATACATAAGATATTTCTTAAACTTAAAAATACTGGAAATTATTAATTTTATTTTAAATTAATAATTCATAATAAAAATAAAATTTTTTCCTCCAATAAAATATTTTTATGCATCTAAAAAATATTTCAAATTAATTTCTTCGTACCAAATATTGGCTAGGGGAATTTTTAATTGGGTTTTCCTGGTCTTCTAGTTCTATTTTACAGAGAAAAATTCAGAAAAATTTTTTCAAAATTTTCCCGGGGATTAAACTTCGGCTTATTACAGCATAAGCCAAGAGCGTTAGCCCCCGCGCTACCACCAATTCTACTTATAGATATGAACTTATTTTAAATAAATTAGAATCAGAAGAGTGTAAATATGTATAAATTTAAAGAACAATCCGAGAAAAATCATCCCTACTGAAAATATTGTATGAACTCTCATGTCAGATCTCATATGAAATCGCCTACGAAATCTCATATATATTCGTTGAATTTTGAAAATGAAATAGATATATGTGAGATCTCATGCCAGATCGCACATATATTTATTTTATTTTAAAAATTTAACGAATATACATTCGATTTCATATGCGATCTCATAGGCGATTTCAAGTGACATCTCATATGCAATCTCGTGTGCGATCTCATATGTGATCTCACATGGGATCTCTTACATATTTTATTCAATTTGAAAAATTTGAAAAAGATATTTATTACTTTTTCATTTTTTTTCGGCTTGTTCTTTAAATTTTGACAAATTTTGACATTAGCTATGTTAATACCATTATTTTAGTTAAAATAAAAAATCCTTTGGAGCTGTTATTTTTTTATGAACTTAGATCGCAAATTAGACATCAAAGTTGACAAACCTAACCTCAAAATACAATAAATTGAAAACTTGTATATAACTTTTCAAATATAAGATTCCGGTAGATTTCTTTAGTTGTCCGCACTCAAGTTGAATCCTACTACTTTTTTTCTTGAAGTGAAAAAAACCCGATTAAATTCTCTATTCACACATAAAGTTGGATAACAAATATTATCAGAAGGGGGAGCTTCATTATGTTCTCAATGTATTTAATTACATTAATATTATAAATACGTATTCAAATACAGAACATCATCATATTCGATAAATTTAGTGGAGCCACAAGACCCAATGCATCTTGCCCGGGGTCAGTATTCCTTATTTTAGCCACTTCATTTAATTTGCATTGTATTTCATGGCGTCACTTTCCACTTCGGATCAGCTTTCGACTAACTTTATAGATCGAAAATAGCTAAAAAAGATATTTTGTTTTTATTTATTTTTTTCGGCTTATTCTTTGAATTTGGACAAATTTACGCGCTTTCGCTTCTCATTTGTTAAAATAAATAGATATTTACAAGTGAAAAAATTTTGATATATATTTTTATCAAAAATAAACGAAATTACTTATTTAGCTACTTTCGATAGGTAAAAAAGGTCTAAACCTCATCTTCAAGAGTAAGCTGGAGCAAATGTGGTTACCAACCGAGAAGTAAAAATGTTATTTAATCATAAATGAAATAATTATACTGTTTTCAAAAAAAATTGTTATCGAGCGCAATTTTTCATACATACATGATTGTATAATAAATGTTTTTTTTCATAATATTCATCATATTTTAAGCAAAAAGTAAGTAACCGTACTTACAGTTTAATAAACAGTTGTAGTATAAAATTTTTTAATTTTTAAAATTTTCTTTAATTATTTTGGTGAGAGCAATAGAGAAATAAATTTCGTAAATATATTTAAAATTTTAATTCATTCCATTACGTTTAGTAGGAGAAAATTAAACAACGGATTTTCAATTCTCGGTTGGTATCGAATCTGCTCCGACTTGCTCTTGACGAATAGCATAATAATAAGATAAATTTATCATCTTACTTTTAATGTTTGGACTTGAATTGCATGCAAATATAATTCTTATTATGAAAACTATGTGAATAGTCTGTATGAATATGATTATTTATCGTGGTTTGAAATTATATTCGAGCACGATTTAAAAATTTTTCAGATTACGGTAGATTTACGACTAAATTAGGAAAATATAAGTCTAAAATAAAATTAAAATCAATAATTCTTGAGTTAGAAAAACCTATATTATTTAAATCTAGAAGACGCTATTATAAATGATATGCAAAAGTAATTTATCAGTATGATAAAAAAAAGATATTAAGTACTAAGTCGCTGTATGTTCATTGAAGGTAGTTTGTCATAATGTTCTAAGACATAAATAAAGCTGCAACTGTTTTTACGGTGACATGCAAATTATGTAACCATTGGTAAGACGTGTTATGCTGTAAATCTAAACCAGATGCAGCGAGCGTCATAGAACGACACTACCTATTGATTAGAAAAACTGTCATTAATCAGTGAACTGACTCCGAGCCTCGTATACATGATTTCGTCTGCGATATGAAATAAGTATCTCAATTTGTGAATACTCAAATTCTGAACAAACCTTTGTATACGAACGGCATCGCTTCAGACCTCACTGAAAAGTGATGGACTTCTCGAGTGTAAAAGACGATATGCATAATTGTAGTGACTAGTATCTTAACTATTACTTGTAAATAACGTCTAAATCTTAGTAAAAAATTTGTTCCTATTATTATTCAATTGCCAAGTAGAATTACGCTCGAATATAGTTTAAAACCATAATCCATAATAGCATGCTTTAGATAACGATTGTTCTGTAGATGTAGTGTAGAATCATTTAATCGTAATTTTATTAATATATATAAATAAATTGAATTATAGACCAAAATTTAGATTTTAGATGTGTTGACATTGAATACAACTATAAGTGTAGGAAAAAATCAAATTTTTTCACACAAGATCTCACGTGAGATCGGGCATCAGGAAAAATAAAATTTTGCAGCACGTGAGATCTCATATGAGTTCTCATATGAGATCTCGTTTCATTTTCAATCGTAAGATCTCATGTCATTTTTTTCAGTAGGGAAATTATCAGTTTCATTATCTAACAAACATCTTTTATCATCATAAGGACTTAAAGCTAATTTATATTGTTTTTCAGTAAACTCATTATACTTTCAAGGACGTATAATATATTGTTCTCTATAAAATACAATATCATTTCGTATACATTGCAAGTAGTCATCAAAAGTGATTGTGTTTTCGACAACACCCATCTTAACACCTTTAACTTTTTTTATTTTATCCTCTCCTTCTATTCGTAGACTATACATTTTACTACGTAAACCTACAAATTGTGTCATAATTTTTCCATTGCACTTAGTTTTTATTAAACCTACTATTTTTTTGTTCATTTGTGGCATTCCGAAAACGTTTTCAGTTGGGTAATCTGATGTATCAAAGTTTTGTAAATTATGCTTCTTTATTTCATAAATATCAATATTTTGAATTTTATATATTAAACTATCCGTGTCTTTATATAGTTACTTATATTGATCTGCAAATTGTATTCTTATTAAATCATAATGAAAATCATAAACTAATGTCTTTGATAAATTAAGCAATATCAGACCTACATATATTGATTTATTCATAAATACTTCTGTTTTTGATAATTCAATTGCAACTAGATTTTTGTCTATAATGGTTCGACTATGAAAATTTGGTTGAGCGATGAGAGCCTCCGCACCATATCGCCCATCTCATTTAGTTACAAGCTAATTAACTCTTTTTCTAACATTTTCTAAAGTTTTGCCGAATACAGCATTATTCATAAGTTTATATTAATTTTTCTCAAACTCGTTTTTCGCTATTTTTCTCATATTACTATTTAAATTAATGTAATCTTTTAACCAGGGTCTTTGATTAAATTTCAAGATTTTATACATTTTAATAAGTTTGAGTCCATTTCTAAGAACTTGCTTTAAATTTTGATAATGTAAAATATATCTTTCTTCGGATTTCACTGTAGTCAATAATTTTGAATATTTAGAACCTGGAGGCTTTTCATGTTCTGAACAGAATGGTAAATCTTTATGTGCATCATGCACATCTTTTGAATATTCTAAGTCTACTTCAAGAATATAACCAGATGGTGAATTGTCATCAATGTTAAAATCTACTTTAGAAACATCCTCAATCCATTCAAAACCATCATAGGGTTATAAGTGCATCATGGCCCATCCATATAAATTGTTAACATCATAATATTTAAGATATTTCACTGCCTCATTTTTATTATAGTTTTCACTCATATACTTATTGTTAGCCTGCGCATACCTATTCGAACACTGACTGATGCCACCTCTTATTCCACACTCAACAAATAACACTTGATCAATGTCAGTTAGCAATTCTAACTCTATTTTCATATGCTTAAGCATAGCTTCTCAAGTAAATCTAGGAGCTGTGTAGTAATGAGCTGGATTTAAATCGTATGTACTTAAACGATTGTTCCAAAAATTTTCAAAAACTTTAGCTAATAATAATACATCTGTTTTCAAATACAAATCTGAGTATTCACCTCAATTTCATATATTCAATTCTTTCCAAACATTTTTAGCATGTTGATAGTCTTCATCAGATATGTTACTGTTATTTAAATTACTATGAAATTCATCTTTTGATAGAAGTTTTGAATCATTTAGTTTATCAACAGAATTCAAGTGTTCATATGAAAAGATACCTTTTCTTTTTTGTAGATTAAACTTACCTTCCGTCAAAGGTGATTGCTTAATAAATTCCAGTTTTAAAATATTCATTTCTGTAAGATATGAAGCTATTTCATCCAAAGATGATAACATAAATCTGAAAGAATTGATGAAACTGAAGTTAATTTATCATTATTTTTTTTTATATTTTGTAAATGAAATAAATCGCTCTTTGTGCAATGATAGCAGCTGCACATGTCCTAGAAAACAATTGGCGATATCTTTAATGAGAAAATAAGAGTCAGAACCCGCAAAATTATGGAATACTACAGGGATACTACGAGAGTGTGTATATGATAAATTACATGATCCATGAGCTGCTTTTCGATATCTGAAACATAATATAGATACATGTTAATGTACAAATACTCTAACATAAGTAATATTACAGTATTATTTCAAGAATTAATCTTTTCTGCCAGTTAGATGACAACTTTTTTTCCTTCTAAAGGTTTCTAGCAAATGTGGCAAAGAATTGCCTTTTGAAATCTTTTTTTTTCTTCAAAGGTTAAAGCATTCATTTCTATTTCATGTTGGTATACAGATTCAATATTGTCAGCAAGTTCTTTAAGTTCATTTATGAAGCATGCAGCAGGATTAGGTCCTCTGTAGCTATTGTAGCATGATATAGTCTCATCATAACTACATTTCAAATAATATCCAACACTTAATCCTTTATGTATTTGAATAACATTTTTGTCTTAAACGGGTAACAAAAGGGCTTCAAAGTTTGCGTATATAATAAAAGGAACCTTTTCCTTATTTAAAAAATTTTTTAAATGTAATATACTGTTTTTTCCTTCTGCCAAAGTTACTCTGCACTTATTAATTTTATAGCAATCTTTATGATGAAATTTTAATTTTTGTTTAGTGTTAAAGTAATGCAGACATCGATTGCATATATATTTTCGCACATTATGTTTTGATATCTGATTAGAAATCAATCAAGATAAATTCTTTATCCATATATAATGATATATTATGGATATATTTGTATCATAGTTTCGTTGTTGTTCTTCTCCATCCATATAATAATTTTGGAACAATAATAGTATATTATTAACCAAGAGAGAGGAGTTGACCATGAAATGCTCGCGTATGATTTGCCCCCGAGCGCAGCGAGGGGGCAAATACGCGAGCAATTGATGGTCAACTTCTCTCCCGAGATGAATATACGATTTTTTCTTATTCTCGGCGAAAAGTACGTCCAACTTACCCGTTGTGATAATTCGTTTTTGATGATAAATCATTAAAATAAAAATACCGCGATGAATCGCCTGCTGCTTTCGACCGAGTTTGCTCTATCCTTCTCTGCCCCTCTCCCACTGATGATAAATCATTAAAATAAACTATCAATATTTCACTCACATGTTATAATTTACACACTTTATAATTCACACACTTTATAACACACTGCAATTTATAATTCACAAAATAAAACAAGTTAGGTTTTAATAATAAAATATTTAAAATTATTATATAAGAAAGATAAAGAAAAAGATACTGCTTGTTGTAACCGGCAAAGAAGGCTAGACATAGCCCCCTCCATTCGCGGCTACCTTTATTGTACATATAAGAGAAAGAAAAAGAGAGGGAGAGAGTCAATTCTTAAAGCCGGTGGACAGAGAAGGATAGATGCAACCCTCTCTATTCTGTATGAAAAAGAAAGAGAGAGGGAGAGAGTCAATGTCTAAAGCCGGCGGACAGAGAAGGATAGACGTAGCCCTCTCTATTCTTAATTGCCATGAAAAACAGAGCGTCAACACGATTGCGCATCGCTAGTGCGCCGAGCCGCCGTAGATAATGCTTAACTTCTCTCTCAGAAAGTAGACGTCTTTTGACGTACTTTTCGCCAGGGGATAAGAAAAAAGATTATTATGTTTATTTTCTTCAGATGATGTTATACGATGGGGTGAAACATTGAATTTACTAGAATGTTTCTTCAAAATATATACAATTATTGATATATTGTTCTTTTTTTAAATTTCCCAATTTTCTCTGGTATCACTGGAAATTCTGTGTCTGTGAAATCTAATTTATTTTCATATAATTTATATGAAGATACTCTATTAGTATGGGACTTAACTGGGTACAATGCTGACAATACACAATACTGCCCATTTCAAACAAGCATCATCCAAATTTTTTACATTAACACATGCACGTTTCAATTATATCAGAAGAGAAATATATGAGTCACTATGCAGTGGATCATATTTGTTTATATGAACTCACAAATTAATAATGGCACGTAATGACCATCCTGATTTTTTTGTTGGAATTCTTCAATATCTCTTTGTATGGGTTCTTGTACATTATTTAAAAACCATCCTTTCAAATCTGTTGTTTTTAGAATTGTCTTGACTTTCGTATTAAAATATTTCATTTCACTAGTCTCAACATCAGCTTTTATAATAACACATTCGGCACCCAGCACTGTATACACTTTTACTGCATCTTGTAATTTTAAAATGTTTCTAATTCTTGTTTGAAATAATGCTTGTGCATCTTTAAAAAATTTTATTGTTTAAATTTTTTAAATTTGTAATTACGCCTGTCCTAATCCGATTATTAAATGCATTTTCCAAGTCTTGACAATTAACTTCTATACCATCGTCTTTTACGTTTTTGGATACCTTCACCATTTTTTAGTAAGCACTTTAGGTTACTAAAAACTTAGCAACTAAAAACTTTTGCTTCTCAAAAACATTTGTACACTTACGCAATTTATTTTTTAAAAGTCTTAAATTTTCTTTATCAAGATTCAGGCAGGTAATTATTTCTTCAGGATTGGTCTTCTTATTTGCTTGACACAAATAAGTATTTAGCATCTTATTCACTAATTCTTTACAATCAAACGTAGCCATGATTTTTACTTTAAAAGTCAAATACGAACTGAATCGTAACTTTACTTATCTTCCCTTTTAATAAGATTAACGTTAATTTTTTTAAATATTTATCTTAGTGTAGTCATACACATGTGTCGAAATTATTATTTTAACCAAATGTATCAACTGACAAATTAGTATTATCGTCAAAGTGAAAACCGATGTAGAATAAAAATTTCATTCTGTCACTATAACATGCTATTATCAACCCATAAAATTATTATTAATTAACGATTTAATAGTAAACTTCATTACTATCTAACAAAATTAATTTTTAAATACTTCTTTATTATTATAAAACAATAATTTTTATCATTTTTCACACACACACACACACACACACACACACACACACTCTCTCTCTCTCACACACACACACACACACACACACACACACACACACACACACACACACCGTGACGTCAAAGATTAGACGAAGCTGCATGAAAAATGTAATGTAGGTACTTTCCAGTGTTACGTCATACAGAGATAAGAATAAGCTGTGTTTTAGCCACCCAGATGATCTATAATGCTCGTACTTATAACCTATGTGAATGCGACAAAGTGTAATGCTAGTGACGTCATACAGAGATAAGACGAGGCTGTGTTTTAGGGACCCTGTAATGCTTGAACTTAGCCTTCCCCCTCCATTTCCTGTTCTATACTATTCAGTATGCACAACTAGAATGTTCTCCCATATATCTACTATCTCTTGCTCTAAAAATATTAGAAATTTATTATTATAAATTATTCATACATTTCAGTATGTGCAAGTATAAACTACAATATTTTTTCCTTATCATCCTATTTTACTCAAACTTTAAAAATATTATAGATTTAATAGTAGACTTTATTATTATATTACAAAAATTAATTTCTAGATTTAGCAAATAGCGTGTAAAAGAGAATTTAGAACTAAAATAGTCGGAACGATTCTAAGAATTTGAGTGCTTATCGCAATGCAAGTTTCTTTCTCGGTCTTTTTCTTGCCTTCATAAAGCAACTGACTTTCTCTTTATCTCTTCCTCGCCTTTATAAGCAAATAACTTTCTTTCTGTTCCTTTATCATCTTTAGGCTCTTATAAAAAAAACATATGTATAGAGAATATATATATACATATATAGCTATAATGAATGACCTACGTTATAGTTCTTTCTTTCCTTCTTTTACTCATTTAAATGAGATCAGTTAATATCCAATAATATGAAATGAGACTCTTCAATGATCATGTTGAAAATTTTTAAATATTTAACATTTTATCTCATCTGTGGTGGCGGTGACGGTGGAGAGCGGATCATTGTAATTCGCCTATGAACGCGGTGCAGGAGCCCGCGCGCCAATAAGCACTAATATGGCGCGCATGTGGAGAGTGAATTTCTTATTACTACGACGTGAGATTGGTGCGCGTTATTATTTTTGCACCTGTACAGGTGAGCCTAACGGCAGACTCTCTTTGCTTATCTACTTAGGTCCATCTGCATTATCGAGATTAACAATAGCTGATTCTCCATAGTATGGTCCATCAATAGGCATAGCACTCCTCATGAATACTCTTTGAAAATTTGAGATTTTTAGGATTTTTGCATACTTGATGAAAACAGCATCCGTGAGTGCTCTTTGAGGTAATTTTACTTTGAGGATCTTTTTTTTAAGAATTCTTTAGTTTTATTCGAAGACCAAAACCTATTTTATATGGTTTCAGGTAAAGACCTTTACCAAGAGTTCTTTCTTCCATCTTTTTATTATGTCTCTTATTTTCCTCTAATTATTGTTCAGCAGCTTTGGAATCGTTTATTGCTTTAGCGATTCCTGCAAATTTAAACCTGCAAAGATCGGTATAAGGAATGGTAAGAATCCTCCTACTTTCTTTGGAATTGGTAAAGTACGTGGAATTTTCACATTCTTTTTATCACCTGCTTTTTTAACAGCATGACGTGCACCTTTTAGAGCTGACAGAATGGCTTTTCGAGCACATTTTGTAGAAACAATTGATTTTAATTCAGCCTTTACTATTGCATTAAAAATAGTAGACGGCTTCCTCCTCCTCCTACCCTTCTTCTTCATACCCATTCTGAATTTAGACTTTACTTTCATGATATTTTTTATTGCAAATGTAGCTGTTTTTTCTCCGAAGCTAGCGTCTTTTGAAATTCTTGCTAAAATTGTATCAGAAACGTTTCTGGCTTCTACATTTTCACGATTCTGTGAATAAGCAATGTCATGCTTATTCACAGAATCGTGAAAATGTAGAAGGAGTGATTCCTGAGTCACCTCTAGCTAGATGTTTAGCTAATTTTGTACCGGGTCCACAGTACTGATAGCCAGGTATATGTAGTTTAAGTGGAAGACTATTGAGAAGCTTGTTGACAAAACCGTGACCACGTCGTTGGCGATGTTTGTATACGATCATAACACTTCGAAGACTAATTAAAGACTGAGGCGTTGGGTATATATGCCCTGTATTTAAAGCTGATTACACAGTCATACGTTAGACGTACTGTGATGATGAATTTAAAAGAACAATCCGTTAAGCTGCTGATAGAAAATTTCGACATTATCGTAGAGCATGATAAGAAATTAAAGAGGCATGGAGACTTACTTCCAAATAGCATTTGAGCTATATTTTGGAGTTCATCAAATTGTGATAAAACCAATAGTTGGCTAGCACTAATAACGAATTCCAACGGTCTCAGGTTCGAAAATGTTTACGTATACTCCAAGTCTTTGAATCAACCAAAGTACAAGTTTTTGAAGAACCTTCTATAGTCTTTAGGAGGTGTGCAAAACTTTCTCTTTAGTGAGCACGATTCTGTTGTAGCATTCGATAATGCGCTTCCGAATTCAGTCATGATTTTTGATGATTTAGACTATAAAAGACAAGATAATATCAGAGCTTACTTCTGTATGGGTAGGCACAAATATCTTGATTGTTTCCATCTCTGTAAATCATATGCTCGTATTCTGAAATATCTAGTCAGAGACAATGTAAATTTGTAGGTGATTTTTTCAAAAGATGACGTCAATTTAAAACACTTATACGATGATTACGTCAATTATGACATGACTTACGCGCAATCCAAAGAATTGTGCTCCAAGTGTTGGACTGATAATAAATACGAATTTCTAATGATCGACAGAGATAGTTCGATTAATTCTGGTAGATATAGAAAAGGCTTTGATTGTTGTACTATAAATATAGCGCACACATAGTCCTAAGAAAACAATTCATCATTGTATGCTGAAGTGTCAACATGGCTGACATCCGACGAAAGAAAGATGTTCTACATCAACTCGTACAATCACGTAATGCAGTCAAAGAGAAATATAACCTGCTGAAGTTTGGAAAAGAGAATGTTGAAAGAGTATTTAGGGAGACATTGAAACCTATCGTTGATCCTATTCAGAAACTCATTGCTGCTACTGAGAAAAATAATGATTTTATAGGTGACGTAGCAAATAAAAATAAAAAAGTCATCAAAAACAATGATACTCATTCCTCCTCCTTGCAGTCTTCTTCTCCTTCCTCTTCATCCATTGATGATGATAATGTTATAGATGCGTCATTAAATGATACTATTCGACAAGATGATACGAAATTTGAATCAGCTACAAGCGAGACGGAATTAGAAAAAAAAGAACACGATGTTTCGTCTCTAAATAAGTACATTCGTATGCTTGATGAAAATCAATCAACACAGTTGGATAAAGTTTATGAAGTGCGCAAGGAAGGTGATTTTTTTCGAAGATAAAAACATTCGTATGAAAGATAAAAAATATCCAAAAACTAAAGGATTGTTAGAATTGTTAATTATGAAAAATCCCGATAGAGGTCACATAAACAATAATGATTTGCAAAATTATATGAAGATTCTTAAAACTACTAATGCTTAGAAACGACGCTACAGAAGTGATGAGTCTATTCGTACGCACAAAAATAAGAAATTCGACAATGTCATTAGTCTTTTGTTTTCATTCAAAAAAGAGGAGGATCGTTACCTCGATATAAAATTGTAAGAAGAGATACGATAATAGATTACATATACTGGAATGATCCAAACAAACTCGTTGATAGGTTTCGATTACTCATTGCCGAAAGAGAAGCTAGAAACCCTAGCCATACAAATGAGATACATTCAATCATTAAAGAGTTACGTAAAGGTGGCTATATATATTGAGGTGTAGTCACCTACACCATATATTATCGAAATGAGCGTCGATGTATTATTACTTAATCTTAAACGAAGCGAGGGTAGCCGGGGACCTCCAGGCATCGCTATAAACTGACAAAAGATGGTCAATTCGATGTCGAAAATAAGAGGTTATGTAATGTTACCACACCACAACAATCAAATGATGCAATTAGCTTTAATTTTCTGCAAAGTATGGTTGTATCCAAAGTACAAAGTATATACGCAGTCACTGATAGATTAAAAGATAGTCTTAACACATCAAAATTAGAAATGCAAAATTCAAAGGATGAATATGATGAGAAAATAAAAAAAATTGATGTAGACATTCAAGATTTACATGAGTTAATGAATCATTGGATCAAATCAATCCAAGATGCTAAAATAATAACAAATATTCAGAGTATAAAAGCCTAGTAGCGAGAATTGAGCAAACATTAAGTCTATGACAATGAAACGCAAAAGAGCTTTATAAATCCGCCAGACGTCGCTATCCTTGCCGAAAGTTTGATGTGCGAGGTTTAGATGAGACTTGGCAAGCTGATCTGGTAGAGATGCAACCTTATTCTCAAGAAAACAAAGGTTAATAATTTATGCTTACAGTTATAGACGTTTTTTCTAAATATGCGTGGGCTGCTCCGGTAAAATAGAAAACTGGAGTGGATGTTTCCGCTGCTATGAAGTCTGTATTGCATCAGGATCGAATACCAAGAAATTTACAAACAAATAAGGGAAAGGAGTTCTATAATACCAATTTTCAAAATCTCATGCAACAATATAAAATTAATCTTTACTCAACATATAGCAATCTTAAGGCGTCAATTTGCAAACGCTTCCATCGCATACTCAAAAACAAAATGTGGAAACAGTTTAGTTTACGGGGTAACTATAACTGGATTGATATTATTTCCAATTTGATTGACAAGTACTATGATGAAAAGCATTGGACTGTTGATATAAAACTGAAAGATATTACACTGAAAGACTTTGCGAGTTGTGCTTACTCCGCATCAGCGTAAGTCCAACTCTTAGTAGGGGAGTAGAGGGGAGAGAGTCACTGTTACGATACGCTGAAGAGTAAGAGTTACTCTCCGACTCGCAGAGTCAATTTGACTCTTAACTTGCAGACTAAAAGCGTATGCCTTGAACTAAAAAAGTACTGGAGACACTAGCACGAAATTTTTTCATAAATTATTAAGGTTCATAAACAATTATGAATAATTCCATGATACTTTTAATATTTAGTAAATTATACATAAAAGCTATTAATTTAATATAATCGAAAAACAAAGAAAAATTTCTCGTATTAGATTTTTATTAAAGAATATTTTTTCCAATGCTATTACATATACATACATACACAATACTCATTATTTAATACACCATGATAAAATAAAAAATATAACTGTTATAAAATAAAATTTAACACACAACACAAGCTAAAATCTATATTAGCGTCAAGTACAACAGATATTTCTGTTAAGTATGGTAAAGCAATAGGATTGTGGCAGGATTTTTGAAGGTTATTTTAATCATTATCAAATGGTTTAATACATGCATTTTCACCCTCTTTCAATTCATTCAATCTTTTAGTGAATTTTCGCTTAAAACCACACTCCAAACTATCAAAAACTTCGTCAATTATAGCCGAGTCTAACTTGTTTAAAAATATCTCCTCGTCCACACCTGCATCTATGAATTTATAATAACACTGAACTAACATGCACTTATGCATACATCATTCATACACAATACAATATTAAAAATTAATTTAAAAAAATAAAATATGAAGAAATTCAAGCCCCTGTATTTTGAGGTTAGAATTTTTAATTAGCTTCCAATTTTTTTATGAACTTTTCTAATTTTTAGCAGATTAAATAATTCACAACAAATGAATCCATTGTTGTATAAAAAACACCTGAAAATAAAAAAAAACACTTATTTTATACAAATTTATTTTTCACGGGAATATAAAATCTTTGCGCCTAAAAGCCAGCCATTACATTAACGCTGCAAATTTCGAGTTAATAATACTTTAACAGTCAAGGAGTATCTCTTACTCTCCACGTGTCGTTGTAGTAACTCTCTCCCCTTTACTCCCCTACTAAGAGTTAAACTTACGCCGACATAGAGTAAGCGCCACTCGCAAAATCTTTCAGTGTACGGCTGGTAACGAAGCGGAAGTTCTTTGACGATTCAAGCGTAATGTCAATTTAATAGAAAAGAAACCAAAGTTCAAAGTTGGTGATAAAGTACGAGTAAGCAAGTTGAAACAAGTATTCGAGAAAGCTTACACACCTTACTGGTTGACTGAAGTATTTACCATGCGTCAGGTCCGCAGAACAAAGCCAGTTACTTTTCTCTTACAGGATTACAAAAATCAACCCATCGCTGGAGGTTTTTACGAAAGAAAATTACAAAGAGTCAACTATCCAAATTACTCTTGTAGAGAAGATTCTTAGAAGACGTAGAAATGAAGTATTCGTTAAGTGACCTAATTTTAAAAATACTTACCATAGATGCATCAATAAAGCATATGCCCAATAAATATTTTGTCAAAATGTGATTATTAATTTATAGAGAGTTAAAATTATAGAGGATTGATAATAAAATAGAAGTTGCATTTATACCTTGTGGACACTGTTGTAGTTGCTGCCATTGCGCACCCATTGTTCAAAGATTTATAATTTGTAGAAAAGTTATTAATCAAAAAATACGAATTTATGTATCATAATTTTTTTTAAAGTTGAATTTGAGAAAAATGTATTTAATCATGCATATTACTGATTTAAAATAAAATAAACACTTTTTTAAGGTTAAGCATTAAATTTAGTATTTCGATATCCAATTTCGATCTATACATTGATTACTATTCACTTATTACATATTTCCACACATGTGTTAAACGTTAGAACCGAATTTCATTAATTTGTAAAGTATAATTTATTAAACTTTATCTAATAAACATGATTTATTATTTTTATAAATTTTTAATTGTTATTGTAATTTATTTTGTAATTTAGGACTTTGGTTCTTTAGGATAGGTATCTAAGAATAAAAGAATATATATATATGGGACGTTTCACGTCAACTCACCTAACAAAAAAATAGAATTCGTCAAAAGTCTGCGAAAATGTTCTATTTGATACCCAAAATATACAAAAAAAATTTTAGAGGTCCAGGTCAAAGGGGTCAGGATTTAAACGTGATGAAATTTTTCGAATTTTCCAAATTTTTTGCTAAATAAATATTTTAATGAATTTTTTTCTCAAAAACTATCAATTTTTCGTTAAAACTTAATAGAATACTTTTTCTTGGAAATTAGATGTGGAATTCACCAGAATTTTTGCAAATTATAATATACTGATTTTTATGCTTACTTGGTCGATTTAAACATACTATTTAGTATATCTAAAAATCGAGCAGGTTAAATTGGCTTTTTAAAGACTTATTGTTTTTGTTTTTTTAGAAGGAAAAAATATACAAAGCCTCCAGTTGGGCAGCCTTCTCAAAGTTACTTAATTGTGCAAAAAAGTCTGAATAAATCGTTATTTTGGATCAATGATGAGATTCGTGATTTTTTTCTGAAAAAGTATTGATTTTTGGGACAAATGTATGGGACTAACACTGACGCTTTTTACGTATATTTTCCGCCGTATTATACAAATTTATATTCCACTACAATTTCCACTCATTCATTCACGTTGAAAGGCTCTGTGCTCGCTTTTTACTTACTATACTATAATATATTCATTTTTCGCCATATCTTTCTAATCTTCATACCCCCTTACTTCTTTTTGCTTTTCTAACTTTTCGTTTATCGCTCTTTCTATCTCTTGAATAGCTTTGATAATAGTGTTATTACCCGCTCCCCGTATAAGCTCTTCGATTCTGTTATATTTATCGGTAGGTTTTCTGCCACTGTATGGTTTTTTCGCATTATTTTACATAGTGATCGAACGTCCCCCAATCTAAACTGCATAAAATACACATTTTATCACTGTCCTTCAGCCAGTATTTGTTCGCGTTTTCTAAATTACCGCATCCAACTCTCGCTAATTTTCTCATTTTATTTCCCCCTCTTTTATCCTTTAAATAACACGCAATCTCATTCTTTACAATTTCTTTGTACCTTTTGTTGTATTTTAATGAATTTATTTTGATATCGTAGTTTGATTTTCTATATCGTTTTTTCTTATAAGGGCTTCTCTTTCTACGTCAATTTCTTTACTAAATTCATTCCATATGTACCGATAACTAAATCCTGCTTTACTATAATATTTCTCTTTCTCTATACTGTATAGATCGTCACATTCTTTTTCCGCCTTCTCTATCCAATATTTCTTAATCAACCTGTTATCGTATAGTCTAGCTATTTTTTCTGCATATCTAACCGCTCTAGTACCCCATCTCAGCGCAAGTTTGTTAATCTCCGTTTCTCTATTCATTATATCTCGGCGTCCAGCAGTCTAGTCTTAAAATCCACTTTCTATGATCCGTTTTTATTTTTTTTAGTTCTGCTTTTTCCTCACACCTCCAGATTTCTACCCCGTATTCCATTACACTCCTAACTGAATAATTGAAAAGCATCATTCTCCTTAAAAAATCCTCTCTACACCCATTTTCACCTGAACCCCACGTTTTCTTAACTGCAATAACCCCTTTATTTTTTAATTATCTGATGTGGTTTCTGTTATTTTCCTCTCGACTAAAAACATAACTTAGATATTTAAATACTTTTACTTCTTCTAACGTTTCTTTCCCTCATTTCCGTGTTTCTTTTTTGCTGTTTTCCCTTTTATTAAAAACTAATATTTTGGTCTTTTCAGCATTTAATGTGAGTTTCCTATCATTTATGAATTTTTTTAGAGTATTGTACATATCTAGCAGTGCCTCTCTATTTTCAGCTAGTGTAACGATATTGTCCGCCTAAGCTAACGACCAAATTCTTGTTTTATCTATTCTGGTCCCTCCTACATTTTTAGTTTTGAAAGCCTCATCTAGCCCTGCAATATATAAACAAAATAAAATGGGACTTCATACGCAACCCTGCCTCAACCCCTTAGTAGTCCATAATTCTTTTGAAAATTTTTGACCCACTCTAACCCTTACTTTTGTTTCTTTGTAAATACCTTTGAGTCTTTTCATCAAAAATTTGCTAATACCCGTATTTTCGTTTGGATCTCCCTTTTTGTAAAGCGGCACTATAATTTTTGTTTTCCAGCCTTCCGAAATATCCTCTCCTTTCCATATTTTTCCTATTATACATATTAATTTATTCACCAAATCTTCACCTCCAAATAATTAGGCTTTATTCAGTATATTATCTATATCTGCCGCTTTTTTCTTTTTCAACACTTTCCACGCCGATTTTATCTGTTCTGCTGTGATTTTGCACTCATTATTTTGATCGTCTTCTAGTATTTTTTTTCCCCCAATTGTTTAGTTTTCGTGCCTTCTAATAGGGTTTGAAGCGGTTTAACCATTCTTCCTCTTTTATATCATTAGTATTAATCACCTATTTTTTCCTTGTTTTGTTAAAGTATTTCCATACATCTTTGTGGTCTTTAATACTTCTAAGTTCTGCTTCTTCTAATCTTTTATGTCTACGTTCTTACCCTTCGCAAAGTTTTCTCAATTATTTTCTTTTTGTAAGATATACGTCTTTTTCGCTTTTCCTTTTTTCCAATTTTTTAGAGCTTTTTTTACAGCCCTTTTTTCTTTTGAACACTTTTTGTCCCACCATTTTCTCATCCGTATCTTCCATATTTTTTATTTGACCGTTTTTTTAACTGAGACATTTACCGCATTTTTTCCTATTTCATCTATATTTGGTCGAGTTGTCCACCTTTTCTTCCGCCTCAATATTTATCGTTGCTTTTTTAAATATTTCTATGTCCTCTTCGCTCCACGAGATTATTTGCCTTTCTATAAACTTTTCAGTTTTATCTCTTTTTTTTGTTTATCTCTTCCCCCTTGAATTTCTACATCTAGATAGCAGCATAACGGTGCATGGTCCGATTCAATTCTACTTTTTACTTTGAATTCGCGTATCTTTTCACATATTTTCTCGTCTATTATAATATAATCTATTATTGTGCTTGCTCTTGCCCCTATGAATGTGAGGTCTCCCTCTTTATCACCCTTTGTAAAACCGTTTAAAATTATCCAACTTTTGTTTTCTATGAGCCTAATCATTAACAGCCCTCCATTGTTAATTGTTCTATCTTTGCTTACCCTTGATCTTATTTTGTCTGTGCCTAGAAAATTTAGAAGCTTCACATCCTGTCCTATTCTAATATCGAAATCTCTACCAATCATTAAATTACCTTCCTCTAAATAATCCTGATTTCCTAAATTTTCCCATATTTTTCCTATGCTGCCTGCATTATTATACACCGTCCATATTGCTATTTTTTCCACATATCATATAACTCTGATTTTATAAGACCTTCCTTTACTTCTATGCCGATTTTATCCCTCTTACTTAATAATTCTTTTCTTACTCCTATTAAGATGCCTCCACTGGCTCTACCTTTTTGTTATTTTTTTTCTATACAAACCTATCCGTTACTTAGTTTACTTTTTATTTTTGAAAAGCTTTCTTCTATTAACCACGTTTCTAATAGACTTATAAAATCTGCCCTTTCTATGTACTCCTAAAAGTTTTTATCTTTATTAAATAAGCCGGCTACATTTCAGAATATTATCTTTTTTAGACCCCCATAATTTTGCCTTATTTTACCGTTGTTTTTACTCCATTTCTCCTCCACGTAAAATCCATCCTTTCCGTTTTGACGTTGTTGTCGTTTGCATTTTCATCTCCTGTTTCATTTTTATTTTTTTTCCATATCCTCGGCTGCCCTCTTTTCGAGATGAATTCTGTCCTCCCATCTATACCATGCATCTTCATAAACGATTTTGCCGAATCCGATTTTTAAATCTATATCCCTTTTTTTTCTTGGTTGTTTATACCCTTAGGTTACAACCAATAGGGTTAGGATATACTCCTTTCTCTGTGATGAGATGTCCTAAATATTCTAGTTCTGGTTTTACATACTCGCATTTATCGGGTTGCAGTTTCAAGCCTGCAGTTCTAAGTCGATCAAATAATATCTATAAGTTATTTATATATTCTTCAAAGATTTTTGAGTATACTATAATGTCATCTAAATATACGAAACATATAATGCCTATTAATCCTTGAAATTTTGAATTCATTATCCTTTGAAATGTAGCAGGTGCGTTTGTAAGACCTATTAGCATTCGTTTAAATTTCCAATGCCCTTTATGAGTAGAAAATGCAGTACACTCTCTATGTTCTGGTAAAGCCGGTACTTGATAAAAACCTGAGGCTAAGTCAAATGCAGAAAAGTATCTTATACCTCCGAATTGGTCAAGGATTTTATTTATTGACATTGATTTCATAAATTGATTTCATTTATATTCATTTGATTTTCTGAAGTCTATTACGACTCTATATTTTTATATTCCTAATGTATCCATTTTCTTTGGGACACACCAAACGGTTGATACAAAAGGTGAATTTGACTTTTTTTATAATACCTTTATTTTCAAATTTTTCTATTTGTCTTTCTATTCCCTTATGTAACGATGATGGGTGTCGATATAATTTTGAAACAACTGGTTGATTTATTGTTAAATCTATATGATAATACATATTCTTGAGTGATTGTGCATTATATTCTTCTAGTTGAAAGATATCATTATATTCTTTAACTAATGTTTGTATTGATAATGCCTGTTCTCTCGGTATTTGTGATGTACGCGTATTGTCTATAATAAGTTTGTCACAATGATACTTGTCATGAATGTTTGTTTATTAAATATTTGTTTCTGTAAAAAAATTGTTTTATAAATATTTTGTTTCTGTTCTTGAAAGTCTTCTATCTCTATTTCAGCATTTATATTTATTTCTTCTTCTGATTCATTATTGAGCACTGTAGTTTTATTTTGTAGCGGATATATTGCTGTTGCTATTATATCTTTTGGATCGGTTATTATGTATTCTCCATCTGGTACATCTATATCTATTTGTATAAGATTGACTGCTTGATTTATATAAACAGGTTTTTCATTAAACGTGAATTGTAAAGGGTTATTTCCTGCATCGAAAATTCTTATGTTTTGTTGCTTTTTCATAGAGAAAGCATTGTATCAATGAAAAATTTTTTTTTTTATTTTTTCATTAATTTGTACATATTTAGACTCAGAAAGTCGAAAAAAGTGGTTTCCAGAAAATGTCTGTATGTATGTATGTGTGTGTGTGTGTGTGTGTGTATGATTTCAGTACGCCAAAAATATCTCGAGAACTACTCGATGGATTCGCTTCAAATTTTGCATGCAATTTATTTTTTTGTCTAACTGGGGGGAAGCTATTGAAAATTGATCTTCTTAACTCAGTTTTTTTTTAGAGCCATTTTAATAATTTTAAGAAAATTTTGAATTTTTATTTTTTTGGTATCTTACGTAAACTACTCGAAGAATTTTCTTGAAAATTTGTATGGACATTATTTGCGACTTCTAAAAGAAGAAAAACGTTTACTAACTGATTTTCTTAGCGCACTTTTAATTTTAGAGCAATTTTAAAATTTTGAAAAAAAAAATTTTTCTCCATTCTTCTTTTATTTTATGAAAACCATTCGATAGATTTGCTCCAAAATTTGTATGCAAGTTATTCGCTATTGTCTGAGGGAAATTAGTTTTGGAAAACTCATTTCTTTAGCGCAGTTTTAATTTTAGAGCATTTAGAAAATTTTTGAAAAAATGTTTATTTTTCATTTTTTTTATATTACACAAAAACCATTCGTTAGATTTGCTCTAAAATTATTATACAAATTATTCGTTATTGCCTAAATTTTGAAACAAATTTATTTTAAATTTTTCTTTTTTTTGAAAATTGATTTTTTTGGCATACTATTAATTTTAATTTTTTTCTATTTCACGGAAATATAAAAAAATTAATGAAAATTCAAAGAGCTCTATGAGAAAGCATTCCGCCAAAGCACTTGGCAGCGTTTTTTCTGTATCTATCAATGCTTTATAACGTTGTAGCCATCCTCGGCTCAATAGCCAATTTGCATCGATGGGTATTTTTTTGCTGCAAATTTTATACATAAAGTCTCTTCCAAAAACATTCAATTTGCATTTACGCAGTATTGTGTGAAGTCCATTAACTGTCTGTCATTTCGGCTAATTGGTCATACTCAAGTCCCAATTTTCCGAAGTGTGCATTTAAACATTCTTTAAGTTGCACAGCTGTAGTAGCTTGATTTCTCTCAACTATTTCATGTGCTTTTCCTTTTAACTTATGGGCTATTACTTTGCATAATATATAAGTGCTGATATTTCTTGCTCAGAGCTATGTTGTCTAGATGCGCAAATAATTTGATCAATAAATGCATTAACATCTGTTGATCAATCATACTCTCGTATTTCTGTTGAAAGTTCGCGCATGAATAGTTGATGTTCCCTCGTTAGTCCCGGAAGCACATTTATTCTAGGGTTGTTATTTGAGTCGTTAAAATTTGTAATTGTTCCGTCAACAATATCAATTGTATTTCTAAAGCATCTGCTTTTTCCTTTTGCCGTTGTAATTCCTGTACTACATATTGTTTTTCTTGATCGCACAGCATTATATCTTCATTGGATTTAAATTTCTTTAATGAACTATCCATTTTACTGAGTTTGAATTCTATTTTCAATTTATATAGTTTGTCGGTAGTATCGTAAAAATTATTAGATACGTCAGAGAGGGATACAGGTAATCGTGGGGTATTTTCCGATCTTATGTTATCGTTATCGTCTTTACGATAATCACAATATATACGCGGGTAATGTTCCTATGTGACAACCTCTCAAGCGTGGGTGAGCACACACACACACTTTGCCATTACAGCTTGTTCCGCTGTGTGCTAAAAATTATTGTACTACTTACTTGAAGATTTTAGAAAATGATGTTTTTGAAGATCTGGTCGGCTGCGTCTCTTTTAAACGCTGGCGATGCAAAAGTTCTCTTTTATTGTAAAGATGATCCTCTTTTTATCCCTGGGGTTACAGACGTAGCTTGATAAACCCTTCAACTACTGGTCGTCAACTCCTGAGAGTGTGGGCTATTGTCACTAGATTAAAGATAAGTTTTCCTGATTTTTAAGACTCTCCGTTTTCTCTTTAGAGGAAATATTCTGAAATATCGGAGTTTTGTTTGATTGCCTTTTATTACTTGGCTTTACTATTCTCTTAAGCTGCCACCAATTAATGTTAACCATTAAAACCGAATTTTATTAATTTGTAAGGTTTAATTTATTAAACTTTATGTAATAAACTTTATTTATTATTTTTATGAGTTTATAATTGTTATTGTAATTTATTTTGTAATACGTTATTTTGTAAGACGTTGGTTCTTTGGGTGAGGTATCCAAAAATAAATATATATATATATATATATATTTATACACTACCGGTCAATTACTTTTGCCCACTCTAGAGTTAAATTTATTAAAATTAAAAGTTCTATATCTTCGAAACTTATGATCGTGTAACGTTCCAGTTATAAATAAATATAAATATAACTTTATTAATAAACGTTATAGTTCTATTACGCCGAGCAGATGCGTAGCAGATATATTTATTTGCGTGGCAGAGAGGAAAAAGGATGGATTTCTTTTGCGAGCTCGAGAACTCGTTAAGAATTGGAAAGGATTAAAAAGAGACAGCTTTTTAAATAATTTATCAGGCTTACCTTAAAGCTTCTGTTTTATTAAAAAATATGTGTATATGTATGTACATATTCTTTACCGGTCGTTGGTATACAATTCGATTTTTATAAGTTCGTTTTCACAAGAATATTATATTATAATAATAATTTTTAGATTTATGATTTTTGTTTATATTTGTTAATACACTTTCCGACGTCAGAAATAGAAATAAATAAATCGTAATTTCAAAATAATACAATAATACTTTTAGATTTATATCTTTTAGATTTCAATATACTTTTCAAGTTAATAAAGAATTTAAAATAAAATAGTAATTTTTCACTGAATGTAGATTATTATTTAAGTAACTTACGGCAACATAAACTTATTTGACTAATTAATTGGATTCTTTTTATTAATAATAGTGACCCGCTGGTCAATAATCAAAGTGACTGATCTGTATTAATTATAAATGAGCAAATGACTGACTACCTAGAGGATGGTCCCAAATCTTTTTATACTAACGAAAAGAGATCGAAGGTGGGAAAAAGACAATAGAAATTATTGGAGATGGCACGCGTCGAACTTGGGTCCATCTCTCGTAAGCCAGTGTTGATATATTATTTAAAGCTACAAAAGGTAACAAAATTCGTATATTTCTGGTGGCCTGACGAAATAGAAAAATATGTTTAAACAAAAAGATACGTGCTAAACTTCATAAGCTAGCGTTAATGGGCACACATACAAAAAGGTGACGGACTTCTGTCAGAGTAGTAGGTTTTTCGGTAGCCTAATAGGAAAATATGAAAAAGATTATACGTGCTAAACTTGTCATAAGCTAGTATCGATCGCTGTGAATACTGATTAGTCAAAAAAAGGTGTCAAATTTTTATTTGATAAAATACAAAAAGATTTTGATGTTGGCTGTTGCTTAGAGGACATGGTAGGTAAAAGATAGAAATTTAAAAATATAGAACGCCCTTTTATGACGTTACAATCGCATCTTCAAAATCCAAACGACTTTTGAAAGATTGGTCAAAAATCTTTGAAATAAAGTAAGTCTAGTATGAAAAAAGTCATTTTCTAATTGCTTATAACAATGTAAAAAAAAATTTTTTTACCAATTTTTTTTGCCCAAATGAAAGCGAATGCCATTTTTATGGAAATTATGATATAAAAAAAACCAAATGGGTTTTAAAACTCCAATAGTCTTCTTTAAAATCAGCTAAGTAAAATGTTTCTATGATTTTTTAAACCACAATTATAATGATTTTTCGAAAAAAAGACTTATTTTTTCAATCTCGATTATCTCATAAACTAAGAAAGGAAAGTTTATGTTAAAGAAAAAATGTTTTATTTTCAGTCTAAAATATATATATTTAATGACCAATTAAAAAATTTTTTAAAATTATTTTCTAAGGAAAATTCATGAAAAATTGGTAAAAATTTTTAATTAAACGAGTAAAAAAAATTTTTTTTCTGAAACTTATTGGTCACTAAATATATATATATATATATATATATATACATATATTCTTGACTAAAAATTAAACAGTTTTTCTTTAATATAAAATTTTCTATCTTTCTTAGTTTATGAGATAATCATGATTAAAAAAAATAAGTCTTTTTGTTCGAATAATCACCATAACTGTGGTTAAAAAGGTCATAGGAACATTTTACTCAGCTCATTCTAAAGAGGACTATTAGAACTTTAAAACCCATTTATTTCGATATCATAATTTCCATAAAAATGGCATTCACTTTTATGTAGTCAAAAAAAATTAGTAGAAAATTTTTTTTTACATTGCTATAAGTAATTAGAAAATGACTTTTTTCATACCGGACTTACTTTATTTCAAAGATTTTTTACCAATCTTTCAAACACCATTTGGATTTTAAAGATGCTATCATTAGTTTTGAAGATATAAAACTTTTTATTTTAATTAATTTTACTTTAGGGTGGACAAAAGCAATTGACCGGTTGTGTGAATTATATATATATATATATATATATATATATATATATATATATATATATATATATATATATATATATATATATATGTTACGTCACAACGTATCTTTTATTTTAAATTTAATAATCGAAACACGTATCGTTAATGATCATTGAGAGAATTTGTAAAGCTAAACGTAAGACTAAGTAGTCCAGTAAAAACTCAAAATCAGCATTGCTTAATGATAACTCTTAAGAAATTATTAAACAATTACGCATGAACAAAATCAAAACAAAGCAGTATAAATACGGAGACAATCTCGAGGAAAGACGAAGTGAAGTGAATTGAACGGACACTACCCCAGGATTCTTATTGGTACTAAGTTACATGTCCTGTAAAAATCGCCCTTTAAATCAAAGTTATAATCAATTCAATATTTATATTTTATACACGTGTCAAATAAATCATTATAAAGTTTCAAATCTAATTAACTCGAGTCTTATTCAAATCTATTCAATTCAACAATATTCAATTTATAAGTCTTTAAAAATAAATATCTTTCAATACATTTAATAATGAGAGCGAATTCACTCAATTAAATATTACTGGAGCTCATCCACCAATAGAATTCAAACATCTTTATCTTTATTACTAAATTTTAATAAATAATTCAAATATTTCAAAAGAACGCAATTCACATATAAATCCTATATCCTATATTATATTAAAGTAAAACCACTTTTTTTCCGTTTCTCCGGTTCTCTAGTTCTCCGGTTCTCCGGTTCTCCGCATTTGTTAAATGTATCTAATCTTTTGGTAATAAAAGTGGTAATTTTTTATTGGGCCCTATATAATTAGTCCTCATTAGTCATAGGCATCTTTTTGGGTCATATTTTTTTGGGTCTTATATTTTTTTGGGCCTTATATTTCCTTGCACCCTATATTTTTTTGGGTCCTATATTTTATTTAGCTCTATATTTTTCTGGGCCTTATATTTTATTGAGTCCAATATTTTTCTGGAACCAATATTTTTTTGGTCTCTATATTTTTTTGAACTCTATATTTTTTGGGCCTTATATTTTTTGGGCTTCATATCTTTTTTTGACTTTATATTTTCTTGTGCTCTATATTTTTTGGCCCAATATTTTTTCGAGTCTTATATATTATTGGGCTCTATATTTTTTTAGGACCAATATTTTTTGGGGCCCAATATTTTTTCGAAATTAATATTTTCTTGGGTTTTATAATTTTTTTGGTTACTATATTTTGGTTAGCTCTATTTTTTGGGCCTTATATTTTCATGCGCCTTATATTTTTTTTGGGCCCAATGTTTTTTTCTAATTTATATTTTCTTGGGTTCTATAATTTTTTTGGGTCCTATATTTTATTTAGCTCTATATTCTTTTGCGCCTTATATTTTTTTGGGCCCTATATTTTTCTGGGCCCAATATTTTTTTGGTCTCTATAGTTTTTTGGGCTCTATATTTTTTGGGCCTTATGTTTTTTTAGGTCCCATATTTTTTTTTACTTCGTATTTTCTTAGGCTCTATATTCTTTGGGCCCAATATTTTTTGAGTCTTATATATTATTGGGCTCTATGTTTTTTTTGGACCAATATTTTTTGGGCCAAATTTTTTTCCGAAATTAATATTTTCTTGAGTCTTATAATTTTTTTGGGTACTATATTTTATTTAGTTCTATTTTTCTGGGCCTTATATTTTTCAGGCCCTACATTTTTTTGAGTCTTATTTTTATTGGGCATCATATTCTTTTTGGGCCTTAAATTTTCTTGAGCTCTATATTTTTTTGGGCCCAATATTTTTTTGATTCTTATGCATTCTTGGGCTCTATATTTTTTTGGGCCTAATATTTATTCAATTCTTATATATTCCTGTGCTCTATATTTTTGGGCTTGATATTTTTTTGAAATTTATATTTAAGTTCTATGATTTTTTTGGGTCCTATATTTTATTTAGTTCTATATTTTCCTGGGCCTTATACTTTTCGGGCCCTACTTTTATTTGAGTGCTTTTTTCTTTGGGCCTTATATTGTCCTGGGTTCTAATTTTTTTGGGCCAAATGTTTTCTCGATTCTTATATATTCTCTGGCTCTATATATTTTTTTGAAATTCATATTTTCATGAGTTCTATAATTTTTTTGGGTCCTATATTTTATTCAGCTCTATCTTTTTCTGGGCCTTACATTTTTTAGGCTTTACATTTTTTTGAGTTTTATTTTCTTTGGACCTTATTATTTTCGGCCTCTTAATTCTTGGCTTCCATATCTTTTTTGGTCCTATATTTCTCTAGGCCTTATATTTTTTTGGACCTACTTTTTCTCGAGTCCTATTTTCTTTGGACCTCATTTTGTTGGGCGTCTAATTTTTTTGGGCCTCATTTTGTTGAGCCTCTAATTTTTTTAGGCCATTTATTTTTCTGAGCCTTATTGTTTTTTAACTTTTTTTTCGGTTCTCGTTTTTTTTAATCTTATATTTTTTTGGGCGAAATATTGTTTTTTATTATTATATTTTCTTGGTCTCTATATTTTTTGGGCCCAATATTTGTCTGATTCTTTTATTTTTTTATCCCAATATTTTTTTTATTCTTATTTTACTTGAGCTCTATATTTTTTTGGCCCAATATTTCTTTAAATCTTATTTTTTTTCATTCTTATGTATTCTTGGCTCTATATTTTTTTGAGCCCAATATTTTTTAGATTTTTATATTTACTTTGGCTTTATATTTTAAGCTCTACATTCTGCCATAATAAACTAAATAAAACTTAATTTTCAATAATGTTCATACGACTTCCATGTCGTATAATTGGTAATGTTTGCCTGCAATCTCCTGATGCAATTACAGTTTTACCACCAAAAGGTTGGTTCACATCGCATAAATCTTAAAAAAGACGATCAACTGCTTCAAAAGCAAATTTTGAAGCCATGGATATTTTATCCCAAATAATTATTTGTGTTCCCTTTGTTTGCTTTCTGCAGAATTAGGCTTAACATTGCAAGTTGTACAATCTGTTATATTTAAGAGGACGTTGTATATCTCTATCCTTTTCTAATCGACAAATGTAGGTTTTTGGAAAAACTAGTAGTTATTACTGGAAATCAATAGTTGTCCGCAACTCGTACAGTAAAAAACAATATTTTTCTACTGAGAACAAATTAATTCTCTAGCCTCACTCATGATTTTGTAAGTATATCAAACTTTTTTTGAAAACGAAGCATCAAAATTAATTTCATTATTAATTAATGAATTTATTCCAGCGGCCTCTTAACGGTAGTTTAAATGTTGTATGCATGGTTTTTCCATCGACTAATGAATTTGCTGCTATAGCTGTCCAAGCTACACATAAATAATGTATAGTATGATATTTAAAATCAACTATTAAAACGTTAGGTAAATAACTTTTTTCACTTCCACCTGGTCCATCTATAAAAATATATTTTTCTTTACTTTGGTTGTTTAAACTTTTTATAGTAGAGTTGGATATTTGCCTTTGTTTATCATTTAAAGAATTTATTTTGATTTCTAATTCATTACGAATATTATTATTATGATTTAAAATTATTTGATTATTATCTCCTATAAATGTGCTTATGTGAGGTAAATTAAAACCATTTGAAGAAAATCAAAATGTTAAAAGATGTTGCTCCCACATTTTTTTGCATGATCAATCGTAAATATCAATTGGATTTAAATGTTGTTGTATTATTAAATTTTCTTGAAAAATTTTCAGTACATTGTTTCGTATTTTTATCCATACATGGACAATTTATATTTTGCATACCACAGGGACCACATATCATAAATTGTTTAACAATACTATATAATTATGGATAAATATCTCTATTTGGGATTTCTGTTCTCATCATTTTATCAACTTTTTTGGGAATATCAAATTTATCATTTTTATCCAAGAGTAAGTTGTTACTAACATATGCATCCTCGTTTTTATAATTCAATCTCATTACTATATGCAATACGTTTTCCTAATATTCCCATTTTTATTACTAAATTTTTGAGTTCTTCTACTTTATGATAAAATACTTTTGTTATAATATCTGGTCTATTTATTGCATTTTCATAAATTTCCAAGTTTTAAGTCATTCCTTTTCAATGTGGGTTACAAGTCGTAGTTACAAAAAGGTCAGGTTTACCACAATAATTTACAAGTGTCATTGAGTCAATGTAATTTTGTTTTAAAAATCGTAGACTTCCTGTAAAGCTTGACGGTAATATTACCATTTTTCCAATTTTTGAAGAATCTAATTTTTTTTTTGTTAAGTAAATGGTCCATAACACCTTTGTAACAATCACTTCTTAATACGTTTTGGTTTTTTTCGTATGAAATATAATCTGGAAGTTTCAACTTTTCCAAACGCATCAACAATGAACTGTTGAGATAATTTTCCCAAATTAAGGAATGGATTAAATTTATTTCTAACACTAAATCTATAATTATGAAATTTCAAATTTGAAATATTAGATTTTCCAAATTTACTTTTCATATTTGGCATCCATTCAAAACCACCAATAGGATGAATAAGCGGACATGTCATAGGATCTGTATGTTTGCTAATTGTCGGTATACTAATTGGTTTATCATACTTAGAGTAAATGACAATATCACGTTCAATAGGAGGAAGATCGTCTTCTCCAATATATACTATTGCAACTTCATTACAGGTGGGTAGATTATATCTATTTTTATTCAAATTATTATTGCGGACAATAGACATAGTAACAGTTCTTGGAGGACAATAGATTTTTGCACATCATTGTAGTTCTTCTTCTTCTACTTTAAGCATCATTTTATAGGCTTTAGCATAACGGTTAATGTCTCTTATCGAAATATCTAAATTTTTTAATAATGTTAAATTTATGTTAAACTTATTCCGTACGATCGTTGCCATTTCATTATCTTAGATGTATAATTGTCCATATTTACGTGCTTCATCTTTATTAGGATGTAATGCATATGCATTATGGTAAATTTGTCCACATATTCTAATAACTTGTGGTCCTTCACCCGGCAATGTATCAAAATTGGCACCAAAATTTGCGAATGCTGAAGCATCATTGTTCAACCTAACATCTCGTCGAAAATCAATAATTTCTTCCGTTAATTCAGTTGCTAAAAACTTCAATTTTTCTGGGTAAGGAGGATTTTCTAACAATTCTACTTCACCTTTATGACAACAATTGGAGAAATCGTTACTTTTAGTATATTCAAAAGCAAAATGTTTCGCATCACAAGAAACACATGTATTTGTCATGGAACCAATGTTATTTTCAGATATGAGATCTTCATCGAAATATATATTTGCTATACAACCAATCAGTTTCGAATTAATTTCTTCAATTATTTTTCTACTTTGTCCTTTATTGTTTTATCAATAACTTTGTTCAATGCAATATTATGATTGTTATTATAATTATTATTATTGTAATTTTTATTATAATTATTATTATTGTAATTTTTATTATAATTATTGTCTTTAATTTTTAATCGTTCACACTTATAGATATTATAGATATAGATATTTATTTATTTTGTAAAAAGAGTACAAAAAGGCGTGTAATACATGAAATAGTAAGTAATAATTCTATAAAAAGTATTGCACATAATAAGATAAGATATCACAGTCAATTATTAAAATTAATATATAATACTGTATCAGTAAGTTACCATGTAAAAGTGATATCACAGACTATTCTAAATACACGCAGACACATGAATTTCAATAAAAAACAGTCTTAAATATCTATCAGTCATTGAATTAAAATACATAATTTAAATAAATAATATCTTTAATTGATAAGAATCATACTTATGTTTACGCTTTTTTTCATCTATTGGTTTATTTATTGTATTATCATTATTAACATGTTTATTGTCATCAATTTCTATTTGTTTACACCTTGTGCGTAATTCTTTTAATTGGTAGCAATCATTTTTTACTCGTGTTTTTTTAATAATATCGGAATTTTTCAATTTTTGATTTTTAATTTGTACTATTCTCTCATATTCATTATATTGTTCACTGATAACTTTTTATAAGTATCTTTTTTGCGTCATTTTTCTTTTTCATGCAATTTTTTCAATTTATTAGTATCTCTATTTTTCATTGATTTTATTTTTTATATCTGAATATTTTAAATTTTTTTTTATATTCATTCGGTTGTTCTTCTTTCATTTTTATGCAAGCTTTTTTCTTACGTGTAGCTTCATTTGTACGTATTTGTTTCATTTTATCAGTACCCTTTTTTATCTTTGATTCCATTTTTGTTATTTTAATATTTTTTAATTTTTCTTTATATTTATTGTGTTGTTTTTCTTTAATTTTTATATAATCTTCTTTTTTACGTGAAGCTTCATTCGCACGTATTTGTACCAATTAATCAATACTCATTTTTTCCTTGAATTTCAATTTTGTTATCTTTGTATTTCCTAAATAATTCAATGAATGAACGGGCTATACTGTCGAAAAAAATTGTTTTATTGTGTTGACAACGTTTCAGTTACATTTCAAAGTAACCCTTTTCAAGTCACTAAAATAATATAAATAACAAATATAAAATACATTTAGCAAGAGAATAAATTTACATAAAATTCAAAAAACCAAAATAACTCACGTAAACCATTATGATCTAGTCAAAAATTCAAATATATTATTATACATAATAATCGTCAATTATTAGAAACATTTTGAAATGAAACAATCATAATGACTACACTATTGCGGCAATACTAATACAATAAACCCAAATAGGCCGCCTCAAAGCAAAACATCATGTCAGATCCAAGACCAAGAACAACAAAATCGAACCAAGATACGCAACCAGCTACAACAATCTATTAATGTATTTTTTGAAAAAACACCTCTAAGATTTTGAGTGTCCGATATTAAATTAACATTGTTATTTTTACAAATAAATATCATTTCTGAAATTAAACGCTTAAAATATGAATATTCAACATCCAAGATCTTAACATTATTTATATTTAAGTCAAACGTATGACCAGTCTCATTCCTATGTCTCACTAAAGCAGACCTATCCCGACCATACTTGTAATCAGCTGTATGTTCTTTTATTCTGGTTGTCAAAGTTCTACTTGACTGTCCAATATAAGACTTATTACAATCAGCGCAATCAATTTTATACACAATACAAGATCTCTCATGATTTTTAATTCTATCTTTACCCAAGTTATTAAGCATTTTTAATTTACTGCAACATTTAAAAATTACACTCACATTAACCTTTTTTGCTACTTTTTTCATGTTGTAGTGTAAATTTTCAATATATGGCAATATTATAAATTGTGTTAAATTATTATTATTATCACCATTACTATCAATTAGACTTTTATTACTATTACTAAGATTATTTAAATGCAATTCTGAATGAATTTTATTAACTCTAATGTGGACATGTTTTTCAATAAATTTGATAGGATAATTATTGGCTTGCAGAACTATACTAATGTACTTTAAATTTTGACAATTAAACTACCTATGAGATAGTTTTAAAGCCTTGTCAGTTAAATTATAAACTATTGCTCTTTTTTGTGCAATAGGTGCTTGTGACAAAAAATTTAAATACATGCCTGAATGTGTAGGTTTACGATACCAATTAGTGATTATTGAACCATTATCTGTCACAGTAAGAGACATATCTAAAAATTGAATAGAATTATTTTTAGGTTTCTCAACAGTAAATTGAATATTAACATCCAAACTATTAAAATGTTGCAGTATCAAATCTAAATCACTATTGCGCACGCATATCAATACATCATCAACATAAGTCTTCCAAAATAAGATTTCATAAGGGCAACCAACAAGACCATCATTAATCAAATCCAGACTCATTATTTCGGCACTAAATTCTCCAACTTACGATTTATCTAAGCTTTTGCAAAATTTTTAAAAGAAAATTTACCTAAGTCTCACGTTTTTGTTAATAATAGTTATGAAATTAAAGACTTTGTGAATGACTTTAAGATGCCTGAAGGTTTTTGTTTGGCCAGTTTTGATGTGGTAGCTTTATTTAATAACATTTATTTTGAAGCAGTTAAGTCTTCTTTGGAAAGACGTTGGCATCTTTTAAGAAGTAAGATTAGTTTATCATTGATACAGTTTTGTAATATTATTAATTGGTATCGTAAACCTACACATTCAGGCATGTATTTAAATTTTTTGTCACAAGCACCTATTGCACAAAAAAGAGCAATAGTTTATAATTTAACTGACAAGGCTTTAAAACTATCTCATAGGTAGTTTAATTGTCAAAATTTAAAGTACATTAGTATAGTTCTGCAAGCCAATAATTATCCTATCAAATTTATTGAAAAACATGTCCACATTAGAGTTAATAAAATTCATTCAGAATTGCATTTAAATAATCTTAGTAATAGTAATAAAAGTCTAATTGATAGTAATGGTGATAATAATAATAATTTAACACAATTTATAATATTGCCATATATTGAAAATTTACACTACAACATGAAAAAAGTAGCAAAAAAGGTTAATGTGAGTGTAATTTTTAAATGTTGCAGTAAATTAAAAATGCTTAATAACTTGGGTAAAGATAGAATTAAAAATCATGAGAGATCTTGTATTGTGTATAAAATTGATTGCGCTGATTGTAATAAGTCTTATATTGGACAGTCAAGTAGAACTTTGACAACCAGAATAAAAGAACATACAGCTGATTACAAGTATGGTCGGGATAGGTCTGCTTTAGTGAGACATAGGAATGAGACTGGTCATACGTTTGACTTAAATATAAATAATGTTAAGATCTTGGATGTTGAATATTTATATTTTAAGCGTTTAATTTCAGAAATGATATTTATTTGTAAAAATAACAATGTTAATTTAATGTCGGACACTCAAAATCTTAGAGGTGTTTTTTCAAAAAATACATTGTTGTAGCTGGTTGCGTATCTTGGTTCGATTTTGTTGTTCTTGGTCTTGGATCTGACATGTATGTTTTGCTTTGAGGCGGCCTATTTGGGTTTATTGTATTAGTATTGCCGCAATAGTGTAGTCATTATGATTGTTCCATTTCAAAATGTTTCTAATAATTGACGATTATTATGTATAATAATATATTTGAATTTTTGACTAGATCATAATGGTTTATGTGAGTTATTTTGGTTTTTTGAATTTTATGTAAATTTATTCTCTTGCTAAATGTATTTTATATTTGTTATTTATATTATTTTAGTGACTTGAAAAGGGTTACTTTGAAATGTAACTGAAACGTTGTCAACACAATAAAACAATTTTTTTCGACAGTATAGCCCGTTCGTTCATTGAATTATTTATCTAATTTTTCACTATCAGTCGATTCGTACATAAAATTTTGTATTTTCTAATTTTTCTTCATATCATTTTGGTTTTTTTCTTTAATTTTTATATAAGCTTCTTTCTTACGTAAAGCCTCATTCGCATGTATTTGTTCCAATTTATCAGTACTCATCTTTTCCTTGAATTTCAATTTTTTATCTTAGTATTTTCTAATTTTTCTTTATATTTTTCTGGTTGTTTTTCTTCAATTTTTATGAAAGCTTCTTTCTTACGTAAAGCCTCGTTCGCACGTATTTGTTCTAATTTATCAGTATTCATTGTTTCCTTGAATTTCAATTTTGTTATCTTAGTATTTTTTAATTTTTCTTCATATTTTTTCGGTTGTTTTTTTTTTAATTTTTATATAAGCTTCTTTCTTGCGTAAAGTCTCATCCGTACGTATTTGTTCCAGTTTATCAGTACTCATTGTTTCCTTGAATTGCCATTTTGTTATCTTAGTATTTTTTAATTTCTGTTAATATTTATTTGGTTGTCTTTTTTTCATTTTCATATAAGCTTTTTTCTTACGTAAAGTTTTTTGAACACGTCTTAGTTCTAATTTATCATTACTTTTTTTTCTTGCATTTTCATAATAATGTCATTTTCTGAAATTTTTTTATATTTATGTGATTGTTCTGTTACCATTTTCCTATTAAGAGAAGGTCGAGTATATGTCCTTTTCTAATTAAAGAATTGATTTTTTTACAAAAATTAATAATTGCAGCAAAAAATAAGAAGAAAGCCCCATCTCGTATAATAAAAAGCAAGATTCTCTTTTATGAGGGAAAATTATTTTTATCGCTTCGTTTTTAAGAAAACCTTGAAAAACTGAATTGTCCATCCTAACCTCTATTTTTCAAGTTTTTCAAGGTTTTCTTCAAAACGAATCGATAAAAATAATTTTTCCTCAACAAAGAAAATCTTGCTTTTTATTATACGAGATGGGGCTATCTCCTTATTTTTTGCTACAATTATTAGTTTTTGCAAAAAAATTAATTCTTTGATTAGAAAAGGACAGGGGTATACGACCTGCTCTTAACGGGATGTCGGAGCTGCAGCAATTGAGTTTTGCTTTTTTTATTTTATCAATATCTTTTTTAATTCATAAATTAAACAAATATAATGACTTGTCCGCACTAAAGCTATATTAACACAATCATTTTTGTAAAACTAAAAAATCATTTGGACTTGTTATTTTTTCATGAGCTTTAGTAAAACCTCATCGACGCTATATCATTCGAGTCTGGAATCACGCGCGTTCGTGTGTTTTGACGGATCGTATTTCATTTACCCCCAACAGCCAATGTTCAGCGCTCGAACTATTGCAGTATTTACAGTGAACTACTCTGTTACTATACCTATCTAATAATGTGCGTCGCATATTTTAGACTGCTGTAGTTTTAACCTTGCGAACAATAATAGTTGTAGGAGGTATGGAACCCTTGGCGTAACGGATTTTTTTCGGTGTATGTATGTTTGTGTGTGTGTGTGTGTGTGTGTGTGCGTGTGTGTGTGTGTGTGTGTGTGTGTGTGTGTGTGTGTGTGTGTGTGTGTGTGTGTGGGTGGGTGGGTGCGTGTGTGCGTGTGTGTGTGTGTGTGTATGATTTCAGTACGCCAATAATATCTCGAGAACTACTCGATGGATTTGCTTCAAATTCTGCATGCAATTTAGTTTTTTGTCTAACTAGGGGGGGGGGGGAAGCTATTGAAAATTGATCTTCTCAGCCTAGTTTTTTTTTAGAGCCATTTTAAGAATTTAAAAAACATTTTGATTTTTCATTTTTTTGGTATTTTACCTATACTACTCAAAGAATTTGCTTGCAAATTTCTATGGACATTATTTGCGAATGTTAAAAGAAGAAAAACTTTTACCAACTGATTTTCTTAGCGCACATTTAATTTTAGAGCATTTTGAAAATTAAAAAAAAAAAAATTTTTTTTCATTTATTTTTTATTTTACGACAACCATACAATAGATTTGCTTCTAAATTGGTATGCAAGTTATTCGCTATTGTCTAAAGAAAACAAGCTTTGGAACACTTATTTTCTTAGTTTAGTTTTAATTTTAGAGCATTTTGAAAATTTTGGAAAAAATATCTGATTTTCATTTTTTTTCTATTACACAAAAACCATTCGATAGATTTGCTCGAAAATTTCTAGGGAAATCATTTGTAATGGCCTTAATTAAACAAGCTTTGAAAAACTTATTTTCTCAGTGCAGTTTTAATTTTAGAGCATTTTGAAAATTTTGAATAAAATTTTTCTAATTTTTTTTTTATTTTACGTAAACTACTCGATAAAGGAGCTTCAAATTATGTATGGAAATTATTTATGATTGTCAAAATAAAATGAACTTTTGAAAACTAATTTTCTTCAATTTTCTTAGCGCACATTTAATTTTAGAGCATTTTGAAAATTTTGAAAAAAATTTTTATTTTTAATTTCTTTTTTATTGCACAAAAATCACTCGATAAACTTGCTCAAAAATTTTTAAGCAAACTATTCACTATTATCTGAATAAATCAAGCTTTGGAAAACTTATTTTTTTAGCGCAGTTTTAATTTTAGAGCATTTTTAAAATTTTGGAAAAAATATTCATATTTCATTTTTTTTCTATTACACAAAGCCATTCGATAGGTTTGCTCAAAAATTTTCATACAAATTATTTGTTATTGCCTAATTAAAGCAAGCTTGGAAAAACTTATTTTCTTAGCGCAGTTTTAATTTTAGAGCATTTTGTAAATTTTGAATAGGATTTTACTTATTTTTTGGTATTTTACGTAAACTACTCGATGAAGTAGCTTAAAATTATGTATAGGAATTATTTACGATTGCCTAAATAAAATGAACTTTTGAAAACTGGTTTTCTGAGCGTAGTTGTAACGTTAAAGCGTTTTGAAAATTTTAAAACATGTTTATTTTTCAATTATTTGGTATTTTTTGTAAACTATTCGATGAAAATGTTCCAAAATTTGTATGCAAGTTATTGGTTATAGTGTTAAGAAGACAAGCTTGGGAAAATTAATTTTATAAACGCATTTTAAATTTTAGAGTATCATAAAATCACATTATGCAAATGGCAAAAGTAAGAAAGAATAAAATTCATATAATTTTCGTAGGTATTAAGACAGCCTTCAATACAGAGGATAGGGACATTTATATTAAAATCGTATTTAAAAAAATAAAATCAAATTACTCTAACTCAATGTGCTCTATGAAAAATCATGGCGCCAAAGCACTTGGCAGCGTTTTTATATTGAATATAAATGTATATTTTTATCTATGATTAATTTTTATATTGAAAATAAATTATACATAAAAATATATGTTTTAAGGGGTGTTCTCATACCGGCACAGAGATCTACCTTATCTACATTTGAATTATGCATTTAAATAAAAATTTAACTATTTTTGACTAAAATTTATAAAAGAGGCACATTCTTAACATTCTAAAGAATTTATTGCAACGTTAAAAGACAGAATAAAAGTGAAAATAAAAACAAAAACTGCATAATACGATTATTCATAACTATATTAAAAAGTTAATCGTATTAAGTAGTTTTCGCCTTTATTCTTACCCTTATATTGTCTTTTTACGTTGCAATAAATTCTTTGGTATGTTAAGGATGAGCCTCTCCTACGAATTTCAGTCACGAATAGTTAAATTTTTATTAAAATTCATAATTTCAATGTAGATAAGGTAGAACTCTATGTTGGTATGAGGATTACCCTTAAACTGTCATAACTACTTATTTTTGGCTCTGACTTACATGATAAATCCATTTTAAAGTTCATGTAATATAGAAAAAAATAAGCTCGCGAAAAGAAATTTCTGAAGTGGTGAACCATGAGTAATTTCAATTACCATGTAATACATATGAGAACCAATAGAAAACTTCAAAATTAAGAGGCGGCCGTATAGCTCTGTCCTTGTCTAATCTAAATTTTCGTTATCATTGATAAATTAAATATTGTTATACAAAAGTGAGGGCATAGCCCAATAGATTTCAGGACGAGCAAATGATCCTATTCTATGAAAAAATATAAAATTTTCATTAGTTTTCGAGTGAGGTCTGAAACGGGAAAACAATTAAACTTGATAACTGTTTTTCCGTTTCAGACCTCACTCGAAAACTAATGGAAATTTTATATTTTTTATAAAATAGGATCGTTTGTTCGGCCTCCTCTTAAGGTTCTGTAAAGAATCATGCTTACTCTGCTCTTCATTCACAACAAGAAGTATTCTTATGAATCTCTTTCTAAAATATCAAGAATTTCAGAAAAAAAAATTGAGTTGGAACTTTTCTAAAAATTTTGAAAAATTTTCAATATTCAATGATCTATAGTTCTTGATCCTTCTAATCTAAATCCTTGAAAATTTATTTACATCTTTTGGATAACAAAAAGAATATATTCTCAGAGTTTCAGAGATTTTTATTTTTCTGCTCTTCCACTTTTGGTGTGAAATATCCCACATATACATATATATATATCTACCTATATTATATAGTTATATGAACCAAAATTCAGTCGTTGCCCCCCCACATCCCCCCACAGCCCCCCCACATGATTTTTATTAATTAAATAACGTAAATTTACGTTATTTTATGTTATCGATCCTACCCCCCCCCACGTCCCCCCCGTCCCCCCACAGACCCCCACTAACCCCCCCACAATCCCCCCACAACCCCCCACAATTTATTCATAACAATGACATGTAACCCAAAATGGAAAGAACTTAAAAAATTTTAAAAATTTTCCTGAAGGAACAACTCCTAATAATATACCAAATATTACAGTAAGATTATTTTATGCAAAATTTAAAATGCTATTAAATGATATAATAAAAATGAAATTTTTGGTCCTGTAATAGCTTATGTATTTTCCATAGAATTTCAAAAAAGAGGATTACCTCATGCACATATCATTATCACATTACACCATAATCATAAAATATTTACTGTAGAATCTATTGATAAGTATATTTCAGCTGAAATACCATCATCGGAAAATATATATTTACAAAAATTAGTAATTAAACATATGTTACACGGACCACATACTAGCAAATCTCCATGTTATGATGAAAATAAAAATATATGTAAAAAAAATTTTCCAAAACCATTTACTGAATGTACTAAAATTGAAGAAAATAAATATCCACAATACAAACGACGAAATAATATTTCTGATAATTATATCTACAATTTTAAAAATAACAAAAAAATTATAAAAGTTGATAATTCAATGGTAATTCCTTACAATAGTTTTTTATTAGCAAAATATGCTGCTCATATTAATACTGAACTTTGTATGTCAATACAAAGTATTAAATATATTTACGACTATATTTATAAAGGAGTAGATAAAGCATATTGCAAAATAAAAGAAAATAAAATAAAAGAAAATGAAGAAGAAGTATATGATGAAATAACACAATATATAGATGGTAGATACTTAAGTCCAATGGAAGCAGCATGGAGATTACAAGAATTACCATTATGTGGCAGAAGTCATTCTGTAATAAGATTAAGTATTCATACAGAAAATCAACAAAAAATAATTTTTAATGAAAATGATATAGATTCAGCATTAAATAAATACGAAACAACGTTAACCGCATGGTTTACTTTGAATAAAAAAGATGATTTTGCTAAAAAAATTAAATATGTTAACATACCACAATATTATATTTTCAATTCTAACACAAAATCTTGGATAAAACGATCAAAAAATAGAAAAACATAGCTATTGGTAGATTAAATGTAGTATCTCCTAAAGATAGTGAACGTTTTTTTTTAAAATTAATATTAAATAGAATAAAAGGTGCAACATCTTATACAGATTTACGAACTCACGAAAATATTACTTATAATACTTATAAAGAAACAGCTTTAGCAATGAATTTAATTGAGCACGAAAATGAAATTTATTATATTTTTGAAGAAGCATGTCAAGTTATGTTACCAATACAACTACGTAAATTTTTTGCATGTTTTTTACTATGTGAAAATATTCAAGGTAAAATTATTTGGAACAAATATAAAAATTTTTACAGAAGATTTTAAAGATAATAAAGAAAATAAAGCTTTATCACATATTAATCAAATATTAAATTTAGAAGATATGTCATGTGAAAATTTTGGTTTACCAGAACCAAATAAAACATACATTGAAGAAAATGAAGAAATTAATGATGAAATTATAAATTTTAGTAAAAAAAATTTGATAAAATGTATAAACAATTAAATAATGATCAAAAACAAATTTTTGAAAAAATAATAAATAATAAACAAAAAATATTTTTCATAGATGGACCAGGAGGTTCCGGAAAAACTTTCTTATACAAAACATTAATATATTATTATATAAGCATTAAAAAAAAATTTTTATCGATGGCTTGGACCGGAATAGCTTCAATTTTATTACCTAAAGGTTTAACAAGTCACAGAACTTTTAGATTACCATTGGATTTAAATAACATTGAAAGCGCATTTTTAAAATTTAATTCAGATAAAAAAAAATTAAGAGAAACAGATATAATTATATGGGATGAAGCATCTATGATTCCTAAAAAGCTTTAGAAATCGTAGACAAAACTTTAAAAGATGTTTGTCATAATGATAAAAGTTTTGGTGGAAAAATAATTATTTTAGGTGGAGATTTTCGACAAATTCTACCAGTATTAAAATATGGAAGAAGAAATACTATAATTGAAGAGACTATAAAATATTCAAATCTTTGGCCCTTATTTCATATTTTTAAATTAAAAAAAAACATAAGATCTAATAATGACAGTTTCTCTTCATTTTTATTAAATATAGGAGAAGGAAACATTAATCCATTTATTATTCCAGAAGAATGGAAAACTAATGACGTCTGTGCCAAAATTTATAAAAACATTAACGAAAATTATTGTTTTTCAAAAAATGTCATTTTGAGTACACATAATGAAGATGTAAATATTTTAAATAACAGAATTTTAAAATTAATTAAGAATGAAACAAAAACTTATTATAGCATTGACTATGCAACATACAAAGGTGTAGATCAAACGGATGATAATATTCATTTGAATTATCCAATAGAAATGTTAAATAACATAAGAGAAGGATTACCTCCACACGAACTGAAATTAAAAGTAAATAAAACATACAAAGAAACACTAAACAAAAGATCATAAAAGAAAACTCACAAAAATCACCCGACGCACAACGCACAGCCGCAAAGCAACCAAAAACACAAGAAACGGCGCAACAAACACAACACTCCCCCAGAAAACAACAAACAAGCTCTCCCAAACAATCCAAGATAGCAAATAATCCGCAACCGAGATACACACTAGCTTTCCAAGCCGGACAAAGAACAACGAACAAACCACCTAACACACTCAACCAACCTAAACCACCCATCAAAGTCAAACCTTAAAAACTGCACGAAAAACCGACCAACACTCTCCAACCACACCCGCAATCAACCACCCCAACACCCTACAAACAACACCACCTTCAACTTATTACCCCTCTCCAACCTACACTTAACATTGACATCACCCACAACCTTCTAAAACCCCGACCTACCCCCACCCCTCACACCAAACCCAACGCCGCCTCACAACATCCACTCCGCCCGACACCACAACACCACCCCCCCCCCCACACACTCCCCACCCCTACCCCACGAAACCCACTTCCTCCCCTTCTGTCCGACACCCGACACTCTAATTTGTTAACCCCCCATCCACTCTTCAAAATAGCTAGCACGACAAAAACCCCCCACCCAACCCCCCCCCCCCCCCCCCACCTCCCTAACCCCCAACCCACACAGCCCCCCACCCACACCTTACACCCCACCACCAACGCCACCCCATCACACCGCAAACACCCCCCCCCACCCCACCCACAACACACGCCACCCATCACACCCAACCCCCCCCCCCCCACCCACCACCAACCAACCCCACCCCCCCCCCCCCACCACCCCCACCCCCCCACCCCCCCCCACCCCTCACACCCCACCCACCCCCCCCCCCCCCGCCACCAAACCCCACCCCCACGCCCCACCCCACACCCACCCCCCAACGCCACCACCACTTTTATTCATTCTAAACAGCCACAGCTAAAAAAAACCCCCGCCTACCCAACCCCAAACACAGCACCCCAACCCAGTAACACTACAGACACAACCACAAACCACAAACACCCCCCCCCCCCAAACACAAAACACAAATACCATAATTATGTTAATTCGAAATTTAAGTATAAAAATGGATTATGTAATGGAACGCGATTAAAAATAACTAAATTATTCAAATATAACATAGAAGCACAAATAATTACTGAAGAAAATAAAGGAAATAAAGTTTTTATACCACGTATTACATTAAACACTAATGAATCATCATCTTTACCATTTAATTTATATAGAAAACAATTTCCTGTTATATTAGCTTTTGCTATAACAATTAATAAATCTCAAGGCCAAAGTTTCGAAAATATAGGAATATTCATCAAAAAACCTTTATTTTCTCACGGGCAATTATATGTTGCTCTTTCACGTTGTAAAAATGTAAATAAAATATATATTCAAAATGAATCGGAAAACAAAGATATTATACCTAACATAGTTTGGAAAGAAATATCAGAAAAATAATTTTATTATAATTTAACAAAAATTTAATGTTATTTAAATAAATTTTTTATAAATTATTTTATTAATTAAACTTTATTTTTTTTCAGGTTATATTTATATTAATTATAAACATTAAAATTTTTTAATAATATATAAATAAAAAAAACATAATGGAATGGAATTCAATTAATGATGTTGAAATTGACAATGTTAATGATCAACAAATGATTGAATGGGATCCAATAGAAGGTCATTATGTTGAAATTAACAATGTCAATGATCAACAATTGATGGAAAATTTAAATGATCAAATTGAAGAACATTTAAATTTCCAAGAAGAATATGAATATTATTTAGAAAGTCTAGATAATAATAGTTCAATAAGCAATACAATAATTTCTAAATTAAATAATATTATTAATTCGTATATAGAGGAAAATAATGAACAATTTGAATTTAAAAATTGGAATGAAGTACCAGAGTATTATAAATATTATGCGAATGAAATTATAAAATATAAAATAAATATAAGCGAACCAATAGCAGAATATTACTTTAATCAAAGTCATGAAATTTATTCTAATTATTTATTAAGATTAGCTAACATTATTAATAAAATATGAAAAATTAAAATAAATCATAAATATTTAAATATATAATAATAAATTTAAAAAAATTTTTAAATTATTAATATTATTAAAAACAAAAAAAATTAGAATATTTAAAAATTAACTAAAATATTTAAAAGTTATGATTATTTAAAATTTATAAAACGAAATTTTAATAAATAAATAATTTAACTAATAACAACAATAAATAAAAATTCATATTCATAACTTTTATACAGGTAAATATAGTATAAGTAAGTATAAAATAATTTAAAATTATTTTATTTATTTATTTGTTATATAAATAACTAAATTTTAAATAAAATATGATATAATGATCATGTAATAATTTCATTTACAATATCATAATAAATTTATAAATTTTAGTATGAATTTTTGATATATCTCATAAAATGTTTAAAATGAGAAAAAAGATATAAAAAGGAATTATAACAAAATAATCCTATAAATCTTATAAAACTCAAAATCATTACGATATATCAAATAATATACTAAATTATCAACAAAATTTTCAATATATTTTAAACTAATGATCATTAATATCATAACAATAATAACACTATTTTTAAGTTATACTACATATAATTGAATATATTATAAATATTTAAAATAAAATATATTTTATAAGACTAAGTGGTTTTTAGGGCTACTGGCGAGGGTTTCCACTAATCAAAAAATCTAACGCGCCATCAAGGTACCTCTATGTTACACACCTTTTTTAAAACTTCATATATTATATAATTATATTAACAAAAAAATTTTACAAATTTATTCAAAATTAATATTGATTTAAAAAATAAATATTTATAAGTTATATTGATAAAGGTTTGAAATGTAAGGTGGTGTGGAAAGCCGAACCTCAACACTATATATCTCTTCTTTTTTTATAAAAATAAAAAAATAATCAATTAATAATAATTATATATATATCTCTTCTTTTTGAAATATAATGAACAAAATAGTGTTGAGGTATTTTTATATAAAGTAACATAAATAATTAATATTAATAGAAATAGTAAAAATATTTATTTAGAGTTTAGATAAAAATTATATTATATAATAAATTAAATAATATTACATTATATAATATAATATTAATAATAAATGTTTAATATATAATTATATTTATAGCATAACTGGGGGTTGTGAGCAGTAGCAGCAGGGGTACCCCCTAGTTATATATATTTATATATATATATATATATATATATATATATATATATATATATATATATATATTTATTTATTTATTAAAAAAAGTTTGTTGTAAAAAGAACTAAAATGAAAATTATTTTGAGTTATTTCTAATAATATTGTATTTTTCAATTTATTTACACTTACTTACGGATATTTGCAGTATCTACATTTAAAAAATGTATAAATGATAATAAACAATCATTATTTATCTCCAGCCTAACGCTTTTTCATTGTTATTTACAATTTTCAATATTTTCTTATAATCATTTGTTTATTCACAGTATTATTCTACTTTTAAAAATAATTTCATGCAAGTTGATGAAATATTTAATTATAAGATAAATATATATATATATATATATATATATATACATATATTGCATATCACAAGAAAATTTACACATCAAAACTAATTCTCTAATGTAAAGAATAAAAAATTAAATTAATAGAATTTTGAAATTTTGATATGGGAATACTTTTTATAATGAACTTTTTAATAACTTTGAAAAATGATAAATTTTTTAAATAACTTGTGGTATTGAATGCTAATTAAATTTAGTTTTAACATGAAGATAATTATTCAAGTTGGAAATGTATTTAATGAAATAATATAACTATTTATAAGTTATCACTTAAGGAGGTACCTTCGTCCACCACTTGAGTCAAATTTTCAATATGCTTATTTGATTAAAAGTTACTAGATATCTCCCCTCCCCAAGAATATATGTTTTGTATGGTGGTTTTCACATACTCGATAGAATTAGCATCAATATAAAAAAAAAGAAATGATTTTTATTTAAAACTAAAAAATTAAAATTAATTAAAGAGCTAGGATGATTATCTTTACTGTCCAAATCATTTACATGCTCTTTTTACGAAATTTGAAAATTTGAGGTCACGGTGTGTTTTTGCCACCGTCCGCTATGTACGATAAAAGTAACTAGATTCGTACATAAATGAATAATTTATTCATTCATATTTCCGTGTAAAAGTAATGAAAGTTTCTGAAAATTATTTTATACGTTGCCAGTAATATTATGTTTATCCTCAAAAAATTTCATTTTATTGTTTTTTTATTTTAAGATTAACTACAATATTAACGTTTCCCCATAAGAACCAATGTTATATAATTATTCTAATTTCTCATTAATGAGATAACGAATCTTCATAAAATTTTATATGTGCATTTTAGACATAAAAACAAACAATTTTGCACAGTTTCGACCAAATCTGTTTTGTCATACCAAAGCGAAGGTACCTCCTTACTAATAATTTCTTAAACTTTTTATTCATAGTTTAAAATAATATTAAATATATAATTATCATTTTAATAGTTTTTATAAAATATTATGTAAATTTTATAAGTATATATTATTTAAGGAGATGTAAAATGGACAGTACACTTGCGCCGATAAATATTGACTATATTTCTATTGTATTTCAAAATTTTGAATAAAGAGATGCATTAACATATAATATATATCACGAAGATTATTCAGTTAAATTTTTAAATAAATCTATTCATTAGTTATTGAGGAGTTTGGGTTCCAATATTATTTACTAATATTTTTCTATTTGGAATCAGAAATCTAAATATCTTGAAAACTAATGATTAGAATAATTTGAAAATTTAAATAAATTATCATCATGGTATATACTACACTTTGAAAAATTTTCTGGTAACTATACCAGTTTCCTGTAAATAATTACATGTTTTAACGATGTGAAGTTACATTTTTATGTAACTTTACATCGCTGAGCGTAGGTCCTACTATGATCGCGGTATTTTCCCCGTGCTTAGCAGTGTAATGTTACAGTCAATATCAACATGGCTGTCTGGTAAAAATACATGACATACGTGAACTTTCGCGTCAATAGAAACACATTTTAAACACAATAAGAAATATTTTATCCTTATTAATTGATGTTTAACATAAAGTTATCAAATAATCTTTTCAAATTTGATAGTGTCATGAGTAATAAACGTGCAATGTATATTTTTTATTAAATTATATCGAATGTAGGTTAGAAACGATGGATTATGTAATTTTACCGGTTTTCATGTGTATTTGACACGCTCAGCAAGGGTCCCGATACTTACCATGCTCAGCGATGTAAAGTTCCGAGAGATTTTTTACTGTGTACGAGTTAATACATTCCTTTTATGGAAATTCAGAAATAGAATGGAAAGACAGTTAAATATGACAGTTAATTTTCATATCTTCTCATAGTGAAATATAATCAAACTTTGACAACAAATTCAACATAATAAAATAATTGTGCTTTCAATGATCATATTTAATACAAATTTTAGAGTGATATTACAGAATATTATTTTTTTCCGCATTTATAATAAGTGTTTCGCAAATAATAAGTAAATTTTTTTTTTGAAATGTTTACTTTTTTAGGGGAAATTTCACTTCTATCTAGACAGTTCATAAATATAAATTCATAATTACAGACATAATAAGAAAAAATTATTCATATTTCATATATTTTCCTATCTTTATAATTGACTATTAAAAAAAATTTAATATCAATTAATAATTTTTTTTAAGTGTATTCCATAAAAATTATGTTCAATCGATATTAAAAAAAATATTTTTTAATCATGTAATGATAATTTTTCAAATGAGGTAATTTGATGTATTTAAAAAATTAATATGTTTCTCTTATTAAAAATATTATTGCTTTAATGAAATGAATTTTAATATATTTAATTGTTAACAATTTTTATATAAATGACAATTCATTTAAATACAAACATGTGTACAAATGAAAATGTAATTAAGGTAAATATAATTTTAATATATTAATATGTAATTTTAATATATTTAATTGTTAACAATTTTTATATAAATGACAAATTATTTAAATACTAACACGTGTATAAATCAAAATATAATTAAGGTTAAATGTATGTCATTTATAAAAAATTGTTAACAAGTGACTTTTTGAATAATATATTTTCATGAAAACTAATTTAAATACTTTATTCTCTGAATGATAACTGAATAAAATTTTAATTTAATAAATTTAGTCATACAATTATAAATATATAATATTTATATAACTGTTCATCAAATAAAATTATTATTTTTTAATATATATATTAAAAAAATAATAATTACAATGGATTGTAGTTAAATAAAAATGTTTATTTTAATAATGATAGCGTTGAAATTTACTTTGATGAAAATGTTATTTGATTGACATTTACAGTATTATTTTAACTATATTTGAAAGGTTACTTGTCATTAATGAAAGAAAATTTAATCATTCAAATTAATAATTTATTAATATCAAGAATTTTCTGAAAATTATAATATTTATGATATGCAAACCTTACTTGTGATACATACACTTTGTAATATTTGTATCTCATTGAAATTTTATATTGGATGCAAAAAGGATTGTTTAGTAATTGTAAATAGTTATTTTATTATTCTGAAATATCCAAATTTAAAATTAACTAAAAATGTGTATTTAATCTTATGATTTTTTAATTTAAATTTCGTATTTCATATGTATAAAATACATTTGTGAAGATATTTTTATTAGAGATAAACACAGAATTTTTTTTAAGCATGTTTCACGTGAAAATTAATTTCACAATTTAAATTCATGGTCATATATTAAGGTCTGGAAATTAAAGTTGTCATTCAGTTTCCAGTTCTCAGTTTATTTATATCAAATATCGTACTATCTTTGTTTTTCTTATGAAACTAGATTGAGAAATAGTCACTTGATGAAATAAATTATACGCTTTTTTACTTTAAGCGCATGTGTACATATATTTTTATATTATGTTTCATCAAATTATTTTTAATTTTATTTAGTACTTAAAATTAACTCAAATTAATTAATTCTTATTTACTTAAAATTAGTCATTTATACATAATAATATAATAAAAGAAAATCCAACGGAGCCACGTTGGGAGCGAAAAACTTCAATATAATTAATACCTATCAACGTAAAACCCATTAAATTGTGTAACAATTTTCAACAGTTGATAAATATAATGTAAATCATATAATATATATATATATATCAATTTTAAATTACTAATAATTAATTTAAAACTCAAAAGTTACTATTTCAAAACGGAATATGGAAGATAAACATGTATCGTTTTATTCCTTAAATATCACAAATTAAAATATTAATTATTAATAATTTTAAAGTGTTATATATTATGTAAATAATTCTATATTTAATCATTTTTAATTTTAGTAACAGGAAAAGCCGCCCGAAAAGAGATTACCCACATAGCATGAAATATTTCTGAAATATTTCTGAAATATTTCATTGAAAGATTCGGAATAAAACAGAAATATTGATAAGAAATATTTTTGAAATATTGATATGTCCTTCTAGAAGATTGATTTGAAATATTTCATGTAATGTTTCTGTAACATTCTTTCATTATTTTGTAAAATATTAATTTGTAATATTGTTGAAAGATTGTAGCAATATTTGACCGCAAGATTCATGTGAGATTATGAATGTTTCAAGAAATGTTTCTGAAATATTTCTGAAATCTTTCATGAAATGTTGATTTGTAAGATTGTTGAAAGATTGCAGAAATATTTTATTAAAGGATTCATAAAAGATTATGAATCTTTCAAGAAAGGTTTCTGAAATATTTCTAAAATCTTTCATGAAATATTGCTTTGTAACATTGTTGAAAGATTGCAGAAATATTTTATTAAAGGATTCATAAAAGATTATGAATCTTTCAAGAAATGTTTCTGAAATATTTCTAAAATCTTTCGTGAAATATTGCTTTGTAACATTGTTGAAAGATTGCTAAAATATGTTATTGAAGGATTCATAAAAAATTATGAATCTCTCAAAAAATGTTTCGGAAATATTTCAGAAATCTTTCATGTAATATTGATATGTTATATTGTTGAAAGATTGCCCATCAGTTTAACTAAAGTATTCATAGAGGATTATTAACCCTTTCGGAAATATTTTTGGAATCTTTCATGAAATACTGATTTGTAATATTGATGAAAAATTCTATCAGATATTATTTTTGATTTTGTAAGAGTTGCATCTCAAACCATATTAGATACTTATACATTTATTTGTTATTTATAATTTAAGCGCTTATTTATTTGTATCAAGAATTTTCGGTCTTATATACTAAACGAGAGAGCGTCCCACCACTTGCGAGAGTTTGCCAACCACATTTACGATCACATGAAAATATAATCAAGTAGCCACCTGCTGGCAAGATGGAAGAATTGCTACAAACGCGAGAGAACTACAAATATTTAAACAATATTTCTCCAATATTTCACTGTTATATTCATAAATTTTTCGGAATACTCCATGAAATATTTCTGGAATTTGACAGAAATATTTCATGAAATATTTCTTGAAAAATTTGCGCATTATTGATTTGAAATATTTTAAGAAATAGTGCAGCAATATTTCTTCGATATTTCAGTGTTATGTTCATACATTTTTTTAAATACTTCATGAAATGTTTTTTAAATATAACAGAAATATTTCATGAAATGTTTCTTGAAAGATTTGCGAAATATTGATTTGAAACATTTCAAGAAATAATATAACAATATTTCTTGAATATTTCAGTGTCAGATTCAAAAATTTTTTGAAATAAAACATGAAATGTTCCTTTAATATTACAGGAATATTTCATGAAATGTTTTTTGAAAGATTGGCGAAATATTGATCGTAAACATTTTAAGAAATAATCTAGTAGCCTTTCTCAAATATTTCCGTGTTGGATTCAAAAATTTTTTGAAATAAAACATGAAATGTTCCTTCAATATTACAGAAATATTTCATGAAATGTTTCTTGAAAGATTTGCGAAATATTGATTTGAAACATTTCAAGAAATAATTTAGTAATATTTCTCAAATATTTTAGTGTTGGATTCAAAAATAGTTTGGAATAAAACATGAAATATTTCTTAAATATTACAGGAATATTTCATGCAATGTTTCTTGAAAGATTGGCGAAATATTGATCTGAAACATTTCAAGAAATAATCTAGTAACCTTTCTCAAATATTTCAGTGTTGGATTCAAAAATTGTTTGGAATAAAACATGAAATATTCCTTTAATATTACAGGAATATTTCATGCAATGTTTCTTGAAAGATTGGTGAAATATTAATGTAAAACATTTCAAGAAATAATCTAGTAATCTTTCTTAAATTTTTCAGTGTTGGAAAATATAGGATGTAATTGAATTTTTGAAAATTACAATATGTAAATTTTTTAGCTTATCTGATTGGTGAAAGGTTATTATTCAATATACAAAAAAACTTAATAGGAAACTTGCCTGATTAATTTTCTCATTTTCAACGGGGAAATAACTGAAAACTTCTTAATTTGCAAAAGAGTCAGAAAAATATTCATATTATAATTGATTATAAGATCTTTTTTCTCTCCTTAATTTTGAAGAAAATATACGAATACATTTTTTATCAGATATCATTTAGATAGATAGATAGATATTCATTAAATTATATTAACTGATTAAGTCGACTTAGTAAATATTTTCATGTAAAATATTGATTAACCCTGGTAGAAAATTAAGGATAAGATATGCTCAGATAACTAACTGTTGGCTATATCTCGTCGCTACGCAGTCGCGATAAGTGACCGATAAATACACGATAATATATTAAAGATTACAGAGTTAATATAAAATATAATCACTAAAATAATTAAAATTTTTTTCTTCTGATTCGAAATAAATTATAAATATTATAATATTCATTATTACAATTCATATGAGTTGTAAATAATTTTGCAATTAAAATCGTTTATAGAAAGCGAATCTGTATATATACATGCTGCCCGCGATGGCGTCTGTTTGTACAATCGTAAAATATATCCTATAGTTGTGAATACTGAATGTTAGCTGCGCGCGCATCACTCGACGCTTCGACTTCTATAAGCATCTATCTTCATCACTCTATGTGCAGGTTAGATTGACTTGACTTAACTTTAAAATTATTAAAGATGCATATACTGTTATTGTATAGTGTCAACATTTTCTGTTCTTTATTATATAACTTAAATTTATTTGCGAACATATACAGTATGATTATGAATAAAATATCCATGTAAAATCAGTGAGTGCGAAGTGCGAGTGAGCGAGTGCATATGTAAACTTAGTGTGAGAGAATACACTGTAAAAGAAAATGGCAAGAAATCACGTCGTTGGTCGACGATTTCAATGCGACCATGCACCGTCGATGTTATTTAACATTGTTGAAGCGCAAAATCTAACTGATTTAATCTAAAAATCTTGTGTTCAGTTTACGTGAAATCACGCAAAGCACGTTAAAATGTCGCCGTTGAACGAAGTTAAATAACCTCGACGGTGCATGGTCGCATTGAAATCGTCGACCAACAACGTGATTTTCTGCTATTTTTTTTACAGTGTAAGACTGTCCGTTCAGGAACTGAAAAGGAAACAAGGAGTGAACAGCCTTTCTCTTTCTCACTAACTGTGTTCCCATATGCGTGCTCACTCACACTTTGTAATATGCTGTTTATGAATATAGTATAATTCAACATTGACCATATTCACCCGATACCATCGCGATAATTCGTTAAGAGTAATGGAGGTTTATCGCGATATCTAAAAGCATATGATCGCGACTGCCCATAAAATACGGGATGATATACTGAAAATATGCTCAACTTTCTACCAGGGAACTTCATTTTATTATAAATAATTGATGAATATACTTAAACAAGATATCTAATTTTTAAAATTCGAGTAAATATTAAAGTATAACGAAACATTAGTCCTTATTTAATTTAATAAACGTTTCATATAATATGTTAATAAATACAATTTAATCTTAATAATATTAAAGAATTAAAACATTTACTTGTTTAATAATCATATAAATACTTTTTGGATCAAAATTAAATTAACACATAATTTAAATTGACGTAAAGTATAAATATCGACTTAAGCAGTACTAGAATCTAGAAAGTCGAAGTATACGAACTCGCAACGTTGTCTCTGTGCTCAGTCTCGGCTCGCGGCAAGCGAGACGCCGACGAGTCGAAGCAAGCAACCACGCAACGCTAAAAGTTGTGCCCGATTTCGGCTGTTGGCATGGATGATGCCGACGAGTCGAAGCGATTGACTCGGCAATGCAGTCGCAGCGCTCCATTCGGATTCGCGTTACTATACTGTACAGACGGTCGCAATGATTGACTGCGGTATAGTCACGCATAAACCTACTACGATTTTATGTATACTTATGCTTCGAGTGTTGTTCGCATCCCGCTAATACGATCAACTTCGCAGCGCTGGATTCGGGTTTTTTTTCAGTGTTCACGGCCTCAAAAAAGTGAGAACTACCGGGTAATGGCACAGAGAATATATATATATATATATATATATATATATATATATATATATATATATATATATATATATATATATATATATATATATATATATATATATATATATATATATATATATATATATATGCCAAGTGTCAGTAAAACCATAGAAGAAGACAAGATATCCATCAGCACGTGCATATTGACATAACCTCCCAAATCTTGTATTTCATTCCTTTGACCAACCGTTGGTTAACCGTTGGCTAATTCTTCTTGTAACCGTTGGCTAAACGTATTGCCAAAGAGTTACTTAACCAACCATTTCTATTGGCTTATTTTCTACCAGGATATATCAAATAATATGTTTTTATTTATAAATCAACTACTTTTGTCTCTGAATTTAAGGTATACAAGCATATATTATCTGATATATATATTTGTAAAACTGATTTCATTTTTCAACACGAAAAATTTTTTTACAAAAAAAAGAAAGGGAAAGTACATACTTTCATCCAAATGCAACATGAACCAATATTCAAATGAATATTTCAACTTCTAAATTTATTTAGAATTCGTATTGCAAAAATAAGAGAAAAATTATTATAAAAAAGTCTTTATTAAGACTTAGGAAAAATTTTATTTTACAATTAAAATTTATGTAAAGCAAAAAAAAATGATGAACTTTATTATGAATTCTATATGGAATGAAAGAACTTTGTTCGATCTTCATTCTAAACTCTAAAATTATTTAGATTACATATTCGTCAAAATAAAGACAAGCAATTACAAACGATTAGTTTACGTTTAGTCAGATTTATGTTAAACTTACAAATTACAGACAAAAGCAGAAAATTTTGAAAAATTTACTAACTATTATTATATATAAATAAAAAATAATAAAATATACTTTTTCAACTTATGTTAGATTTTTTATTATATTCTTAAAACTTATAGCTTTTCATAAATGTCAAAATAAATCTCAATAACTTGTATGTATACAAAAATTTTAGTACGAATCATGATTAGATCATTATCATAACTACACGGAAAAACTTTTGCACATAAAATTCGCTCAAATGTTGTATGTGAATTGAATTTTATTACTACTGGAATAATTTTAATATCTTTCTTGAAAAAAGATTAGACTTAAATTGAGATGATATTTTCCTCAGCAGAAATGAAATTGGGAACCAGAATTATATGCGCTAGATACACTCTCAAGTATGTACGTTGACTAACAAGGAGAGTTCCCCACCTCCGGCAAACGGATTTGGCTGAAACTGCAGGATATGATTTTTTGATGAAAAAAAATGAACCCGTGTTTTTTCTTTTCGTCGAATAGGCCTCCTAGACAAAAACATAGACATTTTTTCAAAAATATAGTAAAAAGGAGCCTTTATAAGAACTTGAATATCCAAACAACTAAGACTCTTACAAAAAAATACATAAAAGATCAAATAAAATGATAATCAAATGCTTTGATTTAAACTTTGTTACATTAAAAAAACTTCAGTGGATCAAAAGTTATACCCAGGCGGAAATCACATTCTGAAATAAAAAATTATAAAAAATAATAACTGATATTAACAATTTAAAATGTCTAGATTTTGGACTGTAATAAAAGTTTAAAATAGTTATTATTTTTTATTTTTTGTTTTAATTTCTTATTATTTTTTATTATTTTTTATTAGCTTTTTCAATTTGGAAATCATACGCTAAACCAAACCTAGAATAAAAGTTATTATTAGTTTTTATTTTTTATTATTTTTTATCAGCTTCTGATTGGCTCATTTGGATTTTATTCGGTGCTTTACCAAGCCTAAAAGGGCTTCTACCTAGAAAATATCTAAATCATCTTGCAATGTTCATCTCAGCTTTAAATACTCTTCTACAAGATAGCATATCACCACATGAACTAAAGATTTCAAAAATTTTATTAATAGAATTTGTTTTTTATTTTGGTATATTTTTCGGAGATAAGTATATGTACTACAATGTACATTTACTGTTACATTTAACTGATACTGTCGAGAATTGGGGACCACAATGGACAATCAATACTTTTCCCTTCGAAAGCCATAATAAAAATTTACTTGAAATGAAGAAAAGTAATTACCACATCGCTAAAGAAATAGTTATTAGACTATTAACTTATCAACAAATTCCACCATTAGAAACGGAAAGCTTTATTTCTCAAGAAACGAAAGATTTTGTTGATCAACTGAACAGTAAAAGATTAAAGAAAGTAGTAAAAATAGGTGATTGTACACTAGTAGGATGTGCAAAACGTCACATTCTAACCAAAAAGAAATTTCGTGCCTTCGTTTCTTTATAAATATTAATAAAATTACTGAATGTAAAAAATACAATAAAATTATATATCAAAGTTGTAGATACACATCTTGTTATTATTCAAAAGGGGGAAAAAACTAATGATTCTATTTTTCAAACGAAAGATAGTAGATTCGGAATCATTAGTTCTATATATTGATTAAATACGACAATAACTGTGATGTCTATATTTTCTTTAAATTATTAAAACTTGTACCGGTTTCATTTGTTAATGACACTGATGTGAAAGAAGTCATAAATTTAAAAAAATGTTCACTCTTTCATGGCGAAATTCAATGTCTTAAGTATACCATGCTACACCGGCTTTGTATAATAACAAAATGTAATGATGATTATTATTTAAGCTCAATTTTTAAAGGTGCTCTTGGTCGCTGCATTAATTTAGATTTGATAAGTAAATCGTATTATATGTTAGCGTTGACATTGTAAATACAAAATAAAACTTCTTTTATAATTGTAAAATAAGACTTATATTTTTATATAAAAGTTTTTATGTAAAAATAAAAATAAAAATTCTTTTGAATCAATTATATCCTTACCTATCTACTTACTTTCAATAATCAAAAACAATTTTTAACAATTTTTAAAATCTAATGAAAAATAATTATAACTTTTTTTATCGTTTCCTTCAAGTGAACACCTTTAAAATTCAAAAAATTAATAAAAAAATTAATAAAAATTACTAAAAAATAATATTAATAACTTTCATTTAACGTTGGCTTTATATGTATATATACCTTCCATACCAAAAAAGATAAAAAAAAATAATAACTGATAATAACTTTTATTCAACGTTTGCTTTATATGTATACCTTCCATACCGAAAAAGATGATAAAAATAATAACTAATAATAACTTCTATTAACTTTTATAAATAGAAAATAATTATTAGTAACTCTTAGATTGAAAAAGAAAAAAAAAATAATAACCGATAATAATTTTTACTTACGGTTTACTTTATGCATATACTTACCATGCTGAAAAAGATAATAAAAAATAATAACTGATAATATCTTTTATCAACTGTTATAAATGTAAAATAATTATTAATAACTATTATAAACAGTTATTACAGTCCAAAATCTACACTTTTATAACAAATAATAAAAAATAATAACTTTTTTTTAAAATTATTTTTCGTTGTATATAATTATTATTAGTTATTAACGGCAGATTATTTCCGCTTGGGTAGGTAATTAAAATATGCATTCTAATGAAATAGCGTAAAAAATTGATGATCTAATGAAATAGCGTGAAAAATTGATGATTTTTATATGCTTAAAAAATTGACAAATATGTAGTAATTTTCAATAAAGCATAACTTTTGAACCGCTGAAGTATTTTTAATGTAATAGAGATTAAATTAAAGCATTTAATTTGCACTTTATTTCATTCCACATGTATTTTTTTATAAGAGTTTTAGTTGTTTGGGTTGATCGGGTTTTAGCTTCAACTCGAACTGTAAAAGCTAAACAAAATAACTGAAAAGAGTTTTACATCGAACTTGCTATATTTTTAGTTACTAAATCGAAGATTAATTAAGAACTAAATGAACTGTTTGTGAATATATAACAAATTTCGTATTTAATTTGTGCTTGAAAGAATTCCAAATTGATTTTGGTGCGTGTATAATCCACAAACATTTTCATTGCTGAGTTATTTTCATTTTAAAGATTATTGATTGTAGGGTCAATCAGCCGGTAAATGGACACCTCCAATAAATGGACAAAATTAAAGATAAGTCTTGAACATTCGGTTTTCTTATATGTAACTAATCTTCTGCATGTAGAGTAATTACATTGCAAAATTATAGTGCAATAAAAATTTTTAATTATTAAAATACTATTAATTTGACAAGACTTCGAAAAGTATCCATTTACATCGATTAAGCGTCCATTTACCGGCTGATTGACCCTAACATATCATCTATTTAGATTATAAAACATTTGTAAGTATGTACGTGAACTATATTCGGAACAAATGAACCTCCGTCATATTCAGACTTGATTGGATTTTAGCTTCAACACAAAATGAAAAAGTTTAATTAAATAATTGAACAACGTTTATCATCAAACTTGTTTAATATTTTTAAAATCTATTAAATAACAAAAACTATTATTAATACTGTAGAATTACAATTTTTTAGAAAAACAAATATAATTAAAATAACCCTGGTAACACAATCTGTTGCAAGCACGATTGCGCAGAACTTGCGTGGTCTGTTTCCACATTTTAATTCATATCTGCTGAAACTTAATTGCGACTGAAACGTGCGTCAGATTTGTAACAGATTGCCAATCGAAACGTGCGATTCTAAGATAAGAATAAACACGCAATTTTGCAGCAGAATCGAAGCAGTCTTCCGTAAGAATCTTACAGCAGCACTTTACTCCAGAATTACATAAAAATGACATAAGTTAAGTGCAATTATATGACGAGAATAAACACGTAAACTTGCACCAGAATCGAAGCAGTCTTCCGTAAGAATCTTGTAGCAGCACAGTTTATAGAATTTCAAAGTTAATTAATAGTTCCAAAAATTGAAGTTACTTTATCGAATAAAGATAATACATTGTATTTTAATAAAAAATTTTCACTGTGATCATTATTAAAATTTAACTAACGAGAACATGTTTATAAGTTGTTGACAGATTTTAAGAAAGCAAATGTTGAATTGAAAAATTATAACTTATAATTTAATGAAAATATAATAATTTATAATTGCGATACATTTATTGCATTTCTTCAAACTTTACGTGTTCTTACCACCGATGCCTACACCTATAGGCACATATTGGCTAAAAGAAAAAAAGAAAGAAAGCTAAAAACAATCAACATATACACAAAGGGGTGGGCGCTGATGTTATAGTATAAAATTATATACATGTAGACATTAGGGAGAAGAGAGGAGACCATTGCAGCCAACTGTCAAATATAAAAAACGTAGATGAAAAATTTTTATAATATCTAAAAAATGTTTTAAATAAATTTCTATCAGTAAAAAAAGATAAATATTTTGGTTCTACATGCATACGTAATTCTGTAGTAAAGTTTTGTCGCAAGATTCTTATGCGAGATAGCTTCAAGTATGCTGAATGCTCGCGTGATTATTCTTATGATAAGATTGCATTTAACTTTTGTCTCTCTGAAGTAATCTTAGCGCAAATCTGCTGCAAGATTTTCACATAAAACTGCTTTGATTTTGCTGCACATTTGCGTGTTTATTCTCATCATTAAATTATACTTAACTTTTGTCATATTTATGTAATTCTGGGGTAAAGTGCTGCTGCAAGATTTTTAAGGAAAACTGTTTCGATTCTGCTGCAAGTTTACGTGTTTATTTTCGTAACATAATTGCACTTAACTTGTGTCATTCTTATGTAATTATGGGGTAAAGTGCTGCTGCAAGATTCTTACGGAAGACTGCTTCGATTCTGCTGCAAGTTTACATGTTTCTTCTCGTCATATAATTGTACTTAACTTTTGTCATTCTTATGTAAATCTGAGGTAAAGTGCTGCTGCAAGTTTCTGATGCAAGACTGTTTCGATTCTGTTATATGCTTGTGTACTTATTACGATTCGCAGAACAGCACTTGACCATTTTCAATTCTTACGTAATTGTGCTGCAAAACTTTGTCGGGAATTATTTACTCAATTTTGTTGCTAGTCTCTGTAATAAGTTTTTTCCGCAAGTTTACTGCAAAATATCTTCAAGATTCTGCGCATTCTCTCCGTTCCGTAGATTGCACTTCCTCTCTGCCAGAAACGTGTAATTCTGTTGCACTTACCTGCTGTTATTTTTTTCCATAAAAAACCCTATGAAATGCGGAAACAGACAGCACATGTTCTGCTGCAGTTTTTTGATTTTCAAGAAAATTGCAGCAAAATTGCGTTGACCATGTTACCAGGGAAACTATATATGAAATCTAAAACTTAAAAATTATTAATAACTAATTATAATCTTAAAATCTAATTATTTTAAATAAACGGAGGGCAGATCAGCATGTATCATTTCACGCCAGAGTTTGCTCGATGCAGTTTTGGTCTAGTTCGTATTGTACGCGCCTTTCCTTTTGGGTGCGCGAGTTCAAATCTCGGTCAGGACCACTTTTTCTTTTTTAATTTTTTTATTGTTTTAACATTTTTTATTCCTTTTTTTATTTATAAATTTCAAATTTTCAATTTTTTTCAAATAAAAAATTTTTTGAAATAAATTATTTTTTATACGTAGCAATTAAAACTAATCATAAATAAATAATAGTGATGATTATTTTATAATATTATAGTTTAATTTATTGATGATAGATTTTATAAAATTTACATAATAACTAAATTAAATTATCCTTTTGATTTTCCGCGTAAAAAAAAATTCGTATTGTCAAGATATTGGTGAAACAATATTCAATATTTCGCATTTATTTAAAAATCTATTGGCAAAATTTTTTTAATATTTCACCATCAATCCCTTGGGCCAAAACACACATTATTCCCGCATATTGGAAATAAATTGAATATTGCTGATATATAGGATATTGCTATATTAATATGTATAATGATAAATAATTTCAAATAAACAATCAAAGTTTTACCACATTTAATTGAAAAATTTTTAACTTTTTTAAATTTCATATCTATAAGGTATACAATATGGGTTTAAAATTTAACGTTATTTCATAAAAACCTTTTTATTTATTTTCTATCATATTGGCAGGTTCTATAATGTAACAGGCATCACAATCTACCATTCTTATATAAAAACAAACATATTGTAACGTTTTAATATTAATAGCTTGTAATGTGGGAATTTGTTCCCTATCCCACAGTTACTATAATTTCAACTCTGCAGTGTAACCTCTGAATAAGTATCAATTTAATTATTACTTTCTTTGACTTTACTCTGAATATAAACTATGAATTTATTAGTAATCAACTATCTCGGGTGGATTCTAATCGGGTCTTTGTAGGGAACAATGACGAAACCACCGATGTAAACCAGCAACAAACAATTTGGATATTTTATAACAACACAATGTTAATAAACATTTAAATAACACTGTTAAGTAAAATACAAGAAAGAAGTAATTTTCCCTCTATATTTATATAAGTAAATTTAACATCTTAATTACCCGACAATTTTTCGAAATTGTGTAAAGTGTAAGAAATTTGTGTGACTAAAAACTCTGGCTCGACTTAATAAACTTTTCGATCAATTATAATTAAATAAAATCAAATTGAACACGTGAAGTTAATATTAAGTTTAATAATGGCGGCTAAACCGACGCTAACTATGACGAGCAAAACGGCGACGCGCACTGACTCTAAGTTTTCACTTAATTAATATGTAAGATGGAGGACTCACCTTAATGATCAAAGCGTTACTCTCCAAAAATACAAAAACTCCAAAATTCAAAATCTCCAACCCGAATTTTCCTTTGCTCTTTTAAACAAACTTCTCATTTCTCTCGAAAAATGCAAAAATTGGCAAAATGGCAGGTGGTAAAATGGCACGATGGTAGTGTAGTCTCTCTAATGAATCTCAAACCAGATAAAGTGGAGTCAAAACTCAAATAATGGCTCAGCGAGCAGCACAAGAAAAAATCCAACAAGTGTAACAACCAAGATCCAATAGAGAAGTGTGTTGACGGAGCGTCTTTTCTCAAAGTCCTTCCTCTTCATCCCTTCTTTAATCGATTACATCATAAATAGAATAATGGTTGATTGGTTATTAATCCTTTCCGTAATTGTTATTTGTCAATTACAAAGGATGTTGACTTATAACCAATCAACACCTTTCTTTTTAGTGGCTTCTTTGATCTTAGTGCCCTTTATATCTCGCGTGCTCCATTTAAATTTATATTAAGAATGCTCCATATACTAAGTCTTGATAATTCTGCATGCAATTGTATTACTATCTCTCTCCAGCGCTCGATTTCTCCTATCTTCTGTCACTCTCGCTCTCGATTTCACGTATCTCCATATAAAAGACTTACACTGCTTGATATTCTTACAATTGCCCATGTATGATATTTATTCTACTGCTATTTCTACAATTACCCATGTATGTATGAGCCTGATGTATAAGCTATAGCTGTCTCTCCTTTTTCGCTGATCCTTTACTCTTCTTACACATGACTCGATTTCTGTCTCGAGTCGGTCACTTACCGACGCTTCCTCTTTACTCTCGAGCATGTGTTACTAATGTTCCACGTCGTTTCCTGGTTTCGCTCGTCATCGCGTACCGCGAGTGTATTGTGCGTATATACCTATACACCGGTGTGTGTGTGTGTGTGTGTGTGTGTGAGTGTAAGTGTACAGGTGACAGTGCCGCGGTGTGCACGTCGTCATCAAGAACATAAGATGGCGACGCACAAGAGCACTATCACAGGTTATATTGACATGTGTATTCTCTTCTGTTTATGTGTTGCGTGCACTAGTGTTATGACGTTACAGCCTTCACCGTAGCTCAACTCCTAGTGCACTATGAAAAACTGATGGTGACTGTGGTTTTTCTTTCACCACGTGTTCTGATTTGAGGTTAGGTTCCCCTTTCTCTACCGGTAAGTCGTCTGCTTTCAGTAATTCTCATGTTCCTCAAAACAAACAAAAATACAACTGATTAATTTATTTAATTAAGTTAATTAATAATCAGTTCAGTAAGTGCATCTCGGCTCATATAAGCTTTAACAGAATCACTTTTTTCTACAATTTGATGTATAAATTTTATATTAGTATTTCTAATATTTACCTTAAAAGGAATGATTGTAATACAATTGCTTTTTTTACAATTGCTTTGTACATGGGCGCACAGTTATAATTAGTTTTGCAGTTACATGACATTTTTATAAAAAATTTTATTTCTCCAAAATATTTTTTTTTTCTGTTACATATTTTACATAAAAAGATTTTGTTGTAATATTTTTGCATAAAGTAGATGTGTATAATACATTATCTTTTAATAATTTTTTACAATATAAATGTTTTAATTGGCAACGTTTCTAATCATAGCGCTTATCTTGTTTGGAAATTTTTTTAACAGAATAAGTATATCTACAATTTTAATAGATCCTGAAATAGAAATATATTTTCTCTTTTTAGTATTTGACAAAATCTGATTGCAATAAGATGTAGTAAAACTATTTAATATGCATGATTCACTCCTTAGCACTCCTAAATTCATATTCAAAGATACACCTGCATATATTTGTGAATGAGCTGAATTGCTGCTGTAAACTTAGGCAGACAGTTTTCCTAAGGAAAACATTACATAGTCCAAAGAGGACCACTACGCCTTACGATCTCTGGGAAATTTCTGACGTGATGTTCATTAGCTGACATATGTTCCATACCGTAAAAGATTTCGAACCTTGAAACAAATTCTGTTAATGAAACTTCGGCTAAATCAACCATTTCACCTTTGACTATAGTTTAACAAAGAATATAGATCGATATAACTATTAATTTATAATGGTTGAAATATGTAACTGGTAATATGTCTTGCAAAATTGGCAAGGAATAGTTAAAAAAAAAACAATTTTCAAATTCTGAAGCTTTCCAGTTAACTAACTAGGAGAGTGCCACATCTTTGGATCATGGATTTTGCTCAAACTTCGGGATATGTTTTCAGATGACAAAATATGTAAAAGCTAAGGTTATATTACACAAACGCTCAATATTTCCCAAGATACAGGCAATTAAAGAAAATCATTAAAAAAGTTACAAGATTTTCAAACACTTATAGCTCTTAAGTATCGATAGCTATAAGCTTAAAACTTTTTAAATTAAAGCTGAGCTCAAATCCTTCCGAAATAGCACCTATAGCATATCAAAATATTATTTTTTCCTAAAGTTATAGCGAAATAAAGATTGTACTTAATTTCAGCATTTATTATTAATTAATGTTTTAAAAAGAAAATTCAGGCACAATCTTTATTACGTTATAACTTTGGAAAAAAATAATATTTGGATATGCTATAGGTGCTATTTCGAAAGGATTGGAGCACAGCTTTAATTTAAAAAAGTTTTAAGCTCATAGCTATCGATACTTAAGAGCTATAAGTGTTTGAAAATCTAGTAACTTTTTTAGTGATTCTTTAATTGCCTGTATCTAGAGAAATATTGAGTGTTTGTGACTATAACTTCAGCTTTCTCCATATTTTGTCATCTGAAAACTTACCCCGACGTTTGAGTAAAATATGTGATCCGGAGATGTGGCACTCTCCTAGTAAGTTTACAGTGATTGAACGCGGACGTCTTTGAATAAATTCTGGTGGTTGGAGTGCTTTTAATCGGCCGTCAATAACATCAACAAACTGTACGATGGAAAAATCTTTTTTGTCAAACTCTGGATCAAGTTATAGTTCGATTAATTTTTTTGAAACTCCTTCAAAGATATTATGCATAACATCATTTGCATAGTCCAGGGGCAAATTACATGAGTCGTGGCCGACCGAGGTCCTCGATTCTACCCAGGTTCTTTTTTATATGTTTCGACCTGCTGATTCCGAATTTTTTGGGTAGAAAGTCTGAAAATGGCGTATTTAATAATTATTAACAATTTTTATAAACAAATTATAAAAATGCGTTTTTTCTAGAAAAAAACAAATTTTATTATACTTTTTAGGTCATTTTGAACAAAAAAGGTTCATATGAACATATTGCTAAAATGCACTGAATCGACAGAAAAAAATCGCAAAGTTTAAAAAAACGCGATTTATCATCTGTATATTATAAATATTGCCTTTTTCGTAATACAAAGAATACAAAATTATCATAGTTCTGATGCGATCCGTAGTTGGATGATTGACCTTATATTCAATTTTATTTTTAAAAATTTTATTTCATATTTAATTGTTTATTGTTATAAAAGTCAAGACATATAGTCTTGAGTAACGACTTTCTACACCACCTTACATTTCAAACTAGTTATTATGATGAATTGCATTCATATATTTAATTTGATTGTATAAATTTTTTAATATTTAAATATAGATTATTTTTCCACCAAAACTTTTATCATTACGACAAACATCCTTTAATGTTTTGTCTACAATTTCTAAAGCTTTTTTGGGAATCATTGATGCTTCGTCCCATATAATTATATCTGTTTGTCTTAATTTTTTTTTATCTAAATTAAATTATAAAAATGCACTTTCAATGTTATTTAAATCTAAAGGTAATCCGAAAGTTAAATGACTTGTTAAACCTTTAGGTAATAAAATTGAAGCTCATTTAATTGTTTATACATTTTATTAAATTTTTTTCTACGAAAATCTATAGTTTCATTATTAATTTCTTAATTTTCTTCAACATACGTTTTACTTGGTTCTGGTAAACCAAAATTTTCACATGATATATCTTCTAAATTTGATATTTCATTAGTATGTGATAAAGCTTTATTTTCTTTGTTTTCTTTAAAATCTTCTGTAAAAAATTTTTTATATTTGTCCCAAATAATTTTACCTTGAATATTTTCACATAATAAAAAACATGCAAAAAATTTACGTCATTGTATTGGTAACATAACTTGACATGCTTCTTCAAAAATATAATAGATTTGATTTTCATGTTCAATTAAATTCATTGCTAAAGCTGTTTCTTTATAAGTATTATAAGTTATATTTTCATGAGTTCGTAAATTGATATAAGATGTTGCACCTTTTATTTTGTTTGATATTAATTTAAAAAAAAAACGTTCACTATCTTTTTGAGATACTACATTTTATCTACCAATAGCTATGCGTTTTCTATTCTTTGATCGTTTTATCCAAGATTTCGTATTATGATTGAAAATATAATATTGTGGTATATTAACATATTTGATTTTTTTAGAAAAATCATCTTTTTTATTTAAATTGAACCATGCAGTTGATGTTGTTTGTTATTTATTTAATGCTGAATGTATATCATTTTCATCGAAAATTATTCTTTGTTGATTTTTTGTATGAATGCTTAATCTTATTATGGAATGACTCCTACCGCATAATGGTAATTCTTGTAATCTCCATGCTGCTTCCATCGGGCTTAAATATCTACCATCTATAAATTGAGTTATTTCATCATAGACATCATCTTTATTATTTTCTTCAATTTTACTTTGCTTTATCTTACAATATGCCTCATTTACTCCTTTATAAATACAATCATAAATATATTTAATACTTTGTATTGATACACAAGGTTCAGTATTAATATGAGCAGTATATTCATGTTAAAACTCTCCTCCATTATGAATGAATTAAAAATTAGAACAATCTCTGGGAGAGAAGGCCAAAGAAAAAACAAATATTTAAAAACTTTCGTTGCAACGTTTCGCCAACAGTTTTGTTGGCCTCTTCAGGCACCTTTTATTAAAAAAAAAAAAAAAAAAAAAAACAAATTCAATCAATAAATAGTACAATAAATTACAACACACAAACTTCTTACAAAAGCATACTCACATAGAAAATAATACAAACAATAATTTATACGAGCAAAGCTCGATTGTCAATGTTTAAAGTATAATTTTCGCAGTCTATTTATACTGTGGTTTTCCACCGTTACATATATGTTTATATATTGCTGGTAAGTATTTAATATCAGTTTTCAAATTAATCGTATTATTAACATTTTGAATGTAAAACATTTCGGACATTCTACGCTTTTTAAAATTACTTTCTCTATCTAAAATTACCGCATTATTCCAATCAAGTTCATGAGAATATTTTTCCATATGTTCAGAGACGACAGTGCATTTATTTTTAACATTTTTATGTTCATTTAGACGTTGTTTTAACGAACGTTTTGATTCACCTACATAGCAAGCAGAACAGTCTTTACAATTAAATTTATAGACTATTCCGGTTGTATCTTCCTTCTTTAGCGAATCTTTACCTAGTTTAATAACACAATTCAATTTTTTATTAATCTTAGGTCTAACATTGATATTAAATTTTTTAGCGAACTTTTACATTGATTATAAAACCTTGGAACGAGAGGAATAGATATCGTACATACATTAATATTATTGTTTACATTTTTGTTTTTATTATTTTATTTTATTTTTATTTTATTTTATTTTTATTAACGGCAAAAACTCCCTTTTAAATAGATATACATTTTTCATGTGCGCAGTAAACATTGCATAGATAATTCTGAATACAAAGAAAATAATACATGGTTTTATAATCTAAGGCAAAATAAAATAAAGAAATCTTTACAATATAAAGAAAGAGTAACTGAATAATGTATACAATTCACTCCAATTCACAAAATTACTGAATAAACCCTAATCTAATGTTACTTTTAAATAAAGAGATCGAATTACATTCAAAATTACAGAATCTAGAGTAACTATTAGCTAATCTACACAATCTATTCAGTATATAGAACTTATCAATAGAATAATCCAAAGAATTAATATAAAAAATAATATTATTGGTATTTCTAATATTCACTAAAGGTCTATAAAAGTTCAAACTGTTTAAAAGTAAATCACAATCACTATAACCATTTATTAACTTATATAGACACAGCAAATCAGCTTTCATTCTTGAACATTCTAATGTTGGTAGTCCAACTTCCTTCCTAATATTTGCATAGTCATGATTGTATCGATCCATACCATTACCAGTTTTGAATGATAAGAAACGTAAGAAATTGTTTTGCACCTTTTCCAATTCATAAATTTGTTTTTGTTTATATGGTGCCCACACAATTGAACAGTACATAAGAACTGATTTGACATAGGCGTTGTACAATGTTATACACGTTTTCGGACTAATAAAATCAATGCACCTCCTTTTAATGAGAAATAACAATCTTCTAGTTTTACTCACAACTCTTTCAATGTGCATGTCGAATGAAAAGGTTTCTCTGAAAGATTACTCCAAGGTCCTTAATACACTCAACATTTTCTAACTTCATTCCATCCAAATAAAAATCCCAGTTGAGTACATTAAAAACAGAAAAAGCTAAAGCTTTGCATTTATCAACATTAAATTTCAGACCATTTCTTGTTATCCATTCATTTATCCTATCAAGATCACATTGTAATCTTAGCAAGTCTGTGATATTCCATACCTCAGTGTATATTTTCATGTCATCCATATATAGCATCACCTTTGAGGATCGAATCACAGTAACAATATCATTAATAAATACTATAAATAAAAGGGAAGACATTTTTGATCCTTGAGGAACGCCTGACAGCATTTTAATCATAAATGATTTGAATGTACCAATCTTAACAATCTGCTTTCTATCATAAAGATATGATTTAAACCAATCCAATAGTTTGCCACCAATTCCATATTTACTCAATTTACTTAAGAGTAGATTATGATTCACCTTATCAAAGGCTTTGGTTAGATCAGTATATATAGCTTGAACATAAGCTTTATTATTTAGAGCAAGAACAACATCATGGTTAAAAGAAGTGAGATTAGTGACAACCGGTCTACCTCTTATACTGCCATGTTGTCTATCAATGATGAAATCTTTCAAGTGTTCATATACTTCATTGTAAATGACATTGTCAAATATTTTAGCAAAGACATTGGTAATAGAGATTGGTCTGTAGTTACCAACATCAGATGTGTCACCAGCCTTGTATACAGGAACAATAAATGATTTTTTCCATGCATCAGGATAAATACCTTGTGCTAAGGATAGATTAATAATATGTAAAAGCGGTTTTACTATGACCAAACAACAACACTTTACAAACTTTGGATTTATCAAATCAGGTCCAGCAGAACAATCAATTTTAATATCACATATAGCTTTTTCAACATCCTTTTCAGTAAATTGCATATGAGTTAACACTGATAAGTCAGACGATGGTATTACAGAAACATCAGTTAGACTCAATTCTTCATACACTTTTCCAAAATGACTGGCAAAAGCATTAGCAATACCATGCCCATCATTAACTAGGTTTCCTTCAAATACCATTTCAGCGGGAATCTCTTTTTTATTAGAATCACCAACAAATTTCCAAAAACTTTTAGGATCATTACATAATCCATCTTCAATATTTTTAGTATAATTAATATAATTTACCTTAGTTAATCTCTTACAAACTGCTCTCCACCTCTTATACTCTATAATTAAATCAGTATCGACAGAAGGAAATGATTTAATTTTTTTATGTAAAATTTTCTTATATTTAATGGCTTCAATTAGTTCATGTGAAAACCATCTTGGGTAGGAATAAACGTGACTAGATTTCTTGTTTATTTTTGGTGAATGTTTTTTGATTATCTTAAATATAGTTTCATAGAAATCAATCATGTATTTATTTAAATCTGGCTGGTTATTAGCTAGTTCATCCCAATCTATATTAGATAATTCTACCTTAACCAACTCAAAGTTAGTTTTTCTATAATCAAATTCATAGGATTCAAATGGCAACTTGTATGTTTATATCAATTGCACCATGATATTCATCTATCTTAGATAATGGGTCAATAGAGCATTGACATGTACTATCTACAGAAGATACAAAAAAGAGATCCAATGTATTATTAGATTTATTCTTGTAAGTATTTAGTTGTTTAACCCCAAACATGTTAACAAATGAACATAAGTTACTAGCAATTTCTCTCTTCATAACTGAATCATTATGGCCAGATAAGTAAATGAGTTTATCTGTATCATCAAATAGCCAAGAATATCCAGGAATATTAAAATCTCCAAGGATACATATATCAGTGAAATTGTCTCCTTTATAAACATCTTCAATTACCTTGTTATGTTCTTTGTAGTTATCAATAGTGGAGGTAGGTGATAGGTATGTCAAGCTAATGAGGAATTTCCTAGATCCATACAGCAAAGAAACACATAATTGTTCATAACCTATGTCCACTTTACAGTGAATTTTAGATATAATAGATTTATTAATCAACAAAATAACTCCACCACCTTTATTTTTACCAGAGTATATACAATTTCGATCGCATCTATAGATCTCATAGTTCTGAAGGTTAAACAACATATTATCAACGTTATGATCAAGCCAAGTTTCAGTTAAGGCAATAACATCATAGCTAACAGATGCAGAAGAAACACTAAAACACAATTGATTCAGCTTAGAATAACTTTTTATACCTCTAACATTTTGGTAGTAAACACTCAACAAATTATTGTCACAAGCCAGACCATCCTCTGTATTTTTACATCATTGTGACAAGTTATTACTATTATCATGAATGTTTTGACTACTATGCAGTTTTTCATTATCCACCATAACAATAGTCGGGATACCTTTCACATATTTAAGTTTTAAATTACTCTCCCCACTATCTAATCGTTTTCTTAAATTCTCTTTAACAATCTTGTATAATCTATTCTGATTGGCAGTATTGTCATTATTAATGTAGATGGTATAACCAATCTTTTGTGAAAGAGTTTTAGAGTTCTTTAGAACCCAAGCAACGTATAAACTATTCTCAAACATAACCTTTAACGGTCTATTATTTCCAATAGTAAATTTGCCACATCTGACAAATGTAAACTCATTAAAGTTGAATGTAGCATCAGCAAAAATTTTTTTCAATGTATCAAAGTCTTGTGCTCTATTATCACTATCCTCCAGCTGAAAAATCATAATATTATTCTTCCTATTATCTCTTTCTCTCATTTCATGAATAATATTCTCTTGAATAATTAATGTATTATCTGGATTATCTAAGTAATTCTTGATACTATTTTCTATAACAGGTAAAAAAGATTTTTTCATTTCTTCACATAGAAACATTTTTAGCTCTTCTTGCATTTTTTCCAATCTAGCTTTTAATATGCTATTCAAGTTATATGTATAATCACAGCATTTTCTGATAGCACCATTCTGCATAATTCCCACTTTGTTACCACATGATGGGTGGTATGGCATATCACATTTTTTACATAAAACACTTTCTGCTGCTATATCCTTACTACAATAGTAGCAAGACACTTTCTGTTGTGTATGAGGAGCCATTTTAGGTTAGAAAGTTAAATCTCTTAATATCAACGAAATCGTTCACAAACAGTAGGAAATTTATATTATGAATCAGCCACAAGTAGATAATCTATGCAATAGTAGCTTTATTAAATTGATTTCCAAATAGCTATATAATAGAAATAAAATTGTATAACAGATAACAGTTATAGCCAATGCTGCAATGTTGACGCATGCGCACGCACTGCGTCAACATTACAGCATTGGCTATAACTGTTATTGATATTAAAATTGATTTTCCTTGTTCTATTGTTAATACACGAGTCAATGAACTCATGGGGATGGTTATTTAAGTATAATAATTTTCTAACATATGTCAAGTTCTTGTTATGAAAGCATGGATCTGATAAAATTAAAGCGCGATCGACTAAATTATAAATAATATTTCTTTTCAAATGCAATGAATGATACGATTTAAAATTCAGAATACGAGTAGAATTCGTGGGTTTTTGATACCAATCAGTAATAATAAAATTATTTTTATTAATTAATGTCATGTCTAAGAAATTTAATTTTTTGTTTTCTTCTAACTCATATGTGAACTTCAATCTCTCATTATATTTATTAAAAATATTTAAAACTGTAGCTACATCTTTTTTATGGATACAAGTAATCGCGTCATCAACGTATCTATAATAAAAAATAGGTGTAATTTCATGAGAATCACGGAGTATCCTCCAACATTCAACTTCTAAGTCGTCCATAACTAAATCAGCAAAAAGAGGAGAAATAGGCGAGCCCATCGATGTACCAAAGATTTGTTTGTAAATATTTCCATCAAATTAAAAATATGTATTATCAAATAAAAACTTAGTTATGCCAATGACATCGTTAAAATGAATATGAGAGTTAAAAATTTGAGAAGCGCGTTTTTCCAAACTTTTAAGAACAAGATCACATGGTTCGTTAGTAAATAGTTCAGTAGCATCTAAAGACATAAGTATGTAGTCATCCGGAATCTGTACATTATAAATTGAATTTATGAGAGAAAAGCTATTGTCGATATGCGATTTTGGTTTCTTAATATGTAATTTAAGATTATCATAAAGCACTTTTGATAGATTATGAACAGGACTATTAATAGTAGATATTATAGGTCTAAGCGGAACATCGGTTTCGTGAATCTTAGGTAAACCATAAGCTCTAGGTAAAATAGTATCTGTTTGTGTTAAATAATACTGATAGCCCGATGCATTAACATTATTAACCATTTTTAAACGATCGTAAACCTCTCTTTGTAAACGAACTAACGGATTCTTTTTTACAATTTTATAAGTATTTTTATCGGACAATAAATCATTCATTTTAGTTTTATAATCATCTAAATCAATACAAACCGTTAAACTACCTTTGTCAGCTCTTGTAAACAATAACTTCTGAGAATTATCATTTATAAATTTTTTAGTTATCTCAAGATCTTTTTTGAACTTTTTCTCTTCATATGACATAGGTATATTATTTTTTAAGTTATAATTAATATTTTGAACAACAACTGATCTGATATTATTCTTAAATGTTTCATCTATATTGTCTATATTATCCAAATTCAACTCTATATCTTTCACGATATCAATTACATCTTGTTTGTTTAACATAGATTTACAATTAAAATTAGGACCTAAAGATGTGATATTAATCACTTCATCAGGCAATTCAAAATTAGAAAGGTTTTTAACCCAACCTTGGTTTCCAACATTATTTAAAGGTTTATATTTTTTATCATAGAGATCGTCAAATTTTCTATTCAATAATGAAACTTTACGATTAAAAATATTTAAGCTACTTTTTTCGATCAAAGCGTAAAATTTATCTAAAATACAAACATCAATTTTAAATGAAGCTATTTTATATCTCAATGCATTTAATCTCCTTTGTAAACAAGCAATGTGCGTATAAATATCTTGCGAAATCAACTTAACGATTTTTCGAGAAAACCTTTTACTAATATTCGAAATTCGCATGTGAGCAAACTTACTGTAAAAACTAAGGCTTCTTGATGATTCAGCTACTTGAGATACGTGTTTTGGAGACAGATCAAAGTATTTACAATTACTGATGAAAAGGCGATGTGCATTGGCCAAAGATAAGCCATGTCTCAATCTTGGCCACGTCTTCAACAGCCGAGCAGTATATTTTGCTAATAAAAAACTGTTGTAAAGAATTACCATTGAATTATTAACTTGTATAATTTTCTTTGTATTTTTAAGATTATAGATATGATTCTCACAAATATCATTTTTTCGTTTATACTGTGGATATTTATTTTCTTCAATTTTGGTACATTCATAAATGGTTTAGGAAAATTTTTTTTACATATATTTTTATTTTTATTATAACAGGGAGATTTATCAGTATGTGGTCCGTGTAGCATATGTTTAAGTTCTAATTTTTGTAAATATGTATTTTCTGATGAAGGTATTTCAGCTGAAATATATTTATCAACAGATTATTTTTTTTCAGATATATCATGTGATTTATAAATATGATTAATTTTTCTCCATGTAAATGTTTTAACAATAAGTTTTAATTTATTGATTAGCAATATAAACAACAAATTTTTTTTTAATCTATTAATAATTTTATATAATATTAATGAATAAATATTAAAGTATCGTACAATAAAATTTTATTATTAAAAATATAATTTCGTTTTTCATTAGATATACCACATTATATTAATTAACATATAATAATGCATGAAAGTTTTAAACTGTATCATTCTATGAGTGGGGGGGCCAGTGGGAGTGATGCGGGGGGCATACGGAAGGGCGTGGGGTGGTACGGGGGGTCGTGGGGGAATATAGAGAGAGTGAGTGATTACAAAATATCGTAGAATTACAAACAATTTTACGTTATTTTGTGGGGGGTCCTTAAAAAAACATTGCTAGAGGAGATTGGGGGAACCTGGGGGGAGTGGGGGAAAGGGGGGACATGGGGGGGGCTGCTGAAACTGAATTTTTCAATATAACCATATAATATGGGAAGATATATGTTTGTGTATATGTGTGTATATGTATGTGTGCATGTGAATGTGCGTATATATATATTTGTAGGTGCACGTGTATATATATATATATATATATATATATATATATGTCACAATTATGCAGAAGATATTCTCAGGAGAAAAAAGTTTTAATTTTTCACTTTTAAATAATTGTAATTACGGAGTGACTGAGACGGAGAGACGATGACGGAGACGGATATTGTTATTAAATTAAATTAATTTCAATTCACAATTCGTAAATGATTTGTGATTTCAATTTATTTCCATTCACAATTAATAAATAATTTGTCATTTTAATTTATTTTAATTCACAATTCACATACAGTACCGCTCAAAAATTCGGAAATAAATTTTTTTTTTAACACAAATTCTAACCGTGATATCTCAGAAGCGCTTTAATCAATTTAAAAAATTCAAACGACGTTTTAAAGATCAGACAAAATACTATCTTTTTATGAGCTGTAGAATTTTATAGCTATAGCTCCTACTTTCATAATATGTTAACTTAAATGGTAAGTATTGTCATTTTAAATATTTTTTACAACTTTTTTTATTAGATTTTGAAGAAAATCTACTGTCTCATAAAAGGTAATTTTAATATTTTATAAAAAAGAAAGTGATAAAAAATAAAATAAAAGAATATTTTTGAGAAGTAGATGTTGATAAATAGTAATAAATTTTTTATTATTTTCGGGAATATTTTATTAAATAAAAAGTGCGTATTTTTTTCAATAAACAATTGTTTAAAATTCTAATTGAAATTTTCAATATAAATTTAACCGCTTAATAGAAAGATTTGAATCTTAGACAAATTTAAACTCGTAAACAGGATATTTAATTAAATGTATTTATCCATTCTACATATTAATTGTATATAGTCAGATTTCAGAGAGAAGTGTCTGATAGTTACATATAGGCCTTGCGCTTAGCAATTCTTATAAAGCAATATTTTGTTTACAAAGTTACAGATTGACATTATTCTAACATAGTTTAAAACAATATTAGAAGACATTCTTATATTCTTAAAAGAAATTGCCTTAACGTATAATTAATTATATTTGGTAAGCAATTTATATATTTTTTAAGTATTTAAAATAGATTATACATACACACACACACACACACACACACACACACACACATTAATTACATGCACTATATATATATATATATATATATATATATATATATATATATATATATATATATGTAGTGCATGTAATTAATTTTACTGAATCACTTCTTTGTTATTTTATCATCACGAAGGTAAATTAAATATCTATTATTTTTATGATACATTTTATAATATGACACACAAACATTAACATTTATTTCTAGCTCTGGTATATTTTTTCTTACATAAAATTATGGAGAAAGTCGTGTCAATTCAATCTAACACCGAATTTTGCCAAAATTGTGATTTTTTCAAATTTGAAGGTTTTTTCTTTTAAGAAAATTTATTATTATTCAAACTTATTAAGAGGACGCTGGATCTCTCTATCTTTTTCTAATTAAAAAATGTAAATTTTTGGGAAAACTAGTTATTATTGATAAAAATTAAGGGTTGTCCACAACTTCTATAGTGAAAAACAATATTTTGTCTGATGAGAGCAAATTAATTTTATTGCTTTTTTTTTAAGTAAAGTTTGACATACTTAAATAACGTATTCTCTAGCTTAATTTAGGATTTTGTAAGTATGTCAAACTTTACTTGAAAAAAAAGCAACAAAATTAATTTGCTCTCATCAGACAAAATATTGTTTTTCACTATAGAAGTTGCGGACAACCCTTAATTTCTATCAATAATAACTAGTTTTCCCAAAAATTTACATTTTTCAATTAGAAAAGGATAGAGAGATACAGCGTCCCCTTAATACAATTAATTTACGTCTATGTATAAAAATTTAGTCAATGTTCAATCAAATTTGTTCTAAAAAAAATGTATTTCCAAATAGTTTGTTTGGTATTTTCATGAAATCGTTTATTATATAAAATAAAATGAATAGTGTGCGTAAATAGTATACTATATAAATAGCAAAACTGTGTTATGACAAATCAATTTAATTAAAATTATTTATGTGCACGTAATTTAAAACATTTATAATACTTAAGTGGTGTCCTCATACTGTCACAGAGATCTACCTTATCTACATTTAAATTATGCATTTTAATAAAAATTTAACTATTTTTGACTAAAATCCATAGAAGAGACACATTCTTAACATTCTAAAGAATTTATTGCAACGTTAAAAGACAGAATAAAAGTGAAAATGACGACAAAAACTGCATAATACGATTATTCATAACTACATTGAAAAGTTAATCGTATTAAGCAGTTTTCTCCTTTATTTTTACCCTTATATTGTCTTTTAACGTTGCATTGAATTCTTTGGCATGTTAAGAATGTGTCTCTTCTACGAATTTCAGTCATGAATAGTTAAATTTTTATTAAAATTCATAATTTAAATGTAGATAAAGTAGAACTCTATGTCGATATGAGGATTTCCCTTAATTGCTAATTTTATATCTTCTATATATATATATATATATATATATATATATATATAATCTAATATATATATAATAATATATAATATATAATATAATATATTATTATATAATATATATAATAATATATATATAATCTTCTATATATATATATATATATCTCCCTATATTATATAGTTATATAAAAAAAACCTCCTCTCCTACCCCTTATTATTCCTCTCCCTATTTTGTATGCTTAAAACATCACAATCCGCCCCTCAAAATAACGTAAAAATCTGTCTAGAGATGATTTTTTTTGAAAAAAAAAAAGAATCACTACCCAAGTCACCCCTCTACTACCCAAGTCACTCCTTTTGTTACCCCTCGTACGTCACTCATCCCCCCCCTCAGATAATTTAGCTAAATTTACCTTCTTTTACCAATGTATTTGTTACTCATTCTCTATACCACTACTATCATCCTTCCCACTACTACCCCATCACTACTGCTCCTCATTTTTTTTCTCTCCTCTTCAAAAATCACAAATCACCCCTCAAAATAACATAAAAATGTCTCTTGAAATGTCTTTTTTTTTTAAAAAAAAGATTCCCCCCTCTACCCCAGTCACCCCTCTACTACCCAAGTCACTTGTCACTCCACAAGTAATCCCTCACTCCATAAATCACCCCTTCGCTCCACAAGTCACCCCTCATAACCCCTCATGCCCCTAATACACTCTTCATAAAACAATTATAAACCATTAAGAAAAAAATTTTTTAATTTTATATTTATGAAATACTTGCTTAAGGCTATATAATGGAATATATATTTAATACATAGTTAACAATATTATAGACTGTTGATATAATTATTTTTTAACCATCAACTAATACCTACATTCCTTAGACAACTTTCCACACCACCTATGTTGAGACAAAAAAAAATAAGAAACTTCTACTTCCAACATTTAAGCTTACTTTTTTTCGTGTCCAAGCTGTACTTGCCTAAAAGTAAAGTACATTTTATTTTGTGCTCATTGTCTTGGTCAGAAAAACTTATCAAAAAATTTCCTGCGTCTAAAAGATTTTTCTTTCAGGTTAGCTTGAATTTGTTTTCTTGTTTTTGTCTTGAGTTGATCTTGTGAAAGTCTTAAGTAGAAGTTTTTATTTTTTTTATCAGTATAACGAGGTATTGTCAATAGCGCGTTGGGTTTTTTTTGGTTATAAAGAAAAATTAAATATTTAAAGTCGTACCCTTCGTCAGTAGCCCTACATAACCACTTTTAAAATAATTTAAATTAAAAAAATTTTTTCACATTTCTTTAAATGTCAAAAGTAAAACTGTTATTGTAAATTTACATAAATTAAAAAGATTAAAATTATAATAATCATTAATTCATTTATTTATGAAAAAGTAAAAATGAAAATTATATTGTTAATGTAAAATTTTATCTTTTAAACTCTTTATATAAGTAAATAAAGTTATATAATTTTTATTTTATTTATCTTTAATATTTTCAATATTTTAAGGAATATATTTTTATCCTTTTTCGTTTGTTTATATTCAATCATTTATAATATAAATTATATAACAAATTATAAATTTTTTATATAAAGAGTGTGATATTAATTTTTTAATATTTAAATAAATAATTTAATTAAATTCAATTCTTTAAAAAACGATTCTATATAAATTTATAATATATTTTTAATATATTTATTTTAAAATTATAACTATACACCGAGAGACTTTTGCACCATAAAAGATAGTGCGTTTTAGAAACGCACTACAAGGTGGCGCGCATGCACAATATTTTTGGAATATGCAAGATAAATATCGATGCGGCGCCACCTTGCGCTGTGTTTTACGATTAATGCACGAAAAAAAGTGATGCATGCATTATAAAATGTAAGGCAATACATATGATTTACGTAGCAGAAGGCATCATTTTTTCTAGTAAGAGCGCGCATCAAGTTTATTGAGGCAAAAGTCTCTCCGTGTAGTTATTATGATTTTCTTACCTATTTTATTGTTTCCAATATATATTTAAATTAATCTAGAATAAAATAAATCATAAGTTTCCAGCAGGAGATTTAGGTTGGAGTATAGGATATAAAAAAAATGAAAATATTGAAAATAATGATTGTCTTACAATACTACAATATTATTTATATAGAATCCATTGGAGACCAAATTTGAAAAATTTCAACCCTATTTTATATTGTGGAAGATTAACACAACAATACATAATACATGCATATGTGATGGTTGAAAGTAATAGAATGAATTTTTTTAGAAATAATCAAAAACAATTACGCACAGAATGTTATCAAGGTTTATTAGATCATGTAATAAATAATGCTTCAAATGTTTCAACAAATTTTGAAAACAAAGAAAGAATTGGAAATCTTTTTATTTTACCCTCTTCATATATTGGTAGTCCAAGATATATGCAGCAATATTATCGAAATGCCATGGCAATAATGAAAACAGTAGAAAAACCAGACTTATTTATAACAATGACGTGTAATCCTAAATGGAAAGAATTAAAAGAGATTTTTAAAAATTTTCTAGAAGGGACAACTTCCAATGACATACCAAATATCACAGTAAGATTATTTTATATAAAATTTAAAATATTATTGAATGATATTATAAAAAACGAAATTTTTGGTCCTGTTATAGCTTATGTATTTTCGATGGAATTTAAAAAAAGAGGGTTACCTCAGGCGCATATTATTATAACATTAAATCATAATCATAAAATATTAACTCCAGAAAATATTGATAAATATATTTTAGCAGAAATACCTTCATCAGAAAATAAATATTTACAAAAATTAGTAATTAAACACATTTTACATGGACCACATACAGATAAATCACCTTGTTACGAAAAAAATAAAACTATATGTAGAGAAAAATTCCCAAAATCATTTAATGAAATTACAATAGTTGAAGAAAACAAATATCCACAATACGAAAGAAGAAATAATATTTTAGATAATCATACGTATAATTTAAAAATAATAAAAAAATTATACAAGTTGATAATTCTATGGTAGTTCCTTACAACAGTTTTTTGTTAGCAAAATATGATGCTCATATCAGTACTGAACTTTGTATATCAATACAAAGTATAAAATATATTTATGATTATATTTATAAAGGTGTAGATAAAGCTTGCTATAAAATAAAACAAGATAAAATTGAAGAAAATAATAAAGATGATGTTTATGATGAAATAACCCAATACATAGATGGAAGATATTTAAGTCCAATGGAGGCCGCATGGAGATTACAAGAATTTCCACTATGCGGTAGAAGTCATACAGTAATGAGATTAAATATCCATACAGAAAATCAACAAAAAAAATAACACAGCCACACAAAAAAAAAAAAATGTCAAAACCCATGGACCAGACCTCAGGGTCAAGGTCAGGTCAAGGTCAAATTCACAAAATTAACGGCAACTAAGGTTTAACAGTATACATATATGTTTTTGAGGTCGCTGATTCCGAATCCGTGGTCCATTTGACCCCATCACCTCAGGGTCAAGGTCAGGTCAAGGTCAAATTCACAAAATTAACGGCAACCAAGGTTTAACAGTATACATATATGTTTTTGAGGTCGCTGATTCCGAATCTGTGGTCCATTTGACCCCATCACCTTAGGGTCAAGGTCAGGTCAAGGTCAAATTTCCAAAATTAACGGCAACCAAGGTTTAACAGTATACATATATGTTTTTGGGGTCGCCGAATCCGAATCCGTGGTCCGTTTGACTCCATCACCTCATAGTGAAGGTTATTTAAAGGTAAAATCGACAAAATTCTTGTAAAACAAACCAAACTTCATGCCATTTATTTTTTCTTACTATACCTTACACGTTTCTCATCAAATGATCGGTGCAAAGGTTTCCTTTTACGTTTTTTCCCAGTAGTTTTACAATCTCTTTTCAACATCCAGCAGTAGTCGGCCAGCATACTAGCATCCCATCTACCTTGATAACGCTTCTCCATTACTTTAATGTCTTGGTGAAAACGCTCTCCTGTTCTTCGCTATAATCGCCACAGTTTTCAGGAAAACTATCCAAGTGATTTTGCAGAAAATGTAGTTTGTAATTCATTAGGCAACCCATATTCCCATAGTTCTCAACCATTTTAGATACAATTACTTTGTAATTTGGGCTTCTGCGATTGCCCAAAAAGTTTTCAGTAACTTCCTTAAAGCTAAGCCATGCAGCTTTCTCAATGTTTGTCATGGAACTAATGAACTGGTCATCAGCCATCATTTTTCTAATTTCAGGACCGTCAAAAATACCTTCCTTCAATTTTGCATCTGATTTACTTGGAAATTTACTTTCCAAGTATTTGAAGCACTGGTTATCTTTATCTAAAGCTTTAACGAATTGTTTCATCACGCCAAGTTTTATGTGTAATGGAGGAATGAGAACTCTTTTCGGATCAACCAATGGAGTAGCTATAACGTTACTCTTTCCGACTTCGAGAGATTTTCTTTCAGGCCATTTATGATTTGTATAGTGCTTTGCACGGTCTCTACTATCCCATAAGCACAAGAAACATGGCGTCTTTGTAAATCCAGACTGCTGTCCTAACAATATTCCAGAAACTTTCAAATCACCACATATCCGCCATTTATGCTTATCATACTGAATATTTTGTATTATAATTTTGAGATTATCGTATGTTTCCTTCATTGTAGTGGAGTGCGCTATAGGAACTGAGGCAAATTATTGGAATTAATAGTAAAATTAAAGCAACAGTGAATTATGCTGATATTATTTCTGTAAAAAGACCTATCGAAAAATCGGGAAGCAATGAAGAGCTCGATCTTCTTGAGAGGCTATCTATTGAATCAGATACCAACGATGAAAAAAATGATGAAGAAGATAACGAAGTCAGTGGCGGCATTGATGGGGGTGGAATTGATAATAATGACTTAAAAGATGAATCGTATGAAAGCTATAGTGATGAAGAAATTGAAAATGATGATGATGATGATGACGATGACGATATTTTCCTTCCAGCGGGCCAAAAAGACAAAAGCGTAAAGTTATGGACTCAAGATAAACTAAACGACCTAGTTAGAGAGCTTAACTTACCTAAAGATGGAGCAGAACATTTAGCTTCAGCTTTAAAAGGCATAAATCAGTTGGCAAAATCTACTAAAGTATCTTTTTACAGAATAAGAAGCAAAAGTTTCGAACCATACTTTGAAGAAATGAATCATAATGGTGATAAAATAGTATATTGTAAAGACGTAAAAGGTTTAATGAATGAAATTAAACCTAATGTGTATAAAGACGAAGAATGGAGATTGTTCATAGATTCATCAAAAAGAAGTTTAAAAGCCGTATTACTACACAATAGCAACCACTATGCCTCAGTTCCTATAGCGCACTCCACTACAATGAAGAAAACATACGATAATCTCAAAATTATAATACAAAATATTCAGTATGATAAGCATAAATGGCGGATATGTGGTGATTTGAAAGTTTCTGGAATATTGTTAGGACAGCAGTCTGGATTTACAAAGACGCCATGTTTCTTGTGCTTATGGGATAGTAGAGACCGTGCAAAGCACTATACAAATCATAAATGGCCTGAAAGAAAATCTCTCGAAGTCGGAAAGAGTAACGTTATAGCTACTCCATTGGTTGATCCGAAAAGAGTTCTCATTCCTCCATTACACATAAAACTTAGTGTGATGAAACAATTCGTTAAAGCTTTAGATAAAGATAGCCAGTGCTTCAAATATTTGGAAAGTAAATTTCCAAGTAAATCAGATGCAAAATTGAAGGAAGGTATTTTTGACGGTCCTGAAATTAGAAAAATGATGGCTGATGACCAGTTCATTAGTTCCATGACAAACATTGAGAAAGCTGCATGGCTTAGCTTTAAGGAAGTTACTGAAAACTTTTTGGGTAATCGCAGAAGCCCAAATTACAAAGTAATTGTATCTAAAATGGTTGGGAACTATGGGAATATGGGTTGCCTAATGAATTACAAACTACATTTTCTGCACAATCACTTGGATAGTTTTCCTGAAAACTGTGGCGATTATAGCGAAGAACAGGGAGAGCGTTTTCACCAAGACATTAAAGTAATGGAGAAGCGTTATCAAGGTAGATGGGATGCTAGTATGCCGGCCGACTACTGCTGGATGTTGAAAAGAGATTGTAAAACTACTGGGAAAAAACGTAAAGGAAACCTTTGCACCGATCATTTGATGAGAAACGTGTAAGGTATAGTAAGAAAAAATAAATGGCATGAAGTTTGGTTTGTTTTACAAGAATTTTGTCGATTTTACCTTTAAATAACCTTCACTATGAGGTGATGGAGTCAAACGGACCACGGATTCGGATTTGGCGACCCCAAAAACATATATGTATACTGTTAAACCTTAGTTGCCGTTAATTTTGGAAATTTGACCTTGACCTGACCTTGACCCTAAGGTGATGGGGTCAAATGGACCACGGATTCGGAATCAGCGACCTCAAAAACATATATGTATACTGTTAAACTTTGGTTGCCGTTAATTTTGTAAATTTGACCTTGACCTGACCTTGACCCTGAGGTGATGGGGTCAAATGGACCACGGATTCGGAATCAGCGACCTCAAAAACATATATGTATACTGGTAACCTTGGTTGCCGTTAATTTTGTGAATTTGACCTTGACCTGACCTTGACCCTGAGGTGATGGGGTCAAATGAACCACGGATTCGGAATCAGCGACCTCAAAAACATATATGTATACTGTTAAACCTTGGTTGCCGTTAATTTTGTAAATTTGACCTTGACCTGACCTTGACCCTGAGGTGATGGGGTCAAATGGACCACGGATTCGGAATCAGCGACCTCAAAAACATAAGGTATGTATGGTCTGGTCCGTGGGTTTTGACATTTTTTTTTTGTGTGGCTGTGTAATTTTTGATGAAAATGATATACATTCAGCATTAAACAAATACGAAACAACATTGACCGCATGGTTTAAATTAAATAAAAAAGATGATTTTGCTAAAAAAATTAAATATGTTAATATCCCACAATATTATATTTTTAATTCTAAGACTAAATCTTGGATTAAAAGATCAAAATTTAGAAAAATATAGCCATTAGGTGATTAAATGTAGTATCACCAAAAGATAGTGAACGTTTTTTTTAAAATTAATATTAAACAGGGTAAAAGGTCCAACATCTTTTAAGGATTTACGAACTTACAAAAATGTAACTTATAATACTTATAAAGAAACTGCTCTTGCAATCAATTTAATAGAACACGAAAAACAAATTTATTATATTTTTGAAGAAGCATGCCATGTTATGTTATCAGTACAATTACGTAAATTTTTTGCATGTTTTTTATTATATGAAAATATTTAAGGTAACATTATTTGGGAAAAATATAAAAAATTTTTTATAGAAGATTTTAAAGAAAATAAAGAAAACAAAGCTTTATCCCATATTAATCAAATATTAAATTCAGAAGAAATATCATGTAAAAATTTTGGTTTACCTGAACCAAATGAAAACTATATAGAGGAAAATGAAAAAATTAATGATGAAATTATAATTTTTAGTAAAAAAATTTGATAAAATGTATAAACAATTGAATAACGATCAAAAACATATTTTTGAACAAATAATAAATAATAATCATAAAATTTTTTTCATAGATGGACCAAGAGGTTCTGGAAAAACACTTTGTCAACAATGGTTGTGAATCTCTTCCGTAATAGCTTTTCTGAAAATTAGCATACATATCATATAGAATAGCAAATTGATTCTTAGATATGTCAAGATTGAGATTGTTGTACAGATAATATTGCGAATTCAAGAAAAGTCTCACATTACTAATATTACAGTGGTCAAAGCGACTGGCATTTTTAGATCTTGAACCTTTTTTTCCCGATTGTAATCCAAGAATCACGAAACGTGGTTTCTCCAATTGATTTGAAGTTTTTACCGTCCAGACGTGTTTATTTGTTGTTGGAAGAAGAGGATATTCAGATGACTCCATGAACGAAAACTCATAGAAATAGGATTATCTTTGCCAATGAAATTTAACAGTTGGATTTTTTGTTTATCTGATGCAATAACATATGGCATTAGCCACTCTATCTTTGATATTTTTATTTGATAAGGTTCATATGTGGTTGCATTGTTGGCTACAGTACCTTCCTGTACTATAGAATTCAGGTCATTTCTTGATCTTGTGAGAATGAGTTCATGCTTCATATTAACAACAATTTTCTTGTAATCTTCTGCGAAGCCTAAAATCATACTTAGAAGGATAGAAACGTCAAAATTTCCATGACCATCTACAATTGTTTTGTTTCCTTTTTCAACATCAAGCCAGCCTGCATTTTCTAATGTTAGAGTTTGATTTGGATTAAATGAAGTGCATCCCTTTATGAGACTACTCAGACCAACATTTTTACCTTTATCTATCTCTACAGCATTAAGTTCATATTGAATTTCATCAAACAGATGACAAATGCCATTGTTAACGAAATTAGTTTTAGTTAGTGCTTGTCCATCTGGTTTTTGTAATTTTCCACATACATGGATGTAACTACATGATGGTAAGAGGCATAAATCTTGATGCTAAATAGAAATACGGATTTCATCACTGTTATTGAAACTTAATGTGGAGTATGGTTGATGTGCGTGAATCTCATAATGAGCAATAGACTCATCGAATGCAACACCTGATTGAATGCTTAGAATTTCGTCCATTTTTCTGAAAGCAGCAAAGAATGATACAATTTATCTTTTTCAACGTACTTTGAGACCTATGCTTTTGAGAAACTGGATGCTCTTCCGTGTTAACGGTTTGAGTACCTTTGGACGACTGATGGTGGATTGACATGATGGCTGACTTATATGCACACTTGAATTGTAAACGATTCCCATTATACAGATTTTATGTGAAGTCTAATAGTAATTTCCTCTCCTCGGAAATTCACTAAATTTCCGTCTTCATTAACGATTCGGATTTGAAGATGATCTATACTCTTAACATTGAGTGGTAAATATATAACATGAGATGGAATTTCTATGATTTTATATCCTGGAGGAACTTTTGGGAAAAACTCATGGATCGTGTGAACTTTTTTGTCGTTGATGTAAGCACCTGTAGTAATATTACACTCTACTCTGAGTACGTTTATTTTCAATATCTTCACAGGTAAATCAGAACTGTGATGAATGTCTTTATGAAGAACGCGACGAGTGAAACCGAGAAGACGACCTATTGAATCTTGAGGTCTAAGATCTATCTGATGACTGCAATAAATTTCACTTCTGAGAGTATTGTTGTTAGCTTTCAAGGAAAACTCGATTCTTTTAGATTTCAAATCTTTTTGCAAAAAATGATTAATAGCATCAATTTCATAACTGCCAGTAGGAATAGTAATAATCTTCTCACCGTTTATATAAAGTTTATTATTCGAATCGTCAACATTGGGAATCGAGTTGAATGTTAAAAGTTCAACTAAACCCAAAACAAAATTCTTGTGCTGTGGTAGTTCTATTGAAGGAAAATATTGCGCTTCTAAGACAGAAGATTTGCCTGAAAGGCTCAACGTGAAACTATCTTCCATGACTGTTTGAAAAAGAATGATCCTGTTTGTCTGAAAACTCTTCTTTTATAGTCTTTCACACAAAAATTGAAGACAAAGATGTCCACAAATAAATGAGTCAAAATTCTGATATCTTTTATAGTTGTATTTCACTTCTTTCACGTTAAAAGATAACATGAGATCTGTAGGGGGTTTAAGATCATCAAAATTATCAAAATAAATCACTTCAGAACCTCGTTTTCAATAACATACCCAGTGAGTGCCTTTGTTTTGAAAATCATCTAAGTTAACTATAGCAGATTCGTTATGCCATGGGCCATCAGAAGGTAGATTATTTCTCATAAAAACACCTCGAAAATATGGGATTTTCATCATACGAGCATACTTTATAAGATCATAGTCAGTCAGTGCACGATTTGGCAAAGTTAAATCGAAGTTTTTTTTTTAACTTGACCATGACCGATATGAGGTTTCATAAATAATCCCATTCCAGTTTTATATGGTTTAAGATAGAGACCTTTTCCTAGAGCAATAGCTTCCATAGTTTTATTATGCCTCTTACTTTCTTCATAATTTTTCTGTGCAGCTTTAGCCTCATTTACTGCTTTAGCTATTCCAGCAGCTCCTCCAGCCAGAGCACCAGTTGCACTTAGTGCTGCGAACAATGGTATGAGAAAAGGCAGAGCGCCACCTATTTTTGATGGAACAGGTAGAATACGTGAAATGATAATTTTGTTCTTACCGCCAACGATCTTGAGAGCTTCACGTGCACCTTTTAAAGCGGACTGTATAACTTTGCGAGAATGTTTACTTGGTTTTAATGATTTTTTACTTGCACTAATTGACTCAATTTTACACCCATACCTGTCTTTCCTTTTAATTTCATAGCATTTGCAACAACAAAAGCAGTTGCTTTTTCGCTAAGACTTGCATTTTTGGCTCTAACACGCTGCCAAGCTTTATCAGCGAGCTTCATGTTAGCTACTTTTCGATCAGCATTTTTATCAGAATAAGATATGTCATGTTCTTTTGCATGCTTGATCAAGTGGATTGATACCTGCATCACCTCTTTTTAGACGCTTTTTCAGTTTTGTTCCGGGATCACAATATTGATATCCAGGAATATGCATTTCAATAGGTAAATTATTGATTACTTTATCAAGTAACCCTTTACCCTTAGGGTGCTTCTGTGATTTGTGTACGAGCATCTCTCTTCGAGTGCTGATTTACAACTAATGATCAAAATATAATACAAGCGTTTATATTTTGAAATGGTCAATCTTAGATTCAACTTCGTTACGTAAACATGGATTTTACTGAGCAGAACTTCAAACTTCCCGTCGCCAACTTTGATTTTGAGAAAACGAAAAGAAAAAAGCGACATGGGGAGTTACTTCCAGATAATATACGAGCAGTATTCTGTGGCCCATCGAACTGTGGAAAAACTAATAGTTTATTGGCTTTAATTACACACCCTAATGGTCTTAGATTTGAAAATTTGTATGTATACTCTAAATCCTTAAATCAACCGAAATACCAATTTCTTCAAAAAGTTTTAGAGCCAATTGAAGGTATATCATATCTACCGTTCAGTGAACATGCATCTGTAGTGTCTCCAGATGAAGCCCTACCTAATTCAATTATGATTTTTGACGATGTGGCTTGTGAGAAGCAGGATAACGTCAGAGCTTTATTCTGTATGGGGTGACACAAAAGTGTAGATAGTTTTTATCTATGTCAGTCATATGCTCATATACCGAAACATCTCATCAGGGACAATATTAATTTAATGGTAATTTATCAAGATGATGTTAATCTTAAACATATCTATGAAGACCATGTGAATACTGACTTGACTTTAAATGAATTTCAAAATCTTTGTACTGAATGCTGGAAGAATGACAAGTATGGATTTGTTGTTTTTGACAAAGATAGAGCAATGAATGATGGTAGATATAGAAAAGGATTTGACTGTTTTACCATTAAAAAGGAAGTATAAATCTTAATCTTTGCAGTTCGATTGTAGACAGCATCTTGTCAGCATGCCTGACTTTAAGAAAGAAAAAAATGTTCTTAGCGAGCTCTTACGAGCACGTGAGGCTATTAAAAAAAATACTCTTTATTAAAAAAGGAGAGAGATGATTTTGAAAAGGTTATTGGTGATACTTTAAAAGCAGTTATTACACCACTTAAAAAGCTTGTCGATTCGACAACTGAAAGTGTGTCACGTTCTAATCACATTTCAGCTATAGACAGTAACAGAAAATCGAAAAAAAACATTGAGATTCGATGAATCAAGTTATATTGTAAACGATATTAATGACTCGGGTTCGGCGTTTGATAATGATGCTTCTAATGGCGATGATTTTTCTCCGATAAATAGCACAATGATTAATTCATCATTCAAATCTATATATTCACCATTTGTACCTGCGCATAAAGAAACTGAACTTATTAATAAATGAAAGCCGCAGCAAAATCGATAACATATACGGAGTGAGAAAAGTCAGTGGGGTATACATGATGGGTGATTCACAAATTCAATTTGATGATAAAATAATAAAAGTAAAAGATTTAAGTTTTCCTAAAAGCAGTGGTCTGTTACGTGGGATTTTTGATACGCACTCCTATGGGGAGTGTGAGGATGCAAAATAATTACAAGAGAATCAATATAAGTTAACTGGTATTTATTATAATCCCAAAAATACAGTGAGAGAGAGACTAATTACTTCTGTACTCTAGCGCGTCCGGCGATGGTGTGTCGCTCGTCGTCGTCTAAAACGACGATGTAAGTTGCCCGCGACGAAGTGCCGAATCAGCACTTCGCGCATCGTGCGACTCTTGGTCCGGAAACTCGGAGTCGCATTTCTCTGAGTTTCTATCTTATTTTATGTTATATATTATAATATACGTACAATATAACGTACGTAGCACGTCCGAGGCCGCGAGGCTTCGGCCCCGAAGCCAAGAACGTACACATGAATACAATAAAAATTTATTAAACTTAAGTCCCTATGGTGTAACTGCGAAAAAAAAAATTTTGTGTACCTATACAGGCCGATGCCTGTCCTGGCTTACAATTTCGCTTTTATCTATTCCATGTTTGTATGTTGTTATGTATATGTTGTTTGTGTTCTAATTTATTCTACTGTTTATTTTTAAATACTTTTTTCATTTTAATACTTTTCATTTTAAATACTTAAATACTTTTCCATTTTGACTACGAATTAATGAACTCTCTCTCTCTTATTTTTCCATTAAAGATATATGATATTTATAATAAAATATTTTACAAAATTGTACAAAAATTAAAATAAATTTTAAATTATTAAATAATATAGCTTTAAATACAAAATTCATTATCTTTTTCTAATGTTAAAAGATGTTTCTTCTGGAGATACACGTGCGCATCATGTTGCACTCTTGATAAGATAAGAAGCCTTTCACATCACGAAATACATTCTTCCTTGGATGATATTTAATTTTATTCTAAAGTGATTTAAAGAACCTTCTACTTGTTTTTGTGTGGGTGTGAAGGGATTCGAACGTGGATTCGAACTCCTTTTTTTTGTCGAACATTTATAATAAAATTTGTACATGATTTTTCAATAATTGTATGATTTATTTGAAACAAAAATTAACTTATTAGTAGAAAAGGGTCCCCTCTATTTCTAACTGTTTAATCGTCATTTATCTATTTTTTGGTTCCTCCTTCCTTATAAAATACTTCTTTTTTATTAAATTGATCACTGATTAATACTCTATCATGTATCCTCAAAGCTGCGTCTTACAAAAAATTTATTTATTAACTCTATGTGTTCTCTTTGACGCTTTTGTTTATCTTTTTTTGTTAACATTATCGTTTAAGAAGCGCTGCGTCAACTAGAATATGGCCAAGGTTTCGACTACGATTGGCTTGATAATCGCCTTTTTTTCTAAAATTTTATTTTGCTTCCAGTATTTTTTATGCATTATTATTTTAATTTTATAAGCAATGTTATTCAACTCAAAAACTCATTGGATTTTCACTTTACTTCTTTTCCGAACAAATTTATAAAGGATACTTGCGTTCGATTCCCATGGGTTTTTTGGGATATGTTCGGTTGTTAAGGTGATATATTTTTTCAGATCTTCGTCCTTTAGCTGAGTTCTTAATAATTTATAATTATTATTAATATTCAACTTCTTTTATCACGAAGTTGATAACACATGCATATAATGGTTCACAGTCTTTTTTTGCTTTTTTTGCTTTTTTTTTTTTACTTTTATTTCCAATTTTTTTTGCATGTTTCACTGATTAAACTATGCATGTCATGTTGCTTTATTTACAACATAGAGAAGATTTACTTCTCGTTATAATTTTTATGTACATTTTATTTATTCTTTTTCTTTGAACTCATGCATGTTATTACCTTATTTTTTTTATTCATTGGACTTTTATTTTCCGTAAGGAGTAAGGGGTAAAAGGATACTTATAGGGAATCTTAGGCGAGATCCTGCATATCTTTTATAGTTGTTATTATTATTTGAGTTGCCTAACTTTTGCTAATTTCACAATTTTGTTGATAATAAAAATATTTTAATCACAATTATCCTCAAAAACGATTAGCTAATCTATTATTTTTATTTATTAGTAAAAAACGTTTCTTTTCTCTTGCAGCCAATTCTTTTGACGCTTTGCTGTACAACTGAATCTTATCTACTAATTATTTTTCTTATTTATTTTTTGCTTTTATTCAAAAGATATTTGATTCTATTTTTCATTTATACAATATTTTGTTTAATCGTCGCGCCTTCAAGGATATCTTATTATTCTCATTTCTTAATTTCAACCATTATTATTAATTTTCATTTTCTTTATATATTTTCTATTTTTCTTCTGTAAAATAAGCAGTGATCATATGTCGTTCTTTCTTTTTCCTCGTCCGAAGGCCGCGGAATAAGAAAGAAATAAAGCTTTTTGCTATATCTTAATAATTTTAACTGTAATCATTCAGAAGGAAAGAGGTTTTATGTTATAATAGTTACTCGTTTGCTTTTATCTGTTGATTCTATTCGCGTATTTAGCATTATATTATGTTTCGCGTGGTTTATTTTTGCGATCTCAAAAGGTTTTCCGTATTGAACATTGTGTTTACCTTTTCGCTCTTGCTTTAATAAATATACGCTTTCTCCTTTACGAAAATTTTTGGTATTTAATTTAACATAATTCTGCAATGGTTCCGAGGACTCATTATCTAGTAGCTTCCAAGGTGGTTTTTCGCGTGGCGGCCTTGCATTCTTTACAAGGCAACGCTCGAGCGCATCACTTATCTTATGTGATTGACTCTTTTCTCCTTGCGCCAGTACGTCTGTCGTAGGTGTAATAGGAGTACTTGGCTCGTTGATATTATTATCGCGTTATTCGTTGTCGTTTTCGCTTGAAGCTGTACTTCCTTCGTTTTCTTTATTATTTTGATGTCTTTTGATTATATTATTTTTCTCGTATAAAGGTACGGTGTAAAATGCCTTCCTTTTAAATGTAAATGAATAAAATCGTTCGAACTATTTGCCTTGAAATGACAATATAGCGTTTCATCATAATCTGTTATAAAATGCACACATATGTTTTGATTAAATTCACAAGAAAATATAAATACACAATCAACATCTGCGTGTCTTGTGCGTGACGTCAAAATAGCTTCTGCTGTTTGCGGGTCTCCGCATGCACCTAATGATATTGCGTCTAATAAAATATCTCTCAATTCATTTGCGGACATTCCTAAATTACATACTTTTATTACTGAGTGAAAAAAGCAATTACCGTCTTTCGGTATATTGTCATCCCTTATCAAATCTAGCCAGTATTGTGTGCATTCATCACTTGCATCATATACTTCGAATACACCTGCACCATCATAAAAAGAATTACTCCAACTTATTGGTTTATTTTCGTCATCGTTTTGTACTGTTTCTATTATATTCATATGCTCATTTTCTTCGTCAGTTTTTTCTTCTTCTTCAAGGTCTTGCGACTCAGTCTCATCTAAATCGTTTTTATCTAGCTCTACGTCACTCCCATTCTCTTCCTGCTCCATGCTTTCGTCTTGCGACTCAGATTCACTGACGTCATGCTTATCTCTCTCGCTTTCACTCTCACTTATAATTTCTTTTTCTTGATTTGTATTTGTATCTTGTACCTCAAACTCGTCCTCGAAATATGAGCCTTTGTCTGTTTCACTGTCAATAATTTCGACTTCAGAACTTATTCTTAATGATTTTTCCTCTTTATCTTTTTCTAAGCTTATGTTTGGTACTAATTTGTAATATTCTCTTGGCATTTGAGGTTGAACTTTTCTCGCTTATTAAAATCTGTTTGATTTATTATTTCTTGAGGTACGTCACCTCTTAGTGCTTCTGCTACTTCTCCTGGTGTTTCTTCCCATATATTTATTTGTACACCTTCTCTACCATTTATCTCTCGTTCTTGCACATCAACTAAAAATCGAGCACGCATTTTCGTTATTATTTCTGGAATCATATTTAATATACTTCCTCTGCTACTTTCTTTACTTTGCGAAGTGTGTTGTGAATCATCCTGTGTCTCCTTTTCTTTTTCTATTTGGGTGCTGTTGTGTTGAGAAGCTTTCGATTTTATATTTATTGTTTCTAATGGCGATTCTACGTCACAGCTGTTTCTATTATTTTTCAATATACTTTTATTTTTTGATATTTCGCTCGCTGGCTCATACGTATTCTTTTCTTTTCTTGATGACACTGCATGTGGCTTATCTACTGGTGTACTCGCTGCAAGAATTCCTTCTCGCATGTTTGTGCTTTTTCGCATATATGCGAGCTTACCGTCGTCTTGTGCTTGACTTATTATATTTTCAGCTTGAATTAATTTTTTCTTTCTATCTGCTTGACTTTTACGTGTTTTTAACACTTTCTTATTTCGCCTTTTTCCTTCTGAACGCCGATCTTTCCAAGGGTCTTTCTTTCTTTTTGCATAATTCCAATTTTCTTCAGATCCGGTTATACTATTGATTTCTGACTCGTCACTTGTTTCTTTAATAAAGATTTTCTTTTTAGGATTATCAGGATTTTCTGAACTTGAATCTTCTTCTTTAGTTTTATTCGCATTTTTATTTATTGCGCGTGTAATAAAAATTCTTGCTGGCGGACCGCATTCGTTTCCGTTTGATTCCTGATTTTCTTGCTTATCTGCTAGTTGATACATTTCTGCACGTGGTGATTCAGGATTTTCTTCGCCGTCTGCAATTACTGGATTTCTAGAGAGTGCATCAGCTGCATTATTTTTTCTTCCTGGCCTATACACAACGTCAAATGTATACCCTCGTAAAGCTGCTTTTAATCTATTAAATCTTAAATCCGGCTTTGTGCTTGTATGGAAATGTTTTAACGGCTCATGATCCGTAACTACTGTAAATTTCTGTACCGTATAAACAAGGTCTAAATTGTTTTTTCCAAAAACCACTGCCAACAATTCTTTGTCATATACAGTATATCTGAGTTCGCTTCCTTTTAAACATCGTGAGGCATATACACAAGGTCGATCTTCGCCGATTTTTCCTTGACTTAATATTGCGCCTATTGCATAATCAGATGCATCTGTTGTTACTATAAATGGCTCACTTAAGTTAGGCGCGGCCAACACAGGCTCTTTTGCATAGTTTCTCACGTAACGTGTCAAATGCTATTTGATGCTCTTCTAGCCATAAAAATTTCTCTTTCTTTGAACTTAATTTATATAACGGTCTTGCTAGGCTTGCAAAATCTTTGATGAATCGACGATAATAACCAACAAAGCCTAAAAATTGCTTTACTTTCTTTTTATTTGTTGGTATAGGATAATCACGTGCTGCTTCAATCTTTTTAGGGTCTGTTTTAATTTGCCTTTTCCTACTATATGCCCTAATACCTTCGCCTCGCGTCTTAAAAATTGACATTTCTTTGGTTCTATTGTTAGATTAGCTTTCTCAATGCGTTTTAAAAATCTTTTAAACCTTACTGCATGTTGTTCTAAATTTTCTGCATGAATTATAATATCGTCAGGATAAATCTCTAATTCTGAACCTTGCGAGCCTTGTAACGCTAGAGCCATTGCTCTGCTAAAGGTCATGGGTGCTTCGCATAACCCCCATAGCCATACGCTTGTATTGATATGTACCTGATGGCCCTGAAAACGCAGTTTTATGTGCATCTTTTGAATCAATCTTTACCTGATAATAGCCGTTCTTAAGGTCTACGGCGGTAATATAATTTGCTGACGCTAAATTTTCTAAGATGTCACAAGTTAACGGCAGTGGATAGCAACTTCCCACAGTGATTTCATTTAGTTGGCGAAAATCTGTCACCAAACGCCAGCGTTTCCTGCTCTGAGGGTCAGGTTTCTTGTTAACTGTCCATGCTGGGCTACTATAACTCGACATAGATGGTTCTATAATATCTTTTCCAGTAACTTCTCTATTTCTTGCTGCATAATATTTTTAATGCTATCGGGTAACGGGTACGGTTTCACACGAACTGGCTCCTCATGAGTCGTTTTTATTCTGTGTGTTAAAATATTTGTTGCTGGTAATAATTCATATCTAACCCAAAGACAAAGGGATTCTCGGATATCAAGCTTCGAACATGCTCTTTTTTCTTCTTTATTTAATTCTTCCAAGTCTAACACTTCCATTATTTTTTCAACTCTTTCTTTTTATTTCACAAGGAGTTTTATTTGCCATGCATCTGTCTACATATTTTATTTCGGCATCAGTACTTTCTTTCTCTGAATTTTGTTGCGCATACTCCGACAGTGCGCGTCTAATCTTTTGCAATCGGAAACTTCGTTTCCTTCGTGGTTGCCGTCCTCACCGGCATAAAAATCGTTATCTTTTCTTATAACTTCGCATGGAAAAATTTCTATTTCTGGAGTTTGAATTTCAATATTCTTATGATTCGTATTTATACATACTGCATATGCTCTACCATTTTAATTTTCTGTAATAAAATTCCCAAATAATATTCCTGGCCCTAAATTTTGAAGTGGCACCAGCCTACTTTACATCATTATTTATAACTTTTGCAGCAATAACGCGTCTCATTCTTGCGGGAATTTCCACTGTTTCCACCCGCTCAAAGGGAATCGATAATTTTATAAAATCAATGCACTTATGTACGGCATTTATATGTCCGTTGTGCTTACTAATAGTTTCCCAGCCTAGTAGCCCATCTGTTTTTACAGGAAAGCTATCTGGGACAATATGGACCTCACACTGTAGTCCTTGAAGAGTCATATCTGCTCTTCCTAACGTATACATTTCTCCTGGTATGACGCCTGTAATCTCCAAAATATGCTGCCTATCTATACTCGTATTTTCATTTATACATTTGGCCTTTATTACGGAAATATCTGCTCCTGAATCAACATAAAATCTTGCACTATTTTCTTTTAAATTCCGACTTTCCAGTTTGACAATAGGCGGATTACGCCCCGCGCACGCGAGTTTCATGTTTATTGTGCGTCTAATTTTTACATGCTTATTATTACTATTATTTAATATATTCTGATCATTATTAATTAATTCCTGCCGGGCGCCTGAGGATTGCGGCGGATATCCTGCGAGTTTAAAGGCTCGTTCATTTTATCACTTTGATTATTTTCATTTATCTTTGCGTTTGAATCCCGCTCTCTATCCGGGCCGCGCGTTTAACTCTCGTTCCTGTTATATTGATATCTCTCACGACTGTTGTCTCTACTACGACCTCTATTAAAACCTATATCATTTCTATTATCGTTACGTGCATAATTATTATAACGCGGCGGTCCTTGCGCATTATAATTATATTCATTATTGCGTGAGTCATAGTTTCTGTTTCTATTGGACCCACTGTTAAATCTGCTATAATTATTTCTGTAATTACTATTAGCATTCACATTGTTATAATTATTATTAGAATTATTTCTGCCATAATTATTATCAAAATTTCTATTGTAACTATTACTATCAAAATTTCTATTGTAATTATTATTATTGAAACTACTTGCTATAATTGCCTCGTGGACCGTTCGTATAATTTTCGTTATCGTTTGACTGTTTTCTTTTACTATTATTAACATTTTGCGAATTATTTTTATTTTGTGCATGAATAATACCATTTTCGGCATCATTTCTTAGTGTTTGACACTCTGCCGTCGCGTGTCCCATCTTATCGCAATAAGCGCATTGTATTTTATCATATTTCTTCTTAATGCACGCGCCTTCTTTATGGCCTTCTTTCTAAAAGCTACGTTTAACTGCACTTGTACTCTGTTTCTATTTTTACAGGCGTAGCTTGCATTGCTTTTTTTGCTTCATGCACTTTATTTGTATTTAATAACTGATGTTGATTTTGCGTCATTTGCATCATGCTATTAATATTCAGTTGAGACCATAATGACAACGATTGCGTATTTTGTGCTATCGAATTCACGGGTTGCAGGCCGTTTATAAATGAGTTTGCATCTGTGCAAAAAGTCGCGTCTTTTGTTTATTTTCAAAATCGGCTGCAAGTT